>VUYV01000202.1:83950-218082 GCA_008711295.1 Anarhynchus alexandrinus | reverse complement strand
ACTTTTGCTCCAGTAATAAGCTTTTTTTTTTTCTCTAGTACTTTTCTGAATATGTTTTTAGGTTTATAATCATTATTTTTGTTAGGTTTAGAATCTAGATTTCTAGGTTTAGAATGTTTCTTTCAGGCCATGTACACACCAGTGAACAAATAAATTATGTCCTCTTACTTTACACTGAATTTAGAGATTCTATTATGGAGCACTGGTAACTGCATTTTTCTCTTCCATTAAAAGTGTCTGGCCACTCAGTGTGACAAAGTAAGAATCCAAGGTTGCAAGAAAAATTATATTAATTACTCTCAAGATCATGAGCTAGTTGTCCTAAAAGCAACATCTAGATCAATGTAGTAATGAACACATTTTCTCTTTTTGCATTGGTGTTTAACTTTATGACTTAGAAATACCTCTATTTTAACATACCGTAGACATGAGGTGACACTAAGACTTCTGTCTAGACTCCTTTCGTTAAGGGGAAAGATTTTGCATAAACTGCATATATATGGGAGTGACAGCAGTTGCACATCACCTACAGTCAAGAAAATGTCGTAGATGAGAACAGTGTGAGACAAAGTTCCCACGATCATTCATTCTTGAGGGATTTTCTGGGTTATGCACTAAAAATAACTCAAATTAGGTGTCCTGAATATAAGTTTGGTAGATTTGAACAAATATCTGCCTCCAGAAGTGTCTCCATTGACAACAAGTGCCTGGCTGAGATTAGAAGCCCAATGTGAACAATCTAACATTAGGGAAAATAATTTCCTACCCAGGATATCCAAACCAGGGTAGAAGGTTTCTACTCCTTTGCTCTGGGACATGATTCATCTTGTCTTACTGGCCCTTTTTTCCCACTGACATGGAGATGATTTGACCAGGCCAGATCAAAGAGGGTCTGTGTACCTGACCCCACACTGTGCTGTCCTGGGCACTGAAGCCTGCTGAGATCAAAATGAAATCAAACCCCCTGAGTTGACTGGAAGGATCTTGTGAAGGCTCATTAACAGCCTCGAGGCAAAGTCTGCCCATGTGAATTAAAGCATCTTCAAAAGCCAGCATAGATGACTTTGCATCAAAATGGTTGAGGAGCAACGACTCAGCCACTTCCACCAGTTCATCTGCAGAAGTGGTGACCCCAGGAGAGGAGATGTCACCAATACCTACCAAGGGCAGGAGCATCTTAAACTGCTCCAGCATCTCTATAGATTTTGTGTGACCATACATGTTGTCTTCCAGGCTTAGGTAACTCTACTCCCATGAGGTCATTAAGCATGGCACGTTCTTTCTTGTCTACTCCTTGAGTTAAAATACCTTATGTGATGCAAACCCAAAGCAACAAGAAACTGACCCCTAAAATCTCCCAGGCATTTGATGTTGCATTGACCTGGGATCCCTGCCCTTTTCCATCAGAGCGAGCACCGTTTGGAAGTCACCCTGCCTTTTCAAGCACCTGAGAAATGGTCCTGTGCTTTCCTGTAAGCCTTTGCCTTCAAATCCCAGAGCTTTGATGCATCATGACCATAGGTACAGACTGTTTGCTGGCTCAGACCTGGGGAGTAGCTGCCAATGTTTATCAACAGCCTCTCTGGGCTCACTCAAAGGAAAACAACAGCCCTTCCCTCAAATCTGCTCGCACATTCACAGGCGTTTGGAGCAGGATGAATGAGACCTCAGAGAGGGGCCGTTTGTTTTTTTCTCCCTAGGACTGGTTTCTCTGACACTCTAGGCTGTTGCGGATCCCAACAGATCACATCTGTGCTCCCTGAGGGATTTGTGGGAATAGAAAAGCGTCCTAGAAATGCAAACACTGGTCCAAGAACACACATCTCCTGGGGATATGGTCTCCTTACGTGCATGAGGAAGATGTTTTTGAAAACCAACCCGCAGTCATACAAAGGGGAATTTGTATCAGTCACTGTGTATGCTTGGAAGGGGCTTTTGGACATCTTGTTATCATAATAAAACTGTTTACAGAAAGAATTAACACCTTCTCACACCTGCCTGCATGCGAGAGGAACGCATTCTTGCTGGTCTCTCCACAACTGCATGCTTTATATAATGTCGCAGGGACTCTTCCGAGCCTGATTCTCCCTGAATCTATGATGATCCCTAAACCCTCACAGAATTGTCTAGCATTGCCCATGGAGAGGCATGATCACATTGTTGGCACACATCAGAGCCCTCTTTACATCAGGGATAGCTCAAGCACAACTGTTGTGCTCCCCGGGAAGGATTCATGAGATGCATGGAGAAGGTATGCAAGAATTGATCGTTCAGTGCCTAATCCAAAATGAGAGCCAGAGGTCATCAAATCAAGGTAGCAGAAGGCAGAGTCAAAGCAAAGAGAAGGAGATGTTTCTTCACAGAGATGGACATCCTTACACAGAATTAGGCTGGGAAACTCCTGCCCTAGGATGCCACGAGTTTGTAGGTGAAGGATGGACAAGTTCAGAGAAGAGAAATGCATAAAGGGTTATTAAACACATAAAAAATTGCATTAGGTGAACAAAGTTCCTCAGCTGAAAATGGCTGGATGCTGCAAAATGCCACGTTCTTGTGCTGTTTCCTAGGAAGCTAGTTTTGGCCCCTCTCAGAGACATGGCTGGATAGACACGCTGGTTCGTACAATCTGGTGGGCCGATGTGTGCGGCTGCAGCACAGGAGACAAACCTCCTTCTGAGGGCACGGTCACAGCGCTGTGTATCAGCCCAAGCACAGTGGCACTGTGCACTCTCATCCACAGACGTGCACGTGAGGATGGATCCTTTTACACCCAGACCATGGCATGACACCTCCTACACAGCTTTCCTACAGCAAAGGTCATACTAACAAAACAGTGCTGTTATAAACCAAACAACACAAAGTCTTATATTTGGGGCCAATTGAGAGGTGTTCAGCTTTTTCTTTAGCAGAAAAGGGACTGCCACACAAGACCTGCCGGGCTTCCAGGGCTAAGAAGCCAGTACCTGCTCTCCTACAGGTTATTCTCTGTTTTGCCCCACACACATCCACTGGATGGCTACAAAAGGGGTCAGATAGTGGTGGGGGGGCAGGAAACACCATGGGAGAATCCTGCAGGTAGCCAGCATGACATAGTGAGCAATAACTTAATTGCATGTCAATATATTCTAAGATATAGGGAGGTCATACACTTCACTCTTTCTCATGTGGAGCTACTCAGCGCCCCTGGAGATGCCCGTTTCCTGGCCAGATGAAGTCCTTCCCCAGATAAAATGACCTTGGAGACTTAATGAACTATATGGATGAACTCCTCTAGTGCAAAGACTGAATCCAAAAAGGGGCTTGAAATTCCTGTGATGAACTTGTGACTACGCACAAGGCCTTCAACCTGCATGGAATTTTTCTTATCATGGAAAAGAGAATTTCATGCACAGGTGAAGCCCTTCCCTCGAACTATCCTCAGATGGAGGCTTTTTTTTCCATATTTCCCTTTAATGCACTTGACTGGAAAGAAGGAGCATGACATAGAGCAAGTGAGATATTTTAAGCACTCTGCTGTGTTTTAGTTCTGTCCTCAGAAGAAGTAGTAATCAAGAGCATGAGTAACTTGATGGTTGCTTTTCCCACGAGCTTAAATGAATATTTTGGTACTTGTTTTGATCTGCTTCAGCTCGAGCCCTCCTCCTCACACCACAGAGTTTCGAACTGAATGCTGGAAAAAGCCAAGCACCCAATGTGCAGCTGACTACAAGGGCAAAGCCATGAACTTCAGATCTAGACCAAGATTTCCTCCAAGTTGAGGAGTGCAGACATCTACTCTGGTAGGAGAGCAAGCTTTGAAGGTCATATCTGCACCCAAATGTGGGAAGGCTGCTGGAGATCCATTTTGAAGATGACAAGCAGTATTTGAAGTAGTGTGGGTTTTTGTTTTTTTTTTTGCAAAGAACCAGCCTTACATCAGCACCATATCAGATTCACTTGAAATTCCTGGATTTTAGTGGTTTTAGGTTTCAGGATGCCTCTTCACTCTGTGCAACAGTCTCAGCAGTGGTTAATTTTAGATGATTACACTGAATATTGCAACACAGCTCAGGTTTGGAAACTTCAGGCTTTTCACTGCAGTTTCAGACCTGACGTAGTCCAATCCCTTCCTAATTAGGCCTGACAGCAGAAAGGGCCCTACAGCATTCAGCTATCTCAGAGTCATTATGAAATTAGCAGGGTGCCTGATTTTGCTTTGAAGTCAGTGAAGTATATCTGATGTAAAGGTTGAGACATGGCGTGAGGCCACACACTCTTAATATCTGTAAAATGATCCAATAACAAAAAGATTTTTATAAGGACAAAATGCTGGCAGAAGTTAAAGGTACCAAAATGATAGTGGAAAGGGAGCAACAGTCATTATGAGATCATAAAGACTCATATCTGGATCCCAAAGGATCCCATTTAGAAATATTAGTTATAGGACTCATCTCACCTTATTTAACCTGTCTAAAAGTTTGATGCTTGCTCTGAGGCAGGTATCGCATCCCGGACATGCGTAACACAAGAGTTCCTTTAAAAGATTTTGGCCTAACTCACTACAAACTTCTGTTCCCATTAACATCACTATAAGCCCAGTGTTAACGCACTGATTTCAGACTTCTACACCGACACCACAAAGGAGAACACAACCTGTGAGTTTTGCAAGCTGCTTAGCAGCTTTTCGGCATGTATCTGAGTCCAGCAAAAAGACCTGGAAGAGAAATGGCACTGCCTGTCCTCCTTGCAGCCGGAAAAATAATATTATTAAACATTCTGGTTTTCAGGTTCCAAGGGCAGGCGTCACACACAACAGCACGAGAAGAAAACCCGTTTTCAGTGAAGCCTGTATGGTAAGCCTGTTGCAAAGCTCCTGGCTCCTCTCCCAGCACTTTTTTCATCCCACTGCTGGATTGAGTTATATTTCTTTGGGTCGGTCAAATCACTCACACCGGGGCCAGGTCATATCAAGCATTCTTCACCTCAGCTCACCCTTGTGAGCAGCTGAAGTGTTTGGCAACCTGTGTCCTTGGAGTGGAGGCGTAAGAACTGTTCCCGCAGCACACAGTATTTTGGGGGAGTTGCAAAGCAAGGCAATGTTCAGTAGAGAAAGTTGCCCCGTGCTTGCAGAAAGCACGCAACTGTCTTGTGGCCATATGGTTTCCTGTTCATCTATCTACGGAACAGGTCCTGGTAGAGATAAATCAACAGATCTCACTTTTGTTTCTTCCTGCAAATTTTCCGAGGTAGTGTCTTAGCAACCTGAATTGCAACAGCCTGTGATCCAGCTCCACTGTTGAGCTGAACGTCCTCTTTCTGTGTGCGTGGGCTTGTAAGCATAAATAAGGGAGGTGATGAAGGAAAAGAGCAAGATATAAGGCCCAGGCGCAGTTACTGGACGTGTCTGAAATCAGGCATGGAAGTCAGCAGCAGACAGCGTGGCTCAGGCAGGCTGGGAGTACGGAGCGTGGCACCCAGTCTCAGGGTTAGCCTGGTTGGGTGCGTCAGGAAAACACCGCGAGATCCCAAAATACAAATGCGTTTCCTGGATCTCACAGCATCCTTCTGTGTGTCTTTGAGTGGGTACAATTTGTCTCCAAAGAATCATAAATGTATGTGTCCACAGGTCAGTGTTTGAGTTCCCATTAAAGATCAATGTCTCTGCTTAACCAGAGGTGTCTGGGGCCATTTCGGATGCTCAGATATCTGCACGGGGGTGGCAAATGTGACACAGAGCGCATAGGAGCAGGATGGCCCTCAGCCACTCTAATGGCAGTAGACACTGTGTGGGCTACTGAACTGGCCCTGGAGTCCACGACCCCATCGATGTCAGTGAGTGCTCAGCTGAATTGCCTCAGGAGAGGCACTAAGTACCACTGGAGAAGCTCTGGGATGGCTGAGATACCTGGGCAGAGTTGACAGATGTGAAGGACACCTTCCATGAACGAAGGAGTGGATATGAAGGGAGGGTACAAGGAAATGGTCCTGTGATAGGAGCCAGGCCCTCCTGCCACCCCTGGATGGGATGTCCTGCTGCCACCATGAGAGACAGCCCTGTAGGGCATTTCTTGTCGTCTTAGAAGTTATCCAAAATCCATTGCGTTATACCAGACTGATACTTGTCGTGTGCCTCCCACCACCTTCCAAAATGTGGGAAATGGCTTTGGGGAGAGTTTCTACTCTCTGCTAATTCAGAGAAAATCACTGACATCATGAGGATTTCCTGGGCCAGAGCAGGAGACAAACCTTCACTTGAGGGAATGCAAGCAGGATCATGTTTATCATCTAAAGATAAAACCAAGCATCAAATTGCTATTAATTTAAATGAGGAGGAAGACCATGTTCCCATCATGTATTTCCAGTCTAGGGTAGGTCTGATAGGGACACCACTGAGACTCTGGCCACACCAAAATATTTATTTCTTGTCTACCAACTACATTCACTCAATAATTTTTATTCTTTCGGTGACTTGTTTAAAGGTTCATCCATTTGGCCAGCCCCACACCCTCCCTCCCCCCCCCAGCACCTCGGTGAACCTGCGAGACTGAGTGAGCCAGTGCTCCGGGTTTGCCAACCTCTTCCACAGCAACTTAATTTATAAGAATAATCCTGCACTCCCGGGACTTCTCATTTGCCACCGGGTATTAACGATGAGGGTTGCCTGGTGAGCGACACTCTGAGGAATTCAGGTCCTTGCTGGCACAGAGTGAAATCTCGAAGTCCCTGGCGGGTTTCATATTTTCCTTTTCCTTTCTAGCCCTGTTCCAAGAAAAATGAAATGCATTGGTTTTACCTTAAGTTGTGGTGATATTAAAAACCTATTACCTCTTCACTGAAAGTCAGGGCACATTCACATGGCTGCTATTAACTGGCAGGGCAGAAGCAGCAGGCAGGTCGGGATTCCCAAACAGACTTGGCAAATTAGCTCATGTGATGAATTTATTTGACAACGAAAGTGACCAGTGGCTGACAGAAAACATTTGCCAACTTGAGCTGTGTTCATCAAATAGATCAGTTCAGAAAAATAAATGGGAGAAGAATTCAGATGTGATGAAACATCTTTTCCTGCTCTCTCCCAAGTGAAATAAGTGGATTTTCATTTTCAAATTGTTAGACACCAAAAATGGCAAAGCATTTTGTTCAAAAGGAAAAGCAAAGAAACAGAAAGCTGTGTCAGACCAAAGCAGAACTTTAGGTGGGTTGAGGTTGGGTGAGAAAATGGAAATATTTTCGTTTTTAAGAAACAGAACATACTCTTGGTTTTAATTCTCCAAGCTGCAGTTTGGACAGCCCTGCTCCGGGGATCCCAAGACTCTGGTTTTGCCATGAACACATTTGGACTAACATTTGCAAACTTGGATAAATAAAATCCTGGGCTTTCCAAGGGTACCTATGCCCTGACACTTTCAAATGCCACAGCCAGGGACAAGTAGAGCCCTCACACACATTTCTTCACCTAAACACCTCGGCCTCTTCACATCGACCAGGCTCTGGCAGTCTGCAGGGCTGAGATGAGTCAAAGCAAATGTTGCTCATCACTTTTGACTCTTGTAGTGGCTTTTTTGGACCATACGTGGTGAGACACCACTGCCAACAAGCCCACATGGCTTTGTCACTTCTCCCATCGCATCCTGACTCCTCCAGGACACAGCCCAGGCCTCTTTTGGGCACCTGGATCTCCATGAGGACGGACACCCATGTGTGTGAGCCCGTGAGCTGCGCTCCAAGCAGATGCCCATCACGGGCACCCAAAGGAGCACGAGGTGCTCCAGCTCCGCACGGCCGCCACAGGCACGGGCAGCCAGGAGCACACCTCCAGAGAGCCCCTCTCTGCTGGGTTGACCAAACCTGAGCACCGAGGCCACCATGCCAGGACTGTTGCATCCTGCTTTGCAGCCCTGTGGCTGCCTAAGGAAATCCGGGAGCCAAACCCACTGTATTTTTACCGTTTTTTCCTCTGATACCGTCTCCAGTCAGCACAACATTATTTGCTGCCACATTTCCCTGTCATTGCGAGGTAGGACATGTTTGTTTCTCTGCCAAGTGCACCAGGTATTCCCAAGTACAAGGAACTTTATGTGCCCTGAAATGTCCCCAGAGCAGCCAGGTACAAGGCACCTGTTCCCACTAATGATCCAGTTACGCTGAGGAACACGGGACTTGTTTGGTTGCCAAAGATTACAGGTGCGTTGTGTTAAAAGACATCTGCTTAGCGGAGCACATCCAGAGAGAAGCAACCTGCTGTGCTTATAGACCTTTTAGGTGAATGAAAGTAAAAAAAAACCCAAAGATCCTTCTTTAAAGAGGCAGCAGGAGGCAGAGGGCAGGAGAGCCGCCAGCAGCGAGGTTTCCCAACCTGATGGCGGGGAGCAGGTCGTTTCCCTTTCCTATGCCTCAGTTTCCACAAAATGGGAAAACAGCCCGTGATCTCCTTTGCAAAGCGCTCCGAGCTGCTGCTGAATATATCTACGTGAGTATTACGAAACACCACATCCAAGCGAAAAGCAAACAGGCACTCTGCTGTGCCTCCAGGTATCCCAGGTGAGCTTCAGTGGAAAGTGCGTACAACTGGTGACTGCGGTGCAGGGCTTAGCATAGAGCACTAATAAGCAGATTCCGCCTTATTTTTGGCATGTTTTGCAAACACACTGCTGATACTTGATTAATCTGTCTGAAGCGTATTTTTTCATGAGGAGCTAACCAGGAAAAATAGAGATGAGAGTAAGCACCTACTTTTAATAGCAGAATTAGTAGCTTTGGTCAATGTCAGTTGTCAATATTTATTAAAGATGAGAAGAAAGAACATTTCTACCTCTTGCTAACCTGTGAATGTAATGCTTTTGATTGTTTATGAACAGCTGCTCTCTAACAGAAGCAATTACCTGCATTATTTCATTAAGGGAAAATATGTGTGTGTGTGTGTGTGTGTGTGTATACTTTCCCCAATAATCCAGGGCTATTTCTTTCCCAGCTATTTGCATTTGAAAGATCTGACTGAATTAATTTCAGACAAAATGTAAATATGGCACCTGGATTCCGATCAGGAGAACAAACTGTCTCTGGGATTTTTTTTTTTCACGACTGAAGCAAAATCTTCAGGAGGGAGAGTACTGGCGGGCACCCATCTCCTTCCCCAAGCGTGTGCTTTCATAATGTCTCTTCATTAAGCATGGGAGGAAAATGTGAAGCTGTATGACAGATATGGGACAGGTCTTGTCTTTCCATCACTGGGTAAAAAAAAAATCCTAAACGAACCATCCCTCCAAGGCAATGAATGCAAAGATCATCCGGCCGCTCGGCTTGAAAGAAAGCACCTCTTGTTCAGTGTGTACTGCACCCAAACTGGGGGAACTGGGTTCCAGCTGCATCTGGATTATGTCTCTGAAGAACCAGACTCCCCTCAGGTTTGTGGCCGTGGCACAGTGCAATGGTCTGAGAAGATGCGGGAGGAACGGCCTTTGGGTTTGTTGCTTCAGAGGGACTTGTGCCTGAATTCAGTCCCCACATGCTTCTGGGGAAAGGTTCCTTATCTGACGCTGGATAAAGGACTCCTCGCTCCTCCCCAGCTGGTCACAAGTGTCTGTCAAGCTTCCCATCAGGGATAAGGCTTTCATCCTGCTGTGGTTTTTGCACTGAGAAGCGCTCAAAACCCCTGACACTGATGTACATTCATTTTTTCCATGGAGGATATTTAGGATCCTACACAGAGACCCTCAGATGAGGATGAGCAAAATTGTAAAAAACAACTTTCCACTGCAACCAATACCCGTAGATGCTGCTAAGACTTTCTGGAAACGCTAGAAGGATGTCTGCTATGCTGCTTAAAATCAGAAAGAGCCCTAAAAGGCAAACACTGATTTAAGACAGATGCATCCTCTGTAAAGACACAGACAGTTTGTTTTCCACAGCACTCAAGCTCCAGCTTTGTACACCTTATAAACCAGGAACCGGCCATGGGCTGGAGCGAGCTGCAGCCCACAGCAACATCTACAGGCGGAGCAGCGTGCCACAGGCGATGCTGCTCCGGGATGCTGCAAATCACTTTGCTGTTTGTGACGTTTGCATCATTAAACCGTCTCAGCCCAGCGGGTGTAACTCCAGAGGTGGGCTGGCCAGCCAGTGGTCTGCGGGAGTTCTGGGGGCTCTGAGTCAGAAGGGGTTTGCTCCGTGTGGTGAGAACCAGCAGCATGAGGAAGGCAAGGGAAAGGAGGGATTCATCTAAGCAGCAACATGTCTGGTGGCAGAGCAGGAGAGATCCCAGAATCCCCGACTGGTGAGGGCTGGAAGGGCCCTCTGGAGCTCCCCCAGTGCCACCCCCTGCCAGAGCAGGGGCACCTCCAGCAGTGGCACAGGACGGCGTCCAGGCGGGTTTGGAATGGCTCCAGAGGGGGAGACTCCCCCACCTCTCTGGGCAGCCTGTGCCAGTGCTCTGCCACCCGCACAGGAGAGAAGGCCCTCCTCAGGTTGAGATGGAACTTCCTGTGGTCACGTTTGTGCCCATTACCTCTTGTTCTAAGACAGATGGTCTTAAAACCCCTCCCATGCTATGCTCTCAGGACCTGTGCCATAATCATGGTTTCATTTTGTGGAAAATAAGAGAGAGGGGAAAGAAAGCGTAACTCATGAGAAGTTACACTAGAAATTGCACTGGCACATTCACCAGGACGCTGCATGCTGCAGGTGATCCAACCAGGCAAGCCCCGTGAGATGCAGCAAGGGGGTTTCGTGTCTCCATGCAAAGACCAGGGGCCACCCAGTGACACTCAGTCATTAGGACTGGTCTGTGGTGGTGGCAAATCCACAAACCCTTCTACTGCTGCTGCTGCCCTGCAGGGAACCCTGGGAGGTATGGTTGATCCAGTCCGTCTCCAAGTCCATCTCCAAGTTCACCTCCACTCAGCCCCAGTATTCTGCTCACAAGGACATGTCCAGGACACCAGCAAAGCAAAGTCTCAGGGTCTGCTTTGGTGAGCAGAAAGGTCTCCATATCTCAACTGGCTACTGGTGAGAAGCTCAACGTTGTTGCTCACGTATAGACATCTAGTGCAACTTAATTTCCCTAAGTTATCTCGCATGGCCTCCTGATGGCCCTCCAGAAGAAAATTGTTCTCCTGAGATCCTGTTTCACATTTTCCAGGCCACTGTACGTGTCTTGGGTGCCCTCAGGGTATTCCAAATGAAACAAATGCTTAAGTAATTGAAGTGTGCCCACGATCTCTATTGACTCTGATGGGAGGGCAGGCACACAGCACATATGGAGCCATGTACATTAAATCACCTAATCTGCGGATGAATCTTATCCAAGCAAATGAGTCCCATGTGCTTAAGCTGATTCTCTTCATCTCACTGTGTAGATGGACATTTTTTGTCCCCTTCAAATCTCTGACTCTGAGGTGACGGCTTTCAAGCTGAGGAGCTGGTTTCCAGCCTCCCCCTTCCCAAAACCTTTGGGAAGGGAGTGCCTCCAGGCATCACTCTGCAGTCATTTCTACAGCCTTGCAGCTTTTTTGTGGGCTGAGCTCCCCCCCAGCGATACGAGGGCCATGACGGCTCTCTGCATTTCCAATTATAAATTTTGCAGCATCTGGTCTCATGAGAATTCGCTCCATGAGCATCACGCTGAAATCTCAGAGCTGAAGACACAGAAACCTCGAAAATGTTTCTTGAGGTGTAATTTGCACAGCGAGAAGAGCATGGGGCTGCATCTGTTGAGTTAGATCAAGGCTAAATAGCTCATGGCTGCACATGTATCCTAAGAGAAGTAATGCATATGTTTCCCTAAAATGCTGTGGCAAAAATGATTAATAAGTAAGTGTGTTAACTGAACACAGAATGAGTGTCTTTTCTACTTGTGGGGGAAATGCTGATTTTTGTTGCATAATCTCTGTTGGACACCAGAAAAAACCATCCAAAGTCTTATGTAAAAGACGGTTCCAGGGCTGCAGCTTCAGGTTTCTAATTTTGTTGTCAAACATTCAATGTGAAGCTGAACAGTTAAAAAGTTTTCCTCTTTGTGTATTTGCTTTTTTTGACAAAAATGGAAACACTCCATAAAAAGTGACTATGGAACCAAAGTTTCAAAATCCCTGTTTTCTGCAGCAAAACAGTTTTGGCACGTCCAGTCCTTGCCCTGTTATTCCAGGCTGGTTTTGCACCCCCGCATGGACTGCTGCTGGTCAGGCAATGGTTAACACCTTTCATTCAATGTAAAAACCTCAGAGCTTGCAATTTTTTGCTTTAGGCAATTCCTTTCCCTTTCCCTTGGCAGTGGTCTGCTTTTGAAGCTGGATCTTGCAAAACTTGCGTTCGTTAAGTGGGACGGACTTTGGAAAAGCCAAGAGAAATAAAAAAAAAAATAATTAAATGAAATCCCCCAAATCTTTGAGTCTGTTTCCTTAAGACCGCAACCCAGCTCCGCCAGACGGGCTTAGCCACAGGGGTGAGCATCCTTCCCTCTGCATATGCAGGAGGGAGGAGAAATCTCCGTGGATGGTTGCTAGACCCGTTTATGAGCAGGAAATCTATTAAATGCCACGCCAGCATTGTTCGCAGCCTTTTGAACCTGCCTCCTCCAGGCCTGGTGGGCTCCAGCGCACTCAGCCACACCGTCCACGGTGCAGCAGGGGAGCGAAGGGAAAAGCTCCGGAGCTGTAAGAGCTGAGAGCCGCTCTCCTTCCCTTGCCATGAGCCCATCATCCCCCTCTCCTGCTGGCCTCTCTGCTTTATTACTGCTGAGTAAAGTATTCCCTCTGCTGACTGTATCAAGGAACTCGTTATTGATGCGCCAGAGAATAATTTTTTATTTATTTTTTTTTTGGTACGATAAAGAATCATTTGCTAAGTCTGCAGTAAAATCACCGAAGCCAATATATCTAGGGATGAATGAGCTAAATAAAGTTTTGGGCAAGTTTTTCTGCACTGAAAGGTCCTATGGGTTTGCACCCAGCTATCAATCGAGTTATGTTTAGAAAGCTTAAGAGCTTGATCTTCCTCTGGGCTATGCTTGATGAGTGCAGAAAGCCTAGATATTCATTTTTAAGCTAATAAACGGCACACGTGGTCTGCCTTCGCTGGCTATGTAGCACTGTTAGTATTCAGAAGTGTTCCAGCTAAGCAGTAAATTTTACTCATAACTCGTGTTTGCCTCTAGAAGACCCAATTGTTCATTCTTGAGTTGTTATCTCTGTATATTTATTTTGACCAAATTTCAAAAATAGTAATGGGATGTTATAAACCAACTGAATCCTGGCATAAGGCACCATCTGCAAATTGCTCTGGATTTCTGAAGGAGGAGAGTATTCTTCATCGTTGTTTTTAGTATGATTTACAAGATTAATTTGTCTATCACCTAAACATTAAGGAGAAAAGCATTGCCTGCCGCCATGTATCAATAACTGCAAGGGGGAGGGTGGGGACCTGTCTGCATGGTGATAAGGATTCAAGCAGCATTGTTTAATATTCATTATGCTCTGGCTATACCGTTGTTACTCCACATGTGAGTACTGGCAGCAGAACGAAACTCAGAAAACCCTAAACCTCCGGGCAGCACGTACAGTCCTGGAGTGGCCTCAAAATGGGGCGGGGAGAGGTGGCAATGGGGACAGATTCTGCTCACAGTGGAGGAGGACGGGCTTTGTTGGGCTTGGCAAAATGAAGACCGATGGAGGATGGACCCCAGGGAGGGAGAAGAGCTGCTCAAATGGGAGGACAGCACTGGCACAAGAAGAAGTGGGGATGAAGCAGCCACGGAACAATTCAGACTGGAAAGCTAAAAAGCCCTCAAAGCAATGAGCAGATTTCCTGCAGCTGAGGGAATGAGACAATTTGATAGTAGACCCTCATGATGGGCGTCTTCCTGTCAAATGTATGTCATGGGGCACTCGTGCATGTATGCACCTTTCTTGTGGGACTGGGCATGGGCCATGTAAAATGGAGTCATGGTCTCGCACGCTGGGCGAGCAGGAGGCAGGAAAGCAGTGTTGTGGCCGGATTATATTATTCAGCTCATTGGCAGAGGCAGCTATGCCTGTTTAAGATTAATTTGAACTCAAATTAAAATATTCGATCTATAAAATTGGGTTGATAATGTTGTGTTTTGTTCCCTCTGTGGAAAAACCCGACCATTCTTCCAGGAACAGCTCTACTCTTGGCTCCACTAGGAACAAAACAATGTAATTTTACATGGCAGTTACGCTGTTTGATGACTCATATTGAGAGGACAAGTTGGGATAAATCTTTGGAGCACTATGTAGAACACCCCCACATTTTTTACGGGTGGTCTGAAACAGGAGTTCAGACTGAGTTACTGCACAGGGCCAGCTCTCAAATTCAAATTCAGACCCAGAACCAAGAGCCCCCAAGCTCCAGCGGGGTTGGCTCCAGAGCTGTGGGCACGGTCCGGCTTCTGGCCAACAACAAGGCAGGTACTGTGAATTTGCACTTAATTTCCTAAGGCAGCTCATCACTTCTTAACATACCCTTGTAAATCCACAAACTGCGTGTGCGTTGGAGAGTTAATTCTGCAACGCCAGGACTTGCTGAAGTAGGTCCATCTCTCTTGTTTCTGTTTTAAATTACGTACAATCTCTTTTTCTTGTTCCCCTCCCCAAGTCCTTAAATGCTGTGTGTATAATTCCATTCTGCTAGAAAATGCTACCAGAAAAAAAAAAGTCAAATTAAATTTGACTTCTATATGCAAATCACAGCACGGCTGCATACATCAGTGAGAGCATAACCTTAACCATTGTCCTCCAAACAGCACTAGGGGATGAAATATATGCAACTCAGAGTTAACCTTAAGCCTTCAGGCATTGGTCAGTCAGACGTTAAGAAGGGTAATTCCTAATTAAGGTATTTTTTAAACCATCTGACATTAATTGTTATAAAATGGAAATCTGATTTTAACGACTTTAAGATCTCCTTTTCTATTAGTAACTCTGAAGGTATTTTGAGCTGTGGGTGGAATAGGAAAGCCCCAGTCCAACCCCGTTGCACAGAAGGGGCTGGGGTAGGTACACCACTGCGCAGTGGGGGTTTGCTGGAGAATCCCCTTTGGGACAAGCCTTCGAGATTCTGGTGGGGCCACAATAAGACCTTCCCTCTGTCCTGCCTGTCACTGTGACTTTCCGTGTGACTACAGCATACAGCCTAGTGACAGGCGTGATGTCCTCGCGGGGTATGAATTTATCACGCACCTGATTTTGCCATGTTCTGGTGTAAACTTGAGCAGAGACAACACTGATATGCATTTTAGAGCTTTCTCAGGAGGAAGATGCCCCTTTGAGAATTGCTTTTTAAACGCTAAGGAGTTTGCCGTGTGCATAAAACCAAAACAAAAGTCATTACACAATAAAGTTACCACCCCCAGTGCTGCAGCGCCATCAAACCCTAGCATGGCTAGTATTCAATTAAAATGTAATCATATCAAAGGCATTTTGCCGTTGTATGACAATGACTGTACACAGCACTAATACTGTAATGACACAGTAATCAAGTCTCAGTTGCATCCTATTCAAGTCCCAGCTGTTCTGAGTGAGGTATAACTTTCATCAGAGCTAATTATTTCATATTAATCTCAATCCTTTAGCCCATACAGCTTTATAATATGCAGATAATGAGGGTTCTCTTGTTGATGCCACAAACAAATGAGTCGAACCTCCTCTGCAGCATGGCCATAGGAGAGAGACAGAGTGACTGATTGAGACAGGGCTCCCGTGGAGGGATATGAACAATTTAATTGTGATTGGTTTTTATAATTGGATTTTATTTTAATGGTTCATGCTGCTCCCAAAAGGCTCTTGGTGCGGGAAGTGCTTTATAAATAACATTTATTAATTGTTGTAACCTCTTTTTCTTCCGTGATGGCAGGGCTTTCTGAAAGCGGCTCTCCACCCCTGTTCATGTGGTCCAGAAGGACCTCTGGTAGGGATGCAGCTTAAAATCATGTACAGCATCTTCCACGGTGCTGCTCGCTCCCATGAAGGGGGAAAGGCATCACTCCTCCATCTGGATTTTCAGAGGGGATTGAATATCAGGTCTTTCCCATTCAGGATTCCTGTTTCTGCCACCCGAGCTAAGGAATTAACCCAGTGCATTTCCAGCAGCAGCTATCTCTGAAGTAAAACAGCCACTTGAAGGATCCTGTGGCAGTTTGGGTTACTTGCATGGACGATTAGTCATGAGGCTTTAGGCTTAAAGCTTTAATCCAGTTTCCTTTAAAGCTGATGGGAGCTTTGGCCCTATATGTGTTAGGGTGCATATTGCTTATGGCAACTCTAGTATAGGTTGCAAACCCTTATAAATCCCCTCTTTCCATGAACTCCTAACATTTTCTGAACCTTTCATCTTTTGGACTGAATTTTTCATGCTTGGTCTCTGCCAGGAGATTGTTTTTAATGGATGATTTGAACACAATCCCTCTAGCCATTTGAGTTCAGGGACAGTTAGACACACAAAGGCTCTTCTACATTTGAAAAAGAAAAAAAGTATTGTGATAGAAGTGAATCAATTTAAAATCAATCTTTTACAGACATAAACTGGCTTATTTCAGTATAGCCGTATGCCATAACTTTGTGGAGGACAGACAAATTCACATGCCCTGATTCCAACATGCATGTGTCATCATTTACACTGTAAAGAGATCATGGTGACAGTACCAAAACCAACTGATCTTATCCAGCTGTGTTTCAGAACTGGTTCCCTCAGTAGGTCTAATTCAGACCCATGGACAGCAAGAAAATGAGTCCCACTGCCGCTTCTTGGAATTAGAAATACATTGGATGGCTCTGAAAAGTGCAGTAATAGAAATGGGATGAAATTTAATAGCACAAAGTCCATGCATTCAGAAGGCTGAGAACTGGAATTCACCCTAATCTGGAGCTGAGCAAGGAGGAAAATCCCAGAGTGCTCTCAGTGATCCCAACGTGGCTCTGAGATGCTGCTTTGCTGTTTTGGAGATGGCCATGAGGAATGCTGGTGTGATCCCAGGATGGGTAAGGGAATAGTCTGCATGAGAGTAAAAAAAGGTATAGACGCAAGGCCATGGCCAGACCTTCTCGGGAAAACAATGCATTTTAGGGGGCGGCTGGCCAGATTTGAGAGTGATGAATGGAGGTGGAGGACTGCTAGACTGACCAGAAGAGCTTATTCTCTAAGGACATTGTACACACATTCACGTGATTCGTATGCTCATGCACCCACATAAAAACATATTACCAAGCGATAAAGCCATTTGTTTCTACAGAAGAAAGACATTCATCTCATTGCAGAAAATTTGCCGTGAACTTTTGCAATCTGCAGTATTAAGAAAAAACAAAAGGGGAGCGTTTTCCACCAAAACCACAGTCAGATAAGAACACTCCACTAACAGCCTGGCAAGAGCTTGACTTGAGGAGGAAACTTTTCTTGTGGGTCCAAGCCAGTCAGGAAAAACAACTGCCTTTTCTTCACCTTTTTGCATCCACAGTCACAAATAGCTTTATTATTGTCAGTTAACTACGTCCGGGGACATTACTGGACAGCATCAACCTGGTACGTGTTTCACAGATGGGAAAGTAATGTGCCCAGGTGATAAATTGCTCTTCACACGGCAAATCAGCTGCAGGGTTGGGAACATAAGTCCTGACCTCTGATCTGGTTGCTGATTAGAGAGTCTAGTTATAAAAAAGTGGAATTTTTTTCCAGAGAATTCCAACATTTCTAAACTAACTCCCACTCTGAGAGCAATCCAGAGCCACAGCATCAGGATTTCCTGGAAATTGCCATTCCCAAGCATTTCAGCTCAGAAATGTCAGTTTATTGTGGTCACATGGAACAGCTTCTCATCGTGATGTCTAAGTTATATATTTTGGTGTACCGTATAAATACTCCATCAGTATCAGAATATAAAAGTCAGGGCTAAATTGAACAAGATAATTAAGTTGCGATGATGTGTTAGGCACAACTGCAGAGGAACAAATCATGCCCACTGCTTTCTGACCACAATTTTACTAGAATTGCAAAGTTCAGGCAAAACAACCTGAGATAAAACCACATTAAGTCAAAAAGGCTTTATCAACTTCCAGCTCCTGGGGTTATTATACCAATTACTACCTCGGTCTGTTAATGTAAGAAAAGAAGTGCCTTTAAATGCAAAATAATTGCTCTGACTTCCTTCTCGGAATGCTTACAACTCTTGGAAATAAAGCACCAACACCCCTCTCATTGCACAGCTAGATTTAAAATTAGGTAAAAGAATAGCCAAGCTAGATCTAGTCTGGATATGGTTGAAAGGAAGCAGTGGATGATAAGGGCCAAATCCATCACCGGTGGGACTCGAGAGCAGTCGGCAGAGGTAATGAACAGAGCAACGCTGGGTCCGGAGTAGTTTCTCCTACAGAAAAGCCTTCAGCATATGTTAATGGCAACAGCTCATAGTGTGTATCACACAAATCCTATTCATGTCCAGAATTCCTATCACTCTATTAGTGTCACAAGTTATTAAAAGGACATTTCAAAAATAGGTCTCTCCAAGTGGAACCGGTAAGAAGTAACCATGGCTATTTGATATAGTCATAGCAACAAAGGAGCATCACCTTGGCAACACACCAGGCTTATTTACCGAGGTGCGTGTCAAAGCATATTAAAGTCATTTATATCTGAATGAGTTCTGATGCCATCTTCTAATCCTCCTAGCTCCCGAGCAGCCCCGCGACAGCTATGGAAAAGTAATCAAAGGAAGGGTTTGTGTCATATGGCGTGTACCACGCTCACAAATAAAGGCATTTTCATTTCTGTCAGATTTCTGACCTGTTCAAAACTAATAACTTGCATGTGACTGAAATAATGAAAGCATCGTCTGGAAACAGCTATGATGGAAACCCTTGAGGTGCAAATTAAATGTAGACATTAAAATGGACTAGCACATGCCTCTGCCTGGAAATCAGAAAGGGAGAAATCTGAGATATTTCTTGTAGCTGGGGTGTAGCAAAGACCCACTGCTGTCAGAGAGTACGTACAGAGCCCGAGCCAAGAGACGGGAAGCTGGGCATCATCCTGCCAGGCAGGGCTATCCACAGCACCACCACCTTCATCTACGCTAGCTGATGGGATTTCCATCATGAAGCAGGAGGCAGCGTTTCTAATCCAGCCCATCAAAAGAGACCGAGTACTTGAGTCCAGACTGCCTGGATACCGTGTATCTTTAAGAACTGTGCATCCCTTACAAGGCAACATGTAGGTTTGAGCCCGTAGGATCATGATGCTTAAAATAATAATTTAAAAAGAGGAGACCCAGGACCACTGCAGCACAGGACCCAGAGGAATAAGAGTCGGTTTGGCACAAGCATGCCGTTGTGCAGGGGGGCAAGTGCGAGCCCTGACAGCATCACAAGCACACAGAGCATCTGAATGCCGGGCGGGATTTGTTTCAGAGCCCTCTCCACGAAGCCTCGGTAGGACTTTGACACTGGCACCTTTGTGTCCCCCCAAGACTGCAGCTGCAGGGCCCATTGTCATTCATGTGCCTCTGCAGCAGATTAGGTAGCAGAGCAAAATGCATCTTAATAGCATCTTGTGTGGCAAAGATGCTTTAACAATGTAATGCAATTTCTTTACAAGCATGAGGGGCAACAGAAGCTTCTTAAACAGTCACTCAATTAGCTTTATCCCCCTTCATCTGCTGAAGTTTACTCATGAGAGGTCACCTTGAAGAATTTGTCTTTTTCTGACCTGTCTCTCTCTTCCCCCTCCTGCCTTAGGGATTCAAATAAACTGGAAAAAGAGGAAAGAGAAATACTTTTCTTTAATTCTATCATCTACCACAGGCCCCACTTGTGTGACAGCATGGCCTTGGGAGCAAGGCACAGCCCTTGAGCATGGCATGCAGCTCTTCGATAACTCTGAGCTCCACATGGTTGAGAAAGAAGCCACAAGTCACTTGTCCTACCCGCCTGTGCGGGATTATCCTCTCACCTTTCCTCCAAAATCTCTCCTCCAAAGACAGATCACGTCCCACACCCCCTCCAGTGCTCCCAGCATAAGGATTCATGTGACCAAACTTCAGACCTCTCTCTAAGAGAGGAATTGCCCTCTGGAGGTCTCCAGACCTCTCAGCTGCCTGTGAAGGAGGATGAGGTGATGGGTAGACACTGTGCTCTCCTCATGGGGTGATTCATCCCGCTGGCTTTTTGTTTACTCTCCTAATCTCTGTCCTCTTTGTTTAGCCTGATGCTCACAGCAAGGAGTTACTCATAATAAGCCTATGTGTGCACTCCGGGAACACAGCGAGATCTTTTGACTGCTCTATCTCCATTATAGCATTTTAAAGGTTTTATAATGGATTGGATCATTTCAGGTGCGTGCAGCACAGTTAGCTAGCAAAACTCAGCGAGAGCTTATGAACATGTGTGAGGGAGGTCATATTTACAGCTCCGATAGACTTAAGACTCATGGAAATGTCACCAGCCAGGCAGAGATGAACCAGCACTGGACCTGTTCAAGGCTATTATTGAGAGAGATGAGAGAATTATGATTATACCTGTGTCTCTGCAGAATGAAATCCTGGAGAGAGAGAGGTCAGCAGGGGCACCGAGGAAATGAAAACACCGAGACTCACTCATTGCAGGAAATTGCTGCTCCTGGGACAAATTCAGCTCTCGGGGAGGCAGGCGCAGCTCCTTGAGCTGACCCAGGGAGACCTTTACACCACCACTGGGTATGGTCCTGTTGCAGGTAAGCTGGGGAGCCCACACCCCACAGGAGGGGTTACAGCCAGAATCCTTGGCTCTTTCTGGACTTCTTATAGGGACTTCTTGTAGGCTTCCAAGCCAGCTACAGTCAGTCTCAACAAGACTCAGCTTATCCATGTCTTGATATCCAGCACTTGCTTTTAAAATCTAGCACTTGCTTTTATAATCTAACACTTATTTAATTTCTCCCGGGAGTTGTGAAGATTACTCTGTGCTTGGAGAGAACTTCAAGAGCCCAAAACTGAGGGCATTGTGCCTTGAGTGCCCCCGGAGCTCGCGCTGCGGGCAGCTGTGCCTTATCAGGATGGGGCACCTTCGGGGCAAGGCAGAGAGTGGTCACTAATTGCAGGGCAGCTCCGGCTTCTCAGAACCTACCGAGGAGGAATCAAGTGCTGTAATGGCACGCAGGATATCAGCAAGCACGAGGCTCTGCGTCCCAACGGAGAGAGACGGAAGGCAGCCCTGAGGGTGGGGGGATCAGGGGAGACTCCCAGCCCCACCAGGGCAGAGGCCAGAAAGGCTTCTTCAAGGATGCGGTGGGCTTTGTGGGGATCCATGCTGTGGGTTGTCGAGGGGAGGAGTTGATTCCTATGCCAGATGGAAAGAGAAATGCGTCTCCAGGCAGCGCTCACGGGGGGACTGGTGCCCACCGTGGTGTAAGCCCACGCTGCGAGCTCAAGAAAAATGCTTCGTCTCCCGGTTTCCATGTCAAATGTAAGGTCTTTGGGTCAAGAGCTGCCTCCCTCTGAATATTTGCAGAGAACCTAGCAGAACAGAGCTTCTGAACGCCCCTTGAGACAGGAACAATCTGGCTGAGCTGAGGAGGTATCTGTGCAGCTAAAAGACAAACC
The DNA here is from genome assembly GCA_008711295.1 of Anarhynchus alexandrinus. Lineage (NCBI taxonomy): Eukaryota > Metazoa > Chordata > Aves > Charadriiformes > Charadriidae > Anarhynchus > Anarhynchus alexandrinus. Next base: position 196,526 of record VUYV01000202.1, on the reverse strand, counting down.
AGCTCTTACACGAGGTGCACACATCTGCAGGAAACCCTCCTGTGCCTTAACCTATGGCTTCCCAGGAGTCACGAGGATCCAAACGATGTGGGGTGCGGAGATTGCTCCCTCACAAGGGCTAGTGCCTGTTTGCCATCTCCTTGTTTCATGTGGGGGGAAAGAATTGCACGGGAGCCCGTACATTTGCTCGGGCTTGGCGGTGGGTTTGGCACTCAGCTCTACCATTAAAAATGACGGCGTGCTCTGCAATGAGGAGATAAAAAGCCTATTAGCAGAAGGCGTAAGTTCATCATAACAGACCCCTATTCTGCTAGACGAAGTGCTGGAGTCTGCAACTGTTGAAAAAAGCGAAAGGAAAGAGACATCCCCGTCACTTAATATTCAGCAAACATAAGAGCAGTGAATGCGCTGAATGGAAAACTGAGGTTGCCACCCTCATTTCTGTATCCTGCATCCCCGAACACGCCTGGTGGCTGTTTTATTTGCACTAAAAACCTCTGCCTTTGCTACCCATAGGAATCATCCACCCTAATCTGGGCATCTTACACGGCTCCCCGGGTTGTCTTGTCGTCAATAAGCAAGAAAAAAGCGCTGCGCGAGCACGATTCATCCACCCCATTTTTGACACCTGTCTTGGGATGTGATGAATCACTCTCCGGAGCCGCCTGTTTCTCTCTGCTCCTGGTTCAAGGAGCTGAGGGAGAGCAGCTCAGACGGTTTAGATACTGAAATTTCTCTTTCCTAAGTTAGGCATTTAAAATCTTACCCTTCAAGTGGGAATGTTATACCCCACGTCCCCCCCCGTGCACGTCCCCTCTCAGGTTCACTGCTGCGCAGACTTGCTCTCCCTCTCTCCGTGGAGGTTTCATTTGTGTGTGTTTCCTGAGACTGAAATAAAAGGTCTCCTAGGCTGTAAATAGATGTTTTGCAAACACATATTTTTCTCTTTGTGTCTGTGGAAAAGAACATAATGCCAGGGAAGTTATTTACTTCTTATAGCATGTCTGAAACCTTTCATGCATAAATATAAACAGCCTGCAATGGAGTGGGGCTTCAAATTCACAAATCCCAGCGAAATACTTTTCCACGAGTTCTCAGTGGGGTGATGGAATTTATAAGTTATGTATTCTTACCTTGTTACTGAAGACTATTAGAGATTTAGTCTGGCTCATACAGATCAGCTGAACAAATACACTTTCCCTTCCCAGAAATGCCATTTAATCAAAATACCGTGTGCTTTATGAAACAAGCTGGGCAGGTCACCCCGAGTGGTGTGAAAAGACAAGGCACAACCATAAATAATTGAACGGGTGACAGAATTCAAGGAAGGGAGGAAGATTTGTCACTGATCTTACATTCAATTTACACTTTTAACATTTTTTTCGTTAGCCAAAGCAAAAGCCTACAGAGGTACAGATAGAGACACTCACACACTTATATAAATACCCAGATACATAAAGATTTTCCTGGAAAACCTCAGTTATATTACACTAACTCTATATCTTCTCTGCAAATAAAATCCACATAGGCCGCTTCTTCATAAAAAGCATATTCTTTGGAAAAAGATTTCAAACGTGGTATGTGGAATGGGGCTGCTTCAGATGTCTTCAGGCATTCATCCAATCCCTCTTCGTGGAAATGGATTGAAGTTTTAATACTTCAAACTTAATAGCTCTTTTCCATTTCTTGGGTTTGTTTGCTGCCCTTTATTTTTTTTTTTCTTTTCTTTCTCTTGGCTATATCCTTGATTTCTATTCAGAGAAAATGTTCCCTCACAGCTCTGCCGTTTGATGATCCCCAACAGACCTTTATTCTGCAGAGAACGACTCTAGAAATGGAGTGCTAAATGGCCATTTGTATCACAGTGATGCAAAAAAGGCCCCAGTTGGGACGCTGGATGCTTTGTGCGAGGTGCCGTACCCAGCGGGACAGAAACCTTCCCCAGAGCCACTGGAGAGCAGCCCACGCAAGAGACGACGGGAGGGTGGCTCCTGGGGAGCAAGGAGGGAAAGACGGTATTTCCTAAGGCATTTGGGCATTGCAGCGCTGAACTTTTAGGAATCCCTGAAATCTCCAGCCCTAAATTTCAGCCTGTTCTATGCAAGGAGGCAGTAGCCAGCAAGACCTGCCAAGGAGAGGGGTCAAGACAAGGAGCTTTGTTGAGACTCTCACCTGAAGGATCTCTCCACGTGTTGGAGCCTACAGAAAGCCCCTTTTCCCAACAATTGTGCAGCACAGCCCTCATACCATATGTCCTTTCACAGAGTCAGGAGATTTACAGACAGAAATGTGTGTGTGGATGGTGTGCAATGATGTATCTGACTTACTGAGCAGGTCCAGGTGTCCTCCTGCTGCATGCACCCATGCTGCAAGGTTATCTGGGGAAGTACAGTGGCCCTTTGGGGACTTCAACCCCAAACTTACTCACAGACCCCCTGCATCTCAGGGTTCATACTAATACCAAGCAATAACCCCAGAGAGATAATTATTCTGCTGTCTACAGAGACATCAACAGGGAAAAGCATATGCTGCTTCCTCAAGTGCCGAAACCACCTTTCTCTCGCCCCAGCATCCTCTGTCAGTGCTGATCCTCCAGCTCTAATCGCTTTTGCTTATTGTGCTCCCAAACTGGGGTCAGTCTGGTGGTTACACACACCAGTAACACACTCGCTTACTACATGAGTAGTGAGAAATGGGGGGTGGGGGGGTGGGGGGTAATGCCAGAAGGACCTTCTGTCCCCTTTCTGTCTCGCACAGCTCCATCCCTCGCAGCCACAGCACCTTCAGGCTCCTGTCAGGAGCCCCTCACTCCCCCTCTGAGCATCCCCGTCCCATCTGGGTCTCTTAAGCATCGGCACGAGGGGATGCAGCACCCAGTGTATGCAGCACCAAGCTGCGGGTGCAGATCAGCCCTGGCTCAGCCCAGCCAGGGCACAGCCAGCCCTTCCCAGCCTGGAATTCCCCAAATCCATGAAGAAAACACGAAAGCATCGCACCCTTGCTGCTCGTTCTCATATATAGTTGCAAGTGGCTGCTGGATTCCGAATTGACCACGGGAAGATGACAGGGAGAAAAAGGGTTATATAAGTTCATTTCATTAGGAAAAATAAATAATTAAGCTTAAAAGCCCTCGGGGTGCGTGTAGGGAGAGTCCATACAGCTCTCAGCCCACGCCCCCCCCGAAGCCTTTGAGGTGCGGGTCCGGACTGCGCACCCCACGGCCACGATGTTCAGCCACAAGAGGGAGATCGAAGCTACCGAAAGCACCCCCGAGGCTGCCGGGGGATGGATGGCAGTGGGGACCCCCGGCTGAGGCCACCCTCCGGCACCCCACAGCACCCCAGCGCCGGGCATCATCCCCGTCCCGGTGAATGTGAGAGCAGCGGGACTCGCTCACGGGCTCTGATGAAGGTTTAAGATGGTTTTTCCCCTCCTGATGACAGGAGAGTGTTTACCTCAACCTGGGAATAAAATTACANTTTTTTTTTTTTTTTTTTTTTTTCTGCTGAGACCTTGATGTTAATGAGGTTAATTTTGCACCAAAACATCAGAGACCATTAAATATTAAATGAGATTTAAATGGACCTGTCTCTCAGAAAAGAAAAGGAAATAAACAGAAGCGTTTCTTTTTCCTCACTACAATGTAAATGGAGGCAGGCTGGGTACAAGTGACCCCTCTCTCTATTACGTGTAATAATTACTTAATTATCATGGATAAAAATATCCCATTATCCACGTGCCCTAATGAGCCTTGGCAATACTGCAGGGACCTGTATTTGTAAGGAAGAATTACAGCCTGGAGCCACGTTTGATAAGGCCAAATCCACACGAGGAGCAGTACCCCGTATAGCCAGTCCCAGTAATGTCGATGAAACTATTTGTGTAAGTCAAGCAGTGACACAACAAGCCTATTAATGGCAATGGTTAATTAACTGACAAAATTACTAACCACATCCTTAAAATACTAGTTTCCTCAGTTTCTCTTTGCTGCACGGGTCCAGCAAGGTTTTTTTCACTTTGCTTGCTTTGATTTTGATCAAAACCCGCTCCCCTGAGGACTGTGATTTCCACAGAGGGTTTCATTTGGGCAGGGTCCCTCTCCTAAAAGTTTGGTCTGGGCTAGATGCACTTTTCCACCTTTTCAGAGAAAATGTTCCTGCCTATAGATTGAGTTTTTGTCCGCAGCCCAGTCACCAGCAGAGGGGGAAGGAGCAGCAGAGAAAAGGGAAGGAGTCACCTAAAGGAGAGATCCTATATGTCATGGTGAAAAAGCAGACAAGTCCTTCAACCCTCACATCTCTGTGCAACTTCAGCAGAGCTTTCCTGGCGCCCAGGAGGCAGTGAGAGGAGGTGAGTCAGAGGAGGAGGTGTCCTGGATGCAGAGCGGGATGCAGCTATCATGGAGCTATGAACCATGTGCAGGACAGCATGGGACAGGATGGGACCATGGGGGAACAGCCCCTGAGCTCCTCTGCAAACCTCCCCGCACTGCGGCAACTGAGGTTGTCAGAGGTGGGAGAAACTCACGCCTGAGATCCATCACACAGAGCTCAGAGCTTTTCTATTTGTCAGATTTTAAATGGGCTTTTGCATTAATGAATTTTCCAAAAGATCTATCCAAACTGGCTCTCTGGGCTTCTCTTCCAACCCATGGAGAGACCGGCATCTGCAGAAGGAGGTTCAGTCCGTCCTGAGGATGGGAAGGCTATCGGGCTTCAGTGGGGTATGGGACACATCTGTCCTGAGGGTGTGGTCTTTCCTTCTGTAGCAACCCCCAACTTTGATTTGATGTTTAATTTTTATGTGGCTAAAGTTAGAGTGGAAGATTCCTATCTTCAGATAATACTCTATTTCTCTAAAGATTCAAAGCAATTTTCAAATCTAGGTGCACTAAAGTTTCAAAAGCCATAAGATTTGGGTTTTTTTTTTAGGAGGGAGAAAGATAAGTGATTTCTGCATTGCAAGGAAAGGGGATGGGTTTTCTAGGTGGCAAAACTCTCCCTCCTTTTTCAATCAACTTTTTCTAGAATTGCTCTGTGAGAAATAAATATTACACGTCAGCTTTATTTGATCATAATTGAATATCCATCAACCTATCTGCCTATCTAGCCATCCTTGCATAGTGCTGGAAGCACCAATCTCTGACATAACTGTAGGCCTGTTGGAATTTAAAATTAAATTATTATTGTCATTGTTAATGGATGTTCATATGCTACAATGCTGAAGCTATAGAAGAAAATTGATAGTTTATCTAGATAGATCATCCGACCCATACAGATAACATTCACAGCTGCCAATGAAGGCAGAAATTTTCCTGCATGTCATTCTCCGTAGGAGCAGAGCCTTGCTGTCTATGCAATCAAGGTCTTTCCAGTCTGAGGAATATATACAAGGCGCTGTATAATGGATTTTTCCTCCTCCTCCCATCAAAACTATGTTCAAGCTGTACATGCCAGCCTCTAAAATTGCATTAGAGCACTGCTAAGCTGCAGAAGAGCTATCGTCATCCCACTGCTGTATTTACTTAGCTGTGTTGTGTCTGCTGGAGAAAGACTAGGCAATTTTAAAAATTGGGCACCTGTTGGTCAGACAGCTCAGGATGGATGAGAAACTGAGAACCAGGCAGATTCTGTAGTGACTGGTGGGTTAATTTTCCTTCTCTTCATTTAAATTCACACCCTTTGCCTTTCTGCTTTCAATATATTCAGAAACTAGAAGGGAAAATTGCTCCCGTGGTGTTTGCTGCTGCACAGTCAAGCACCAGATTCCTACAGCAAAAAAGCTTTCTCAGCTCAGAGCGTGCAATACGCATTCAGAAAAGGTTAAAAATTAAACAAACGTAGTGCCAGGAAAAAAGCGGGACGCACCGCAAACCAAGAAAAGTAGAACCCTCCGTGCCCTGGAAATGACAGGCTGCTGATGTCCCCTGGCCACGCTGCCGTGGCCAGCATCACCCCGGCCAGGCTTCTGAGCATATTTCCATTGGGGATTGCTCCGGACATCCCTCGCTCTGCTCACAGATGACAGCAGTGACCAGGGAAACCGGGAGGGGATGGGGGTGCTGGACCAGGTGCCCTAGCTGAGCCCGTTGAACCAGCTCTGGGGAGGGGGTTATAAGGGCATAGTGCTCTCAGCAGCTCTGAAAAATCTTATTTCAGGGGGAAAACCTGAATTTCTGAACTGTTATAATTGCACTCGGAGCCTCTCTGCGAGATCTGAGCATCTCTGTACGTGCTACGGTGTAGGCACGGACTCGTTCCCTGGAGGTTTGCGGTCTGGCAATAGAAGTGGGTAGAGACACAGCGCGCTCCTGCAACAGTCTCTCGGTCTCCTGGCCTCTCTGGCTGGTGTTTTACCCACTTGAACACAAACTGGAAGAATTAAATGGCTCTTGACTGGTTCTCAACCTGCTGTACAAAAAGGGCTATGAATTCTAAAGAAAGGGAGCAGGGAAGTTAATTAAAAGGAGCATTTGCTTTCATCCCAGAGGGCACTGCAGCAGGAATTTAGTGAAACGAGGGATGGAGGAAAAGAGCCCAGTCCCTGCAGAAGCGCCCAGTCCCTGTGCCTACCCCTTTCCCTGGATTCCCCCTCCTGCATAGCATCCACGCTTCTTTGGCTGGGATTTGGGAGGAGGTGAGAGCCGTTAGCACCCTGATTCTAAGTCTCCAGCCATTTAGTTGCGGTTCCCCAGCACATCTGATCCCGTCTCCAAATCTTCCAGAGCTCCGGGTCACTAAATAGTTTTAAAAACGCCCCCAGAGAGCAAAGTCAAGGAGATAGCAGGTAAGCAGGACTTTGCCTGTAGGCAAACATACCTTAATATGTTGCATTAACATTTAACAACCAAAGTCAGCAACACCAATCACAGCAGTAATTACACTGCACTTGACACTGCCCCAAGGTGATGCCTGGAAATTATATAAACCAAAAGATTTGATGGACAAGAGAGGGGCTCCCCCCACCCCTCACTTAGCCATAAAGCCCCTGTGATATAGGTGTCTACCCTTTGCTTCGTCAAGCCCCAAGGGCTCATCAACCCATGAAGCAAATGAATTGCTATTTTGTGTGTGTGCAAATAACCGGATTAGTCACAGCCCTTTTTTTTTTCTCTCTTTTTTTTTTTTTTTAACCCTTGTTAACTTTGCCCTGCCTTTGAGGGCAAATACACACAGCAGGAGCTGCCTGAAGCTCTCGATCGTCCAAGCACTGTTGCATTTTCAGGCTGTAACGACGTGATTGCTATTTCCATCACAGTACAGTCTGCAGGTCACAGCCAAAATCACCGCCGTACCCAGGTGCTGTGCAGACCCACAGCCGCTTCCCCACATGGTTGAGCAAACAACTGTGGCAGCGATGGGAGCTCACCCCGAATTTCTTGGGTTCCAAACCAGCTCTCCAAACTCTTTCGAAGGGGCTCATGTCCAGTACAGACTGGACCTTCCATAGGGGAAAGCCTAATTATTGCCCTACCTGGTCTGGGCAAACTTCGACCCCACAGACCAACTATTTCTGCGAGGAACCTGGAGTGTTTGTTACACATGCTCCAAAGGCAAAAGCCTTATTTAAAAAAAAAAATAAAATTAAAAAAAATCAAGACTTCATACATCCCCTGCTGAGCCCTCTCCGCACTTCCCCCCACCTTCCTTTCGTTGTATCTAACGCTGCAGCAGATAACTAACTGACTTGTTAGTGTTTTAAGCAGGTTTTCCCATGAATATCACATAACCTTAAGGCTCTCGGAGCGGGGTAATGGAGACTGCTACGCTCTCTTGCTTGGCCACGTTACAGAGATGATTGCTAAGCAGGGGGATGACATTTGCATGATTTACAGAACTTACAAATTCCTGCTGTGCTGGAAACACTCCCTCAGATTAGCTGCAATTCTCCTGCCCAGCTCAATCACAACCCTTCCTCGCCGCCGTGCCTACAGGTCTGAGTGGGAAAAAGATTGTCAGCGGGGTAAGTATCAACATTTTTATACATCTTTACTGAGGGGAAACTTGGAAGGTATAAAAATGCCATAAAACTGCTGATGACAACCTCAGCTGTGGCACACTTCTCCTCTGTATTACTACCTGTTGGTTTCAATTGCTCATAACTTTGCCAACCTTCAGACACTTGAGCTGAAACTGAGCATTTACAGAGCTTTAGAGACGCGGTTAAAGCGTAGCCTGACATGCCTGCGCTGCCCAGGCTGGGTGCCAGGTACCCACCAGCTTCAGCAGCTCAATGTCACCAGCTGCATCCATCAGGGAACAAAAAAAATTCAGTATCTACCTTCCGGTGATACGATATTGGAGCTGCTCACCCCCAGCTCCCGGAATTCCCTACTCATGGGACAGAAATCAGCTCTTCCAGAAGATGTCTGGGCAGGCAACATCAGCACAACAGCTTGCTAACCAGGATGCAGCCTGGCCTCACTTGTGCTAATCTCTCTAACTGAAGTGTGCAGGTACAACCCCTCTTCCATCCTCCCCAAAAAGCCCTTCTCCATCCCACCTACCCTGAGCCATCCCTGGGCCTTGCTGCCCCCTAAATTACGCCAATGTTTTCAGGGAGGGTCATAATGATTAAACAGCCTCACACCCACTAACCCTATCAGTGCCTCTGGTCCTGCGTGAAAAACTAGCGTGAAATCCTAGAACAGGAATAATCAGGAGCAGGAATAATGATCTACAGTCTCTTCTTATAGGTTTAATGCCAAGTCTCGTACAGTCTCGTCCTGGATCTCAGCTGAGGCTACTCAAAGCATCCTTACAGCTCAGGGAAATCAAATATCCATACCAGATCTGTGTGCTCATCTGAATTGAGCTTTGTTTTTAGGGAAGAAATCAAGGTTGAATAACGCTGGTGAGCTGTGAAAAACAATAACGGGAACGCACAGCTCTCAAGGGGATGGAATTTACACTGAAATAAAGGAAATAACAAAACACAGCCTGTTTAGCAGGTTTGTTTCACATAGGTGGGAAATCACTGCGAGGTAAGCAGAAGGCTGCAGATTGCCATGCAGAGGCTCCATTCCCACTGACAGTGCACCTTCCCTTCCAGGACTAAAATCGCTTTATAAATGACCCAAATTGTATTTTGGTCTAAAACTTTACGTTCTGCAAATTACTGACTTTCAGCCTCTCTTTAATGTTTTAAGGGAATTTCCTGAGGCAGCAGTACCCGCGAACTGCTGTTACATGGTGTAAACCTACATCAGACCCGTTAAGACTTCCCTTCCCTTCCCTTCCCTTCCCTTCCCTTCCTTCCCCTCCCCTTCCCTCTTCCCTTCCCTTCCCCAGGCTGTCTTCCCACAAACTGTTAATTATCAGCGCTTCATTAATGCCCAGGAGGCCCTGCCAGTTCACGCTGGAGGTGGATATATCACAAATATCAGCAGCCAACTACACTTTTGACACTCAGTCTCTCCACAGGGACCGCAAATAAATCAGGAAGCTGGACAAAAGCTGGTGGCACCGTTGAGCTGGACACCATCGCACACCAGTTGGGCCAGTTTGTGCTTTCCTGTCCATTTTCAGCCACCCCAATGGTGTAGTAACTTCCAGAAGGTCTCGTGAGTGGCGGCACAGGGATGATCAATAGTGTATCGGGTCCCCTGACGGGAGGAAAGGGAATCCTTCGGTAAGATCGATGCTGGCAACAGCGGAGAAAGTGCACCTATCATTTCCAGTCTTAAAAACATGTGGTTTTGTTGAGCTTCTTTGACTTTTTTGCAGTGAGTCAGATCCGATGCTCACACGGGTCGCTGGCCTCCTGCATCTTTATTTGTTGGCGATGCTTATTATCCAAGAGCGGCATTGGATTTTTCAGCCCCCTACCAAACCAAGGGCAGCTGTTCTGAGCAGACTGGGAAGCCTGGATTTGTACCGCTGGGGTTTTTTTTGTGCTTTTTTGTTTGTTTTCTCTTTGTCAGCAATAGCTGTTGAGCTAAAATTGAGGTAATTGTCCCGTGGGGCTGAGAGAAACTGCACTATATCCTGAGAAACAGACATTTCTAAAGGTTGTTCCATGCAAACACTGAGATCCAGCAACACTATATAGTTTTGGGTTTTTTTTTTTCCATTGAAATGTTTAAGACAAATGAAAAAGTCACTTTTCTTGCTGGTGTCCGGGGAGAGAGGGTGTTTCCCCGCTGTACTCCATGGCCCCGCTCTGCACCGCCTGCTCTTGGGGAGTGCGACGGCCCCGCGATCGAGACAGAAAAGCTGAGGCGGTAATGGTACTGCTGTTGGCATTAATTAGGCAACCCAGGAAGTGGGTTTTCATCCTGCTTTCTGTTTGCTTTTTAATCAAAGCTATGTGGGTTGTCGCAGGCAGGGGGGAAGCGAGGGTAGATGCTTTTCTAATGTATGTTCATAAGCACTTTGGAGGACTTTGAAACACGGCTCTCCGCGGCAAGCGAGCGGCTTGTTGATTCACAGCTGCAAGTGAGAGCCACAAAGCTACAAAAATCTCCTGTCCGGTCTGACTTGCCAAGCAAAAAAAAAAAAACCACCATTAAAATACGCATGTTATTCAATTGTGCCTGAATTGCCGTTGTCTGGACGTTTGTGCCATCATTTTTATCAAGGCAAAGTGGATGAGAAAATGTCACCAGTCAGATTTGCTGGGATGCAGCGCTGCCTCTGTACACCGGCGTATAAATAACCGCATAAGGTGTCAGACAATGGGAAAATTAGACCTTTTCGGTGCAAGTTGTTCTCGAAAATCCTGCCAGATCCAAACCGGGTTGCAGCACGATTGCACACCAGCGCTGGTCACCTTGGAGAACCCTTATGCCTGCCCGCGTGTGGCACAGGCGGAGGCAGGAGGGACCTCGCTGCCCGCCGAGGCACCCCAGCCCTCACCGAGCATCAAACAAACGCACCGCGGCTGAGGATCGGGCCCCGGGTAGGAAATGCAGTTCTTGGTCCTCCATAAACTCCAAGGAACCCTGCAGAAAGCCACCTTCATGCACGCACAAACCACATCGCTGACATCGGTTTGGTTTTGTTGAGCAATAAATCACGCGAAAGCAAAATATGCCTAAGTGAAGAATTAAGGCTGATGAACTCTCATAGAGTGACAGTCGGACATCTAATCACTTCCAATAGTGCAAAACCGCCCATCCCAGAGAGAGACCGTGCAATGGAAAATGAAGTAGAATCGCTAGAGCTTCCCGAAACATAAATCACAGCAGAATTTATTAATCACACAAAATACAAACAGTCATAAATCTATCGCAAACAAGCAGGCCAGGCCGTCCAGAGGAGCAGGGGAAAATAAAGTAGAAGGAAATGAAAAAGGATGCGGTAAAAATCAGGAGCACGAGAAGCCAGTGGCAGGGGAACAGTACTTGAGCTGAACATTTCACAGGAGAATGATTCAAGCCTTTTCTTCTGCTGTTGTTAATGTCAGCTTTTGTGTGAATGCCCTCTCTTTCACAGCAGTTTGTTGTGGTTTCGGTCACCTATTAAAGTGTGTGATGGCCACAGCTCCCAGGGATCCGGGCTCGGCACTCCTGGAAGCTGCTGTGGTGTCAGACGTGGGGTTGCTCACCCTGAGCCCAAATTGCTGCCTATTAATCGGGGACAACACATCCATCCTCACTGGTGCGAGCTCTGAGACTGCGGCGGTGCTGCACGTAGCCTCAGCGAGGGGCAGCTCCTCCACGGGCACAACCTGAGGTGTCTTCACTGCCCTCGATGGGACAACGTTGGTTACAGCGTGGGATAAACGAACCTCAAACTCTGCAAAAGGCTGCAGTTTCAACTGCGACTGCTCTTGGCAGAAGGCGATTTTTAAGTAAGCTCTTGATTTGCAGAAAAGCTTCATTTCTTTTGTCCTGAAATGCACGAGAACTTGAAATGAGTTCAGGAAATGCATGTGGAAGGAGAAAAATTAGGGTGGGAATGTGAAGGAGGTGTTGAAGAACTGGTGGCTCCGGAGTCCTCCTTCTACCTCCTTGCCCAGGTGCTGGAGTAGTGATGCAGGGGGTAGAAGAGCCCGGCACTGGGATCCCACCACCCTCACCCCAGGAGACAGCCACAGCCATCTGACAAGGTGAACGCTCACAGTCTCTCTTGCTGATTTTCACTTTGGATCCGTGACTAAACATTCGCAGGAGCACGGGCGTGATCTTGTCTTTGGCAAGTAAAGTGTACCTCCTGCTGCTGGATTTAGGCATTGTTTCTGGCAGAAAGGCATCTGTCTACTCATCTCACACCACCTTTCAGAGGGATGATCCTCCGAGTGATGCTTTCCCTACCCATGTTCACTTTTTCTCTTAGGAAGGCAATTGGCTTTGAGCTATAAACTAACATTATGATATTTTGCAAGTCATGCCTTATAAAAGGTTTTCTGCATTTTTGCGGATCACATTCAGTCATCTTTTGTTTTACTGTGACCACAACTCTTCCTTTTAGGACAATTGCATCATGTCTCCTGCCTCCCAGGGTGGGCATCCTTGCCTTTAATCTCCAGGGTATCCTGCTGTAAATCTTCTCCAGCCTCTCCACTGCAGCGAAACAAAGAGACCAACTCTGCAAATTGGCTGAAAGAGCTCTTTGTTCTCGCTCTGTCATATGGGGCTGCAGCACAACTTTCCAGACCACTAGTAACCATTTCAAGTTTTACTTTTTTTTTTATGGTATTTAGTAATTTCAGTAATTTCCAGCTACTTGCAGTAACTATTTTGAGCGTGGAAAGTTTTAAAGCAGCAGACCATGATAATTTTCACCCGGGAGTCCTAAAATAATTGGCTAAGGCAAGCTTTGGCCCAGTTGTTCTAATTTTTCATAATCTTGGATTACCGGGAGATCTGCAGGAAATTGAATGAATGCCAACGGTGCATTAGTGTTCAAAAAGAGCATATATAACTCGAATGTTTACTGCTCTGTTAACTTTATTCTAGTTGCTGCAAACTAAATGAGAGACCGGTGAAGGACCCAACGGAGAAGAAACGATGAGGATGTGATTAAGATCAGTCAATAGGTTTTGCTGTTTTCTTCTTTTCCTTTGTTTTGCCCAGGAATAGGTCTTGTAAAAAGAAGAATTGATTTCTGCTAAGCTTTGGGTATTCTGTTGCACAACATTCTGATATATATATAATGAACTCTGTGCCAAATTAGCGGAGTGCATGTTAAATGGACTGAGGTTGGGTTAGCTGACAGCTCTCAAAAAGCGGTTAGCAGCGGGGAGGCACTGCTGAATGGGGAAGTTACTTGTGGATTCTGCCAAGACCACTTCCAGGCCAAGTTATTCAATATTTTTAGCAATGATCTGGAAGAAAATCACTGCTGATAATTACAGATGTCACAAAGATTGGCAGAGCGATTAACAACAGTGAAGATAGTGTGGTCAGAGTAACCTGATTTCCTTAATAAATCGGATCCATTCAAACAATGTGTAATTTGAATAACAGCAAATTCGAGGTCACTTGTTGAAGAAAAACCAAAGGAAGGCCAGGCTTCCAAAACAGAAACTATTTGTGGAAGCACAGCTTCCAAGAGGGGTGTGGGAGTGAGTTTCTCTGATGGGCAGCTGGGCAGGAGCCCCCACGGCGGCGGCATTGAATAATGGGCTTACGTGATGCTGGGAAATATTAAAAGAGGAAACAACGAGTGGGAGTTTGGAACTGAATTTCCCCGTATTCATGGCTGGAAGAGAATCCTCAGTTTTGGTGCTGACATTTCAAAAAGGTTATTAAAAATTGGAGGGGGGTGGCATGGGCAGTGGGAATCCTTCCAAATACTGTCAGAAATGGCAGAACTGTCTCCCAGAGACAGTGCGCTCCATCTCTTTAGCTCATCCGAGGAAGATCAAGAGGTAACTTGATTATACTGCATAAGAACCATCGCAGGGAAAAATAGCGAGTACTAAAGGGCTCTTTAATCTTACAGGGAACGACAGAGCAAAGACCTAATAGCTGAAAGTTAGAGCCAGACACATGTAAATGAGAGAGGCGGCACACTTTTGTAACAGCAGGGCTGATTAGCCACCGAGACAAATTGTGGTCATTTTCAGAGAACATCGTGTCAGCATTCAGAGCACCTACTGGTTTCGTGAAGTATCATTCCCGATTGCTTTAGCCCCTGGAAATGAGTTTGTCCGTTTTCCAGCAGACCGTGAGATGAAGGGCTTCGTTCGGGGCCAAGGAGCATCCTGCTGTTCTCTTTGCTGGAGGGGAGGGGATTGGTGGGAATTCCTGCCCAAAAGCTGATGTGTGGCAACAAAATCCCCCGCCGGGCATTTGGCAGCAGGTGAGGGCTCCCCTGAGCCCGGGCTGCCCAGACGCAGTTCAGATCTGCCATTCCCAGGCAGACGGGGCATTCTCAGTTCATCCCTTTCACCATATTTCGCTGTGCCCTAAATACCAGCCACGTTTCACAGTAACACCGAGGAGAGAGCAGTCTTCTAAGATTTAAGGTCAGATTTGTAGGTACAAGATTGGAAGCAAAAGGTGAGGAGTAAAACAAATACAAAACACAAACCGAGCGGAGGTTTAACAAGCGTATACCTCCCCTGACATGACTCTGATCTCAGAGCTGGCGATAAGCGTTCACAGCAACAATCCATCTTCCAGGTGTTATCCTCATCTCCAAACACATCCCTCCTCCACCAAGCCCCAGCTACGGTTCCTTGGAGGTTTGTTTCGTACGTGAATGTAATAGTCGTTGTTTGCCCTATGTGGAGCCAGGTCTCCCGGGTTCTTAAAGGACGCCCGTACTCTTACCCCAACTCATCAGCAACTCGAACGCTTGCGATGACTCTTCTTGGACTGAGCAGTAAGTGTTTTAAAAGCAATTCCCACTTTGTTTCTAGCTGGCTTGCTGGTGTGACTGCCACCCACCCAGCTGGATGGTTGTTTTATCATGGGTTGCTAAGTTGCTCACACTAAATATTATATGAGACATCAGGTACACAGACGTCTCAAAAGCACATTTTGGCTCACTACCAGCTTCTTGCATAGACCACACACCACGCTCAGAGATGCAGATGGCAGCATAGTAACAAGTGGTTTCCCCAACTCCTGCCCGCGTTGGGAAAACAATGATAACACAGCGTCCGGGCACAGAGTGAAAGTCTCGCCTGGAATATCCTGCCAGGTCCTCCCATGGAGGGCACCAGACCCGTCCTTCCCCCCCCGAATGAGCAGTCTCTTTGCAGGCGCCTGTAGGGTACTGGGAATCTCCCAGATTTGAGTGGAAGGGACGAATTGCTTCTCCTCCTGCCACACTGCCAAGCACTGGGACCCCTTGCCCAGAGATCTGTCTCCTGAGCACAAAGAACCTGAAGAACCAGGACTGAGGGACGTGGGAGAAGTGGGGCAGAGCTTAACTCCTCCCAACCCTGCAAGATATTAGGAAAGGGACAAGCTCTCTAAGAAAGGGACCAGAGAGAAGAGGCCTGGGATGGGGTGGTTGAGGGAACTGCATACAGGTTTTCCTGGTTCCCCCTTGACCTGTGTCTTATTAATGCTTCTTCTGAGTAATGTCATGTGTGTGTGTCCCAGAGTTAGTTATTTTTGCCCACTCTTGTTCTCAAAGAGTGAAAGCAGACAGCAGAGAAGAGAAAGTGTGGGGTGGGTGGAGGAAATGGAAGTTAGTGGCTGAAATAACCTGTGGAGCTCAGCACCAGGGTGCTGTGCAGATCGTGGTGGAGGGCAGCCCGCAGCGCAGCATCCCAGGGAGAGGATCCAGCTTGGGTTTCTCCTCTTCTGCACCAGCAGCCTCCTGCACTCAGGAGATCATTTCTTTCCTGCCAGGAATCACGAATGGGGAGACGGAAGGAGTGGAGGGAGGTTTGGAGTACAGAAAGCACATTTGCGGCGAGCTCTGCCTGCGTGCAATTTATTTGATATAATAAATTAAGCATTATAACAGAGACCACCATCATTCTCTGCAAAACACCTGGACTTTTTTGCCTCTGTTGCAATTACTCCATCTGCCAACATAAACAATAAATTCTGTCAGACCTCTTTTTAGTGCATTGTATACGTCTCTGACTGGTGCTTAAGGCAGGACGCTCTTCCTTCATTTTAGCAAAGACTTTGATTAAGAAATGTTCAAGGGGGAAAGAAACAACACGTATTTTAATAGGGCGAGGGTGGGGGAGGGTGATCAGGTACAATGAAAAAGGAAACCTTGTCACTATGTCATGTTTAATTTGGTTCCTTGCCAGGTTGCTAAATTCAATTCAGATGCATGATCACACCTTAATGAATTCAATGGGGAAATTAAAATTTAACTATCTGCTCATGAAATGTTCATGCTGTTGGTTGTGTTTAATGACTAAAGACAGGATATGTTGAGTCAAAAAAGGGAGATACCAGTCTGTTTTGCTATCAGGACACTCTATAAAATGTATTTAATCTCTGGGTTTCATATTGAAAAGTAAATACGGGCTTAGACAGAAAGTGGGTTTCTAGGAAATTTAGGGACAGGAGTTTTCCACAGGTATGTGAGAGGGCTGTGATCTGTGTTCAGGACCTCCAGAAGAGTCCATGGGCCTGCGTAGAAACCTGTGATGTGGGACTTTGGGCTTCAACTCTAATCTGCACTTCTCAAGTGCCCTTGAACATGGCTCCCGGGCCCAGATCCACCCACAGAATCACAGAATCCCAGACTGGTCAGGGTTGGAAGGGTTGGATGAAGATCCCCCAGTGCCACCCCCTGCCAGAGCAGGGGCACCTCCAGCAGTGGCACAGGACGGCGTCCAGGCGGGTTTGGAATGGCTCCAGAGGGGGAGACTCCCCCACCTCTCTGGGCAGCCTGTGCCAGTGCTCTGCCACCCGCACAGGAGAGAAGGCCCTCCTCAGGTTCAGATGGAACTTCCTATGGTCACGTTTGTGCCCGTTCCCTCTTGTCCTGTCACTGGGCACCACTGGAAAAAGACCGTTCCCATCCCCCTGGCACCCTCCCTTTAAGGATTGATAAGCATTGATGAGATCCCCCCTCAGTCTTCTCTTCTCCAGACTAAAAAGCCCCAAGTCCCTCAGTCTTTCCTCATAAGAGCGGTGCTCCAATCCCCTAATCATCTTTGTAGCCCTTTTGCTGGACCCTCTCCAGCAGATCCCCTCTCTGTTTGGCTGTGCTCTGCATTGCTGGTCAGGACAGGTTGGCTCATGGAGGCTCCCGAGGTAGAAGAAGCCATGAGTAGGCAGTGATGCATGAGCGGGCAGCGAGACTCCTTTGAGGGCAAACCCCTTAGGAGTGCCACCTCAGAGAGACACTGCAGCCCTCCTCAGATCTGCATCTTTCCAACCCCCAGGACACAGTCACGATGGCAAAGAGTCCATAGGGCTACACATGCATTAGATGTGCCTACAGTTGGGATGGGGCCATGATCATGCAGGGGGAGTCATGAGTGTTGCCCATTCAACACCACCTCAGAGGATTCAAGAAGGCACTTGGCAACTTCTGAAAGACCTTGTGTCATCTCCAAAGGTCCCCAATGGAAGGGCTCATGTGGACCTGTGATGGCACTCAGGTCCTTGAGTAAGTCCTTGCTATTTACCTGCAGCTGCAAACATACAGCAACTGTGTGAGGCTACCAGTTAACCTCTCTGTGCCGTAACATCACCTCTACCAGGGAGAGTAGCGTCTGGGTACTGTGAAGATGAGTGCATTGAGGTGCATGATGTCTCATGGGAAGGAGGAACAGATAAGTATCACCACTGGAGGGGTGGAAACTCACTGCTCTGCTGGGTTTGACAGAGCTCAGCTGATTTACACCAGCAAAAGCATCCAGTCTTGAGCTGCTTTGTGGACCGGGATCTGAGTTGGATCAAGAACTTCAAAGGAATCTGCAGGTATCACAGGGAGGGTTTTTTTTTAACAAAAATTAGATCTATGCCCTCTCAGGCCCCATCAAATCCTGATCCAGGCTCAGATCTGCACACAGAGCCTCTGCTGTCAGCAGGGAGTTTAAATCAGCTACATGGAAGCAATAAGCAGTGAGTAAGCCCCTCTAAAACACTGTCACACTCAAAAAGCTGGGGTAGATGGAGATGGTTTAGCAGTGTGGCTAAATAAGAAACATCAGTGCTGGGTTTGCTTCTACTCTGTGTTGTTTGCAAAGTTATACAAAAACTGCCCTACTGATCACTGAACACTCCATAAAACCAGGAGTGGGAGGCCTGGAGTGCCGCTAAATCCAGGAAAAGAGCAATCTCGCTGCAGATGTCTGATAAAAGAAGCATAAAAGGCAAGAAAGAAAAGGTCAAATTCAAATGGCTGTGGAGGCGGCTGTAATAGCAACACATCCCAGCCCCCCCCCGATTCCTGGGGAACGTGCAGGAGATTCAGGGAGAGTCCGAAACCTGCTTAACCTCATCAGTAAGGGCTGGAAACACCAGAAATGTCTCCAAATTCTACTCATTTCTGCAGAGATGAAAAATAAGCATTTTATTTGTTGGAAGAAAACCTTTGAGGAGCCTTTGAGTTGCTCTGCCTGACACTCCCTATTATAAATGTTTCCTGCAGCCCTGGGAGAAACTTTAACCTCCCCTTCTTTTCAGGATGCTTTAGGCCACAGCAGAGGACCTCCTGCCTCGAGAGGCACTCACCCCCTTGGCTTTTCAACCCGTAGCAGGGGTTAGTGAAGGTGAAAACATGGTACCTCTTTTAATCTTATTCATTTGGAAAAGTTTTAGAGGCAGATGGAAGGTTGGAGGGATAACTATTAAAGCTGGCAGTACTTTGACTTTGTAGTCTAAATAGCTTTCTTTTAATCAAGTAGTTTGTTTTGTTTTGGGGTTGTTGTTTTTTTTTTAATGGAATATTCATTGCTATTAGAGAACCCAGCCAAGCCTGAAACCCCTCGCGCTAAGTATAGTACACACATAAGTAACCGTCCCCGCCTCCAAGAACTTACAGTCCGAGTAAACAAAGACAGATGATGGGCTGGGAACGGCAAAGAAGGTCCAATCAAGGTTGCAATACAGGCTGGTAACCCAGTCCTGTGCAACGAGCACAGGGCGATGCACAGGCAGCTACACTGGGTTTAAGAACATAAGGGATCTCTATATTCATCAGACTGCCCAGCATGCCAGGGAAAGGACAGCTCTGGCCTGCACATGGTGTGAACGGAAACTAGTAGTCACATTGGGCCATGGAGCCATGTCAGCTTTGTGGTTTTTCAGCATTTTCTGGCTCTCTGGTCTGGATGAGGGCACCTGGAGGTCTTCAGGCAATGCTGGGGCTGACGGAGCTTGGCTAGAGCATGAGGAGCTGCTGAGCTAGAGAAGTTCTCCAGGAGAGATGTCCTCCACAACACTGAAGCTCCAGGAAAAGATGAACAAGCTGAACATCTCAGTGAGCTTTGTCCATGCTTTAATACTTCCTGTGAATGCCTTATTTGCACTGTGAGTTTTTCCAATTTAACCTTCCCTCTCCTGGAGCTCACTACAGACCCGAGAGCCAGACTTGCTGGGATCTTACACAAAAGCATGATCACAGCATGGATCAGATGTCACCTTTCTGCAGAAGACCCAGTGTGGCACACCACGGCTGTCAAGGTCAATGCCTGGGAGAGTGTGAAGGATGGGGATGCTTTCTGATGGGGACGTGGTGGCTGGGACACGCAGCCAGTGAGGACAAACTGCAGAGCTCCTTTCTGTGCAAGGCCCTAAAGCAATGCAAACCCAAGGCAGCAGGAGCAGCGTCTCACCTTCTCTGTCACCCCGTATTTGAGATAAGTCACAGATCAGATTGTAATCAGCAAATGGTGTCCATAGGGGGGAGAGAGGTCATGGTTTTGGGGTATGAGACCTAACCTCCATGCAGAAAAGCTCCTTGCAAAACTTTGCCATGTGTGTCTGATGCTTAGACTCGTGCCCGGCGTGAGTGCCCGGCATCTGATCGCCTACATGCAGCCCATCTCCTAATTAGCATGAGAGGGCAAGCCGTCAGCCTAAATACAACCACCAGGATTCAGGAGAGCTCCTTAATTGAAAGGCAGAGGCAGGAATGCTGGAACGAGCACCGGCAGACAGTCAGGGAGCAGCCGTGCGCAGGGACACAGTGCCTGGGGGAGAGGGAAAGGGCACCTTCCCTGCGCCTCTCCCAAAACCGCCCTGTGGGACCGTCCACTCTCAAGCAAACAGCCCCTGCAGCCCCGCCATGCCGTCCCTTTCCCCCATGTCAGATTATCATCTGCAGATATGCAAAATAATGCAAATGAGGTTATAAAGATGTTAATTATGCTGAAGGAATTAACTGCTCATTAACTTAAACTTCCTGCTCAATTATTTTCATTACTGTCCCTCCTTTTCCAGTGAGAGGACAGGGCACGTACCAGCCCTGATGCTCACCATCCGTCCCCTTTCCCACAGCCTTCTCCTGGCAGTCCTGCCCCACGAGGCTGCTCAGCCCTTCTCATCCCCACTGGTGCCGCTGACCCGCTGTCTGGAGGCAGCAACCCACGTCTGGGCACCCACGTTCTGCCGAGGGCCACGGCGAGTGCCCCGCAAACCGGCGGGACACATGGCAGGTCACACGTCTGGGTGGGGGATCTGCTCCCGTCTTTGTCACTGCATCGCTTGGATTGAATTAGATCGTGTCCCCACGCCTCAGTTTCCCCATCTGCAATATAATAAGGCTGATGAAGAGCTTGGAAATCCATTAATGGGAAACAAGAAATGAAAGCCTGGGGGGGTGTGTTAACGTTAAACCAAGATTTGGCAGCGTGTTAGAAAATGTATTGTGAAGAGTCATTTTGCGGCAGTCAGGGAAACAGCCAAGCGATTTAACGCTGACAGTTGTTGCCATCCCTTGTTTTTGTCCACAGATATGCCTGGACTGATATCCCAAGTCATCCCTCACGTTGGCAACTTTCATCTCTTTCCACTCAAGCAAGCCCTATAAACTGCCTGTATTAAAACAATTAAATTACGTGCGCGGCATTTACACAAATACTGGTACCGTCATTAATGGCAGCATTTAGAGATGCAAAGGGTGTCTGTGTGTGCTCTGTAATCCATCAGGGAGAAGAATCAGATCTGCCTGCTGGTTTGGTTAAAATATTTAAATGAGAGGTTGCTGCACTTCAAGACAGAGGAAATATTGCCAAGGAATGTATCCGAAAAATCACAGCTCATCGTGACACCTCTCAAAGGGCCGTTTAGTCTGATCTGCATACCGGAGATACCCACCCGTGCTGCTGGGTCCCTGCAGCCTGGATGCTGCCTGGCACACGTTGAGACCTGCCCCAGAGAAATTAGGAAACGAGCTAAAACCCGGCTGGAAAGAAAAGGCGTAAAAGTAAGTAAGTAGCTTCTCCAGCACTATAAGAAGTCAAGAGCAGCTGCAGAAGGCCAACCTGCACCTCCCTCCAGCCCCATCTCTTGTCTCAGGCAGGACAAAAGTGAATGTCAGAGCAAGGGTATAACAGAGCAAACATATATCACACTCCCTTCTTTCAGTACCGCCTCAGCCTTTGAGCATTCGCAGCTCAGTAGCGGTTTCTGTGTAATTATTACCCCTCAGTGGGTCTCCTCCCGTGCACTCGCCCACTTTGCCATCGTGGACAGCAGACTCCTGCAGCAAGGAGTCCTACAGCCCAGCTCTGCGGTGAAGGAAGAGCTGCCTCCTTTGGTCTGCAGTGAACCTGCCTCCTGCTAACATCATTCATGTGCCCTAAATCTCACGCTGGAAGAGATGACACGTGGCAAATCCCCCTTTCTCCCTGCCTTCCCTCGTAGGGGTGAGGTGATGCTCCTAGAGCATCGCTGAGAAGTCTGGCTGAGCAGGGACTGAATGTGGCACTGCCTCATCCCCTGCTGATTTTATTTTATCTCTATTTTATTTGTACAAGTGAAGCCATGTAGTACAACGGAGCGAGAATCTGGCCAAATCTTCAAAATTTGGATGGCTGTTTTCCCTAGCTGGCTCTGCTCCCTGCTCCGGTTCAGCAAAGCGATGGCTGGGGCACAGCAGAGGGATGCACGGAAGAAAAACGAGGAGCCAGAGATGGGGCACATCCCTCCCATGTGCACTGGTGGCTGCTGAGATTGGCAGCCCAGAAGCTGTTCGGTGTCCCCAGCAGACCCAGTCCAGCATTGAAGCCACTGTCCCACCGTCGCGGGACTCAGTGCTGGAGAGACCCATGGCAAAAGCCGCTCACCAAGTCAGAGGTGAGCTGCCAGGAGGGGCTGGGAGCAGGGAAAAAGAAAACAGCCCTGGGAAGAGTAGACTTAACAGAAGGAGTCTGTGGTTTGTGGAAGGCAAGGTTCAACAGCGCTTCGTTGTGGTCTGTAATTACCAACAGAGGGAAAAGAGAGCTGATACTGGGTGATGCTTTCATCCAGCAGACAAAAGCCTGATGAATCCAATGGCTGGAGGCTGAAGTTAGCAAAATTGAACTGGAGGATGCAAATATCTAAGGCTGACGATAATTAACAAGCTCCCCAACGACTGCTGCTCAGCTGTTACAAGAGGATCGCGGGCAGAGCGGAGGAGCTGCCCACGTTGGGGTTAGCTGCCTACCCCTGCTTAGCGCTGTGTGGCACGTAGACAGCAATGCAGGGCTGGCTCCAACGCCCTGGAAGCTGAGCTGGGGCTTGCCTGGATATGAGAAGACAAAGGAAGGTCCTAACCTGCTTATTGTCCACCACATGCCGCCCCACAAACTTCATCCTCATACCTCAGCATCGCAGGAGGAGCCACTTGGGCTCAAACCCTTCTCTGCTTGCTCAAACCCATGGGTAGCACCAACCCATGGGACACAAAGAAAAAGATGCTGAGTACCCCCCGGCCCCGCCACACACGGTGATGTTAATGTGTAGTCTGTCGCTAATGCCTTTGCTGTTTTGTGGGTTGTGATGTGTCGTGGGATGCGTCACGCTGATGTGTTACAGGGGGGTTAAGTGCCTACTGTGATGCCTTTCCTTCAGCTCCTGCGTTGTAGGGACTGCAAATCTGCATGGGGCATACCGTGCGTGATTAATTTTATGGACTGCAGTGGGTCAAGGTTGATTTCTTTTCCAAATAAAATACCAGTTTAAGAGTAACTCCGTGTGCTTGCTAGCTTGGGGACATAGGGTGCCATTTTATTGGCTCATGTAGATTGCTTGCTGGCTGTTTTTATTCTTTAATAAAACCTTTTGGCAGAGCTGTGGCTTCTTGTTGCCTTACAATTAGGGAGAGAACAACCAGTGCTCAACTCCGACACAGAAGTTTATGAAACCAGCGGAGATATGCAGGGAGACCTCTAAGAACAATGAAGGCAGAGCTGCTGGCTGCTAACGAGAAGGAAATGTGTTATTTTTAGCTATCCAAGAAGGTGGAAGGTGAAAAAAACAACACAACAACAAAGGAAATCTATAGTCCAATCCAGGAAGCCAAAAAGCAAAGCCAAAAAAAATAACAAGCTGACTCTCTGGCAGGGTAATTCTTTCACTAATGTTCACTAATGGGAAGGAGGGGACTTGGTAGCTGGCAGAGCCCCCGGGGCATGAGGGGTCTGTCTGCCTGCTGCCTGGGGCTCACCACCGTAGTTCCCCCCGCTTGGGGACCCAGTCTGCAAATCCAAATTGGGGTGAGCTGAGGTTCCCGAGCAGAAGCAAGGCTGTGTGTGCACCCAGCAGACAGCCCAGCTCATTAGCAGAGGGGGGACTCTTGCAGGCCATCAGGACAGACCTCCAGCTGCCCAAATCATAGAATCATGGAATGGTTGGAGTTGGAAGGAATCTTAAAGATCATCTTGTTCCACCTCCTGCCCTGGGCAGGGACACCTCCCACCAGCCCAGGTTGCTCCAAGCCCCGTCCAACCTGGCCTTGAACACCTCCAGGGATGGGGCAGCCACAGCTTCTTGGGGCAACCTGCGCCAGGGGCTCACCACCCTCAGAGTGACAAATTTCTTCCTGATATCTAAATCTCCCCTCTTCCAGTTTGAAGCCATTCCCCCTCGTCCCATCACTCCATGCCCTTGTAAAAAGTCCCTCCCCAGCTCTCCTGGAGCCCCTTTAGGCACTGGAAGGGGCTCTGAGGTCTCCCCGGAGCCTTCTCTTCTCCAGGCTGAACCCCCCCAACTCTCCCAGCCTGTCCTCCCAGCAGAGGGGCTCCAGCCCGCGCAGCATCTCCGGGGCCTCCTCTGGCCCTGCTCCAACAGGTCCATGTCTTCCCTATGTTGGGGACTCCAGAGCTGGAGTCAGCACTGCAGGGGGGGTCTCCCCAGAGCACAGCAGAGGGGCAGAATCCCCCCCTCGCCCTGCTGGCCATGCTGATGGGGACGCAGCCTGGGATATATCAGAAGAATCTGCGAGTCAGGGCAGGGAAGGAAAGAAGCAGATGAGCTGACGTGAGAGCACAGCAGCAGGGCTGACAGCCCAGAGGGAGAAAGGAGAGGCCAAACCCTGAGAGAAAGCATGAGAGCAGAGCACCGCGGGGCGCCTGGGCAGGGCTCTTCGCAAACACCAGAACCAGCCCTGCACGCAAACCCCGCAGTCCGCTGTGGGAATGGGGCTGCTGAGTGACAACGTGAGGGTAGGACTGTAACGCAGCAAGGATGAGCCTATAGGCTGAGTGAGGTGTTTGGGTAGTCAACAACTTGCCCTTACCGATGAGCGTGACCGTCCCCAGGGCTGCGAGGGGGACAGGGAGACAGACCTGCAGCGGGGAGCTGCTGCCTGGCACGGAGAGCAACTGCTTCGGGCTCACTGCCCCAACATCCAGATCAGGTTTTTACCATCAGAGTCACAGCAGCGACCTAAGGGATGGGGCACAGAGGCTTGGGCTGGGGTTGGCGTTACAGCGGGTCCCACTGGGTGTGGAAATAAACACCAATAAAGAAAATTCCTCTGTCAGACGATATGCATTTGCTCATGCAAATGTGCACAAACAGCGCAAGAACAGAACAGAGAACATGACCAGGAGCGAGAAGAGGGGTATTTTTTTCACGCAACTAATCCCATTTCTAATAGGAAACTTTACCGTAGGCTGGAACTGACTCCCTGCCAGCAGAGCATCCTCCCAAAGAGGAGTTGTGGCATTATCCTGTGTTATAGGTTAACCAGTGTCTTCGCGGATGAGCACTCCGTACTGCAAAATCCTGATCCGGCACCGGAGAGTGCATTTCCAGCGAGAAGCTGTCTCACTGGGAGCACCCTGGAGCTGCCAGGCAGTGAGAGAAAGTGACACTAATCAGCTGGCGAATACAGCGTAGGAGCCAAATTAGGAGAATAAAACCTAATTGACTTGTCCACCAGCTTTGTCAAGGGACTCTAAGGCGCATCGCCGCTCTCCCAAGCTGCCACATCGCATTCCCACGGCACCACGGCGGGGCCTGGGGAGAACGTTTGCTGGGAACCGGGGGCTTTGCAAATCCTCCCAACTCGTCTGAGCATCTAAAGGACTAACGCTTGCCAGGAGATGCAGGCAGACAATGCACAGCATGCCCTGCCTCCTCCCCAAGAGTGGAGCCACTGTTTCCCGAAGCCGGCAGGGGATGCTGCCTGGACGGGCAGCGCTCCCGCTTTCGTCCCCGCAGCTCTGGCCCCACCAGACAGGATCTGCACGAAGGCTGTGGTCCCACCAGCAGAGCCAGGCA
The DNA here is from genome assembly GCA_008711295.1 of Anarhynchus alexandrinus. NCBI lineage: Eukaryota > Metazoa > Chordata > Aves > Charadriiformes > Charadriidae > Anarhynchus > Anarhynchus alexandrinus. The sequence goes on along the minus strand of VUYV01000202.1, from coordinate 170,989 downwards.
CTCCCTCTCCTCAAAGGGAAGGTTTTGTAGGAAGAGAGCAGAAAAAAACCCCTGGCGTGGGACAGGAGGCACCCCCAGGGTTGCCTTTATGGCTTCTTTCTTTGATTGTTAAAAATCTTTAAAAATATTTACTACTGTTTAACCCATTCCTACTGTTTAACCCTTTTGCCCTGCTCACACTTTTACATCTCTTTTCACCTTGTGCTGGTTTCTCTGTGCCTGCAACCCCACCGGCTGTACCTGCACAGCCCTGCTCAGAAGGGGCCATTGAGGAGAGCACCTGAACTGCTACCTCCAGCCCTACAGGGTGGACAAAGTCTCCTGCTGTAGGTTCACAAGTACCTGAAACTCGTAAACCGGTCCAGTGTTGCCCAGATTGCTGTGCCCACCCCCCGTTCAGCCCTGCAATGAATCACACCAGGGAAAACCTTTTGCTGAGAGGGGTTGTGGGTTCCACCCACAAAAACCTTTTGCTTCTTGTGGGTTGTGGGTTCAATGCAGACCAGCTCCTGGGTTCACCAGGAGGTTGCACCGGGCTGCTCGTGCAAGGGGAGGGTGCGGGAAGGAGCAGGCAGTGGCAGGAGGGGGGCAGATACGCTCTTGTATTTCTGTCCCCGGACTGCAGCTGAAGAAGTCTAAAAGATTCATTCAGCCTTTGGACGTGTACCTCGGAGACAGCTCTGTTGGGACTTTTGTCTGGAATTGCATCTTTTCCCTCCCTCATGAGGACGGCGCTGCCACACATGGGGCAAGCCCTCCCTCCCGCGCCTTTGGCAGTCACCGCCCCGCTCCCAGCTCCGCCTGGCTGCCATCTCCCCGCGCCCCAGCTGGGCTTTCAAACAAGGCTTCACAAGCAGGACATGCACGGACTTGCCGAAAGAGGGTTACAGCTGCGCTGGTGGGAACGGCCAGCTCCCAGCCAGCCGGCGTGGAGGTGCAGACGTTTGCTTTGGCATTCACCCATTTGCCTCCTGTAGCCTCAACATGAAAAAAAGAAAACCAAAAAACACCATCAGGAGCTGCAACAAGTTGCAGTGTGTGCACTCGCCGTGCCGCTGCCTGATGCTCACAATAGTAATGTGGCCTGGGACCACAGAATCACAGAATAGTCAGGGTTGGAAGGGACCTCTGGAGATCATCTAGTCCAACCCCCATAGCCATCTAGTCCAGACCCGCCATAGCCATACCGCGTTACAGGGTTATGAGCCAGCCCAGGCTCCGCCTGGAGAAGGGGTGTTACAGATCTGTCACTGCGGGCACCCCGGGGGACCACGGTGTTAATTCAGCCCCAATGCAGCATTACAGGAGCCGGCAGCAGTGAGAACGATGAGAGCTGTGCCCTCCGTTTCCTATTTGCTTGATCCCCAAGGGGTCTTTTGCATCATGGAAGTCCTGTGTGAAGACCTTGGGCTTGATTTGTCTTTTATATGCATGGATTTTACGCTTGCTCGACTCCATCAACTGCAGGCAGGCCATTGCATATGTTCCCTTTGCAGGCATTTGCTGGTCTGTCCCAAAATGAGCATGGCACAGAAATGTAGAGAGACTTTTAACATCACAAACAGGTCGGGCTTCCCCAGACTTGGGAATCACAGAATCATAGAATGGTTTAGGTTGGAAAGGACCTTGAAGACCATCGAGTTCCAACTCCCCTGCCATAGGCAGGGACACCTCCCACCAGACCAGGTTGCCCAAGGCCACGTCCAGCCTGGCCTTGAACACCTCCAGGGATGGGGCCTCAACAACCTCTCTGGGCAACCTGTGCCAGTGCCTCACCACCCTCACAGTGAAAAACTTCTTCCTAATGTTCAATCTAAACCTGCCCTCTTCCAGTGTGAAGCCATTCCCCCTCGTCCTATCACTCCATGCCCCAATAAAAAGTCCTTCCCCAGCTCTCCTGTAGCCCCTTTAGGGACTGGAAGGCCGCAATAAGGTCTCCCCGGAGCCTTCTCTTCTCCAGGCTGAACAGCCCCAACTCTTTCAGCCTCTCCTCATAGGAGAGGTGCTCCAGCCCTCGGATCATCCTCATGGCTCTCCTCTGGACACGCTCCAGCAGCCGGTAGGTAGTGCTGCGCGGCTGCTCGGTAGGTAGCAGTGAAGATAGCGATAAAACCAGCGTTTAGCTCTTTTATGACTGCATGCCTGGAAGCACCTTCTGCAGGAAGGTATTCCCAAGCCCGGAGATGGGAGATGGTTTGTCCCCCGTCACTGAAAGCCCATCTCTGTCTCCCTGCCACGCACTTTGCCACCAGCACACCGCCCCAGCCCCCAGAGGGGTCACACTCCTCCTGCCTCACAGCCGTTTGCTTTTCTTCTCCTGGTGTGATGATTTTGAAGGCTGAATGTGAAACAAAAGGTGAAATTACTGTCAGTTAAACTCATCTCTGTCCCCTCTCCTCCACCTCAGATGTAGCTGCTTATACACTTGTATTTGCACAAATAATGAAAATCTCTTGGGGAAATGGTGTTATCTCCCCCGCTGTGCAGCAGCAGGGTACCGGCAGATGATAGAACACATGAAGATAGACGAGGCAAGCTATAACTGCTCTGGAAATCTTCCCCTTTTAGTCCTGATGGAAACACACTTTTCCTCTGGTATTAAAAAGGTGATAGGATTTTATATATATGTACAAGAAGAAGTGAAAGAGAAGTGTCCCAGTGCTATTGGCTGTTTGTGGCTGCCCCTATGCAGGGAATTCTCGTTACCATTCGACATTCAAGGCTTTTGAGTGGCATTTGTGTGAAGAGTTTCCCTATATGGCCCAGGGAAGATGCTTTGATTTTTGGAGGAGGTGGAAGTTTACTCCTCTGCTTTCAACACATGACATTTAAGGGTGGGAACACACTCACGGCCAGTTGTGTTTTAGCTTGTAGCGTGGAAAAAATGCTCCCAGAGAGCAGACATTGCGTGTTTCAAAAAATTCAAATTACTTCAAAGATCTGGATTTTCCCCTCACTTCTTGTGAGTAAAAGACACCAGAGCACTACTGAAGGTCTTCCAGCCTCCTGCGTGGAATGACACCCATCAGAGACAGCTTTTCCAGGCAGACCAGGGTGCCACAGACAAACCCTTCAAGGCTGTTTGTGCTGCAGCCAAGGATGATGCTGGACTGGGATGGTGAGTACCAAGATGTCCTAGCAAGATAAAATTGCCAAGTATCTAATGTATTTCTGGTTTTGAAACATTCCTGACACAACAAGGAGAAAAGAGATCCCCTTAAATCTCCCTAAAACTTGAAAAACAGAGAATAAAGTCAGCACCAGGGTGAAGGCTGGATAATAAGAAGGCAGAGCCTGGACCAGGACCTGGACCAGGCTCTGCTGGGGCTAGCTGAGGACACTGTCTAAGAGGATCCATCAGAAGCAAGATATAGAGACCTCACATCCAGAAGCAGTTCACGATGGCAAAAGGAAGCCTGGGATGAATCAACAAAGCCACTACAAATATTTTAAAACACCTGGGTGCTTGTAGGGTCAAAGGAAGAGGACCACAGCACCACACTGGTCAGCGGCTGCTGTTGGGAAGCAGCCTGCTGATGCAAACGCGGGGTCAATCCTTTTTTATGGTCACCCGGTATTAGTTCCCAGGACTGTGCAACGTAGGCATCAACAGAGAATCGCCCTAACCTTGCCAAGAGGAGTCCCTCATGCATCCCCCTGCACTGCTTTGGGCACCACGGCAAGCCGCAGCCAGAGGAGCTCGTTACAAGTCTGTTGGCCAAGTGTTGCTGTCATTGCCTGCACGAAGCAACAGTTTCCAAGGCTGATGGATTGAAAACAATTAGTCGCTTCTATTCCTTTCTTTGAGGAAAACACAGGCATGAGCAAACTCTCTGGCAGCGCATGTTGATTTCTGATAAAATAGTTCATCCAAATGCCTATGCAAATCAGCTCTGGCCAATAATCACTAAAAAAAAAATAATTAATGCTGTAAATATAATGAAAACATAATTAGCAATTAAAGACAAGGGTGACAGCCTGGTGCTGCGGATGGAAATAATGGGAGTGTTGTTGTGCATCTGAATGCCGGCGGAAAGCAGCAGCCTTTCAGGGCTGCTGTTTTAAGTTCTGCAAGACACTAATTGAAAGACACTTTCGCGGGTGAAGACCTCGGCGTCTCTGACAGCTCGGGGATTACTGAAGCTCTGGGGAACAGGCTAATCCTCTCCTCCCTCGGAGGGTGTTGGCACACGTGCTCGTCTCCCAGGTTCTATACTGCCTGGTGGCCAGCTCCAAAGCGGGGTGGCTGGAAAGCAAGACTCCTGTGAACTATTTTGGACAAAGTACCTGCCCCGTGGCTGCCTGCCAACCCGGGAGTGGGGAACCCAGTAACCCAAGGGGTTCCACGCAGTCCATCTTCACTCTTGTGTTTCTCTGCTATTTACTTGCTTGTGGAAATCTAGGGAGGTGAAAATTTAGGGAGGTGATTCTTTCCCTCTACTCTACTCTGGTGAGACCCCACCTGGAGTACTGCATCCAGCTCTGGAGCTCCCAACATAGGAAAGACATGGACTTGGTGGAGCGTGTCCAGAGGAGAGCCACGAGGATGACCTGAGGGCTGGAGCACCTCTCCTATGAGGAGAGGCTGAAGGAGTTGGGGCTGTTCAGCCTGGAGAAGAGAAGGCTCCGGGGAGATCTTATTGCGGCCTTCCAGTCCCTAAAGGGGCTCCAGGAGAGCTGGGGAGGGACTTTTTACAAAGTCATGTAGTGATAGGATGAGGGGGAATGGCTTCAAACTGGAAGAGGGGAGGTTTAGATGAGATATCAAGAGGAAATGTTTCCCTGTGAGGGTGGTGAGCCCCTGGCGCAGAGAAGCTGTGGCTGCCCCATCCCTGGAGGTGTTCAAGGCCAGGTTGGACGGGGCGTGGAGCAACCTGGGCTGGTGGGAGGTGTCCCTGCCCAGGGCAGGGGGGTGGAACTTGATGATCTTCAAGGTTGCTTCCATCCTAACCCATTCGATGATTCTGTGATTGTATGATCTGAGTTTTCCAAGGTAAGGGTTCAACTTTGACGGATGTAACTGTGAATCATGAAGTATTTGAGACTGAACTCTGTGGGAAGCAAGACACAAAGATCTCCCACTGGGACAGAGGAGGCCGTAAAGATTTATTCTCCTCTCCACCTTTAATGATGTAGAATTAGGAATTTAAATGCAGAACATCCAACTTGAGGTTTCCACACTTTGGCCTCCTCCCCGTGCTCAAAACCCTCCTTCAGTCAAGAGTAGCAATTATTTCTTGCCTCCTTCACAAGGACAGCGAGAAGTGTAATTAAGCAGGACATGATTTTTTTGTCAGTTGTGTGCCTGCACCTCACATTAAAGCCCGTGGTAGCTGAAAGGATAATTGAGCCACTGGTGTTTATAAAGCACTTTGAGATCTTTGGGTGAAATGAGGATGTTTATGACTGTGACTGCGGCACCGCAGCTGACATCCCAACCCGGGCGGCCCTTTCCATCCTACCGACACCGTGTTCATGCACAAACACACACTGCGGTTGTTTTGTTCAATGCGTAGCACAAAGCCATTGCCTGGGCCATAGGGGTGATCTTTTGGGTCCAGCGGTGTATGTGACCTAAAAAACCCCTCTGGTTCCCTATTTTAAAAGCTGAGAAAACTAAAATTGTACAGAGGATGGTGATGAGGGAAGGAGGGGAGCCGTGGTTTTGTCCGTCATGCACTGCTCCAGCCCTGGGACCGCTCTGGGCTTAGATCTTCACAAAAGCAGATGGCAACATCAGTCTGTTCGAAGCTGAGATCTGAACTAGCCCATTTATCGGCGCTGGCTGAAAACCAAACTTTCTCTTCCGTCGGAAAGTCTGACATTTTGAGCTCCTTTTTCAGTCCAAATCCAAAACCCAACAGCCCAGGCTTAAAAATTCCCCGAGGCAGAGAAGGTTCTAAAAATGTTGCTGTCACATCGTGGAAATATTATCTCGTACCTGGCCAAGTCTATCCCAGGATCCAGCCTAGAATCTGAAGTCTCAGTTTTTAATAAGAATGGGCTTTAGCTTAGGGGAGCAAATGTTTGAGTAATGTTAAAAAAAATGTCTATATGTTATGGGAGGGAAATGAAAAAGTCGAAACTATTCATTTTTTGTGCTTTCCTGGGTGAAAATCTCTTTGCAACCCGTATTTTTCTTTGAGATTTTTCGAATGATGACAGCGTCACGTTTTTCCGATAGGAAACACCTCTGCTGAAAACGGCTTGGCCGCCTCTCCCTGCGGGGCATCCACGTGGCTTACCCTGTGCCTTATCTCTCTCTCTTCAGAGCACCCCTCTGCCCCCTCCCCACACCACGGCTGCCAGCGGGCTTAACTGGGTATTTGCACTCACCCAACGAAAGCATATCGCTCCCGAACACTGCTTCCCAGCTTAATACTTTATGAGAGTGATTAGAACTGATTTTTCTCTTTAGCAAAGAGTAGTTGAAAGTGGTTTTGGAGCCCTGTGGAGCTCAGCAATGAGGGCGGTTCCTAACTGCCCTACAGAGCAGACATGCCAGGAGCACGGAAGCTCCTTGGCTGCTCTAGGGATGGAGCAGACTTGTCCTCTCCCCAGTGTCCCCGCTTAGCAGGGTTTCATCCTTTCACCCTTCTCTTCCAAGTGCTTGACCTACCCCATGGTCACCCTTCCTTCTCCATCCAACTCGCTTCAACATGACCAGCTTGGCCGGACTCTGTGTCTAATGGGTCTCTTTGCTTGGCTAGGTTCATATCTGTTGCCCAAAAGGATGCCACTAAACCCAGACGACTGGAAACAATTAGAAGAGATGCGTCCTGCTGTTTGCCACATTGCTGAAAAACATCATCCAGACGCCATGAAAATTGACTAAATTTGTCCCTAAAAACTCTATGCAGGGGAGATCTTTTGTCACTTACACATCTCTGAGCCTGACATTAAAAGGGAGAGTTACTATATGTTGCCACGAGGGATTTATATCTAAAGTAATAACTTAACGCCACGGCAAATGCTTTAATTTCTTTGTAGTATAAATTAGCATACTAATCTGATAATAATGCATTACAGCCTTAAAAAAAAAAAATAGAAAAAGGTATCACGCATGGCTAATCATTATAGGAATTGAAACCAAGACAAAAGATCACACTGTAATTTGGCTGAAATTTCACGGTCATACACCGGGGAAGGTGTGGGGGGAATGTGTGTTACATCGCAGAAACACTTTTAAGGGGCCATCAAAGCAAAGGCTATCATCAGCACAGCCAGCCAAAATTTGGGCTGTATATTTACTGGCCTCTCATCTTCTGTGCGAGAAGCTTTTGCCGGGGTCTACTGAAATAAATGGGAATGACGCCTAAAGCCGTCTGGGACTGGTTTAGTCAACCTGTGGTCTGTGAACTACAGAGAGTTCCTAAGACAGGAGAAGGTGACGTGATTGCAAAATGTTATTTCACAAAGCCAAAATGTACACACCGAGGTCTTGCCAAAAAGCAATTAGACACAAAGAGAGGGAAAACAGACACCAAGGGCTGTACTGAGACATCTGCACTGACCACAACAGGAGCTTGGACACATGAACATACCTAAGTTACCCATGTGCAGACACACAAATGAGGGTATCCTAATATGGAACTGAACATCATCCTGCCAGCAGCGCACCCCAGATAAATCCTTCCAAGGTCTCAACGGGGAAGGTAATTAAGCATCAGAAGTGATTACCAGGAGATGTAGTGGTATCTGCATCCCTCGAAATCCTTAAATCCAGACAGGGCAGCTTTTGCAAAGATATGTTGTAGCTCAACCTGTAATTACGGGCTGGACGCCCGTCAGGAGAGGAGGTGTTGTGGTCTGTGTTTATGCAGGATGATCTCAGGCTGCTTTCTGTGCTGCTGGGGGACTCAAAGCAGTGCGAGGAATGTGCTCGTTTTCCAAGGTGAGCGCACGAGGGGGTTGCAGAGCTGGGCTCTTTGTTCAGGGGTTTTTTTTTGAAGGGTGTTTTCTGGGGTTTTTTTGAAAAGTCTCTCTAAAACAGTGTCTATAAATCCATCACGCTCCTGAAATGAAGTGTTTTGGCAGCAATAGCAGAGAATGTAATTGGAAATAGTTCTGAACATTTTCATAGCCGACAAATTAAATTGCCTTTTGTGGCTATGAATATCACAAAGCCCATAATGCCAATATCCCAGTTAAGGTCCCTTAAATTTCTAGAGATGGACTGAGGATTATTCAGCTCTATATTTGACATTCCTTTTCCTCTATTACATCTGTCAACAGAATTCAGGGTACTTTTTTCACCTTCAGTATTGGAAAAAATTCTTCAGCTTGCAAAGAAGAACTTTCCAGTTAAAATACTTTCTGCACAAATTAATATGAAGTAAACACATGGCACCCAGCTTGTACAGTAGAGCATGAACAGCACAAGTAACACTCCCCAAACAAAGAATTCTTACTTTGGTGAGCAACTAGAACAATTGGAAATGAATAGTTTTTGTGTCATCCCAAAATGCTTTATACTGCCCTTAATGAAAGGACTTCTTTTAAGTAGGAGTGATGTTTGACTTCATTTTATTTTTTTCTTTACTTTTAAGAAATTAAAGCAATTTCTGTGAAAAATGTAATGTTTTCTCTCTAGTTGATGGAGTCTTTCTCATTTAGTGCAACTTTTTCCACCACCCCGTGATGTGACCTGTTGTGCCCACGTGTGCTCTGCTCAGGCACTGCAGCACTCCCTTGGTTGGTTTTTTATGGTGTTTTCCTACCTTGTTGCAATTTTGCTGTCCCATCAATAAAATGGGATCAACGATGGCAGAGTCTCCCTTTGAATCAACAGGTCTTTTTTGAATTCTGCAGAAGAGAAGCTGACACCTGCCAAATTAGAGATTCCAGGCAGAGGTTTATAAATTGGAAATAGCTACTCATTTTCGAAGAAGATCACGGAAGTGTACAGTTTTTGCAAACTGCATGAATTCCACCTCCAAATCCAACCTGTTTCCAGCTAAATTAAGCTGACAGGTTTTTTGAAGGTTGCTAGACAGCAAACAGTAACTCCATGGAAGGGTAAGGCTCAAATTAAACCTGAGATGGAGCACTGGGAGGTTTGGTTCACACAGAAACGATCCCCAAAAGTCAGGCAACTTCAGAAGAAGCAGCTGACTTAAAAGCAGGGGTGTGGGTAAAATCTGAATTGTTGTTAACGTAATTTCTAGGCTGTTTGATTTACCTTAGCTGAAGATCTAACCTTAAATACCTGTGTGGCAGCGGGGTGTGTTTAGAGGCTGTAATATCTGAGGTAGAAAAGGAAAGAAGGGAAATGGGACTTAATGCAATGGGAAAAGACACCAAGACGCCCCTTGGCCGAGTAGAGATCAAGGAGGAGGTCAGAGCCAGCAGTGATGCTCAGGAGGAGCGTCCACCAGATTTGCACTGCTTTTTCGTTTTCTTTGAACAAGAGGCGAGGAAAAAGTCTGCTCCAGCTGAGCGGATGCGAGAGACTCTTGTTCTTCTTGCTGCAAGGGCGTTGCTCAGGCAGAATTGCTTTCACCTTCGTTTATATATGGTTTTGTCCCTGTTCCTGCAGACCCGAACCAACCTGCCACCTCTTTTGCTCCATGTTGCTATGGCAATTGGAGAGGTGTTGCACGGCCCTTCTGCAAACTGCAGCAGCCCTGCACAGGGAAACCGTCTGGCAGAAAGCGAGAGATGTGAGCTGGCCTTAGGACTGACCCGAAATGACATACGTACAGCTGCGCTTGGCATACATCACGTCTAACGTTCCCCCTGCTAAGGAGAAGGAATTTAGATAGTCACAAGTGAAGCACCAAGTCGAGACCCTGTCTTCAAAATTCAGCCGCGGAGGCGGCTGCTTCATGGCAAGAATCTGGAAACTGCTTTCTGAAAAATTAAGAAGCAAAGAGGCAAAATATCACAGGAGAAACAGCTCTGATATTTCTGAGGGAAGCAATTAATCTTGTGAAAAACGCATCGCGTGGTCCAGATTTCCAGAGCAAAGCTGAGGTTTCCAAGGGCATCAGAAGAGACCCTGGAGACCTGAGCCTGCTCCTCTTAACCATCCTCTCGATTAGCTTCCAACTCCTCAGCCTAAATTCCCAACCAGCGCTGAAACTCTGCGTGTTTCTCTCCAAAGCTCTCCATCACCTCAGCGCACTAAGCTGTCCATTTGGGGAACTCTCCAGCCCTCCCAGACTGCATGATTTTCCACAGGAGGAGATGAGACCCAGGAGGACGGTGCATGCCATGCCCACGTTCTCCCTGCAATTTCCTGGGCACGAGAAGTTGGCTCTGATACCAACTTAATTTCTAGCTTGAGAAATCAAGCTACTGTCCTACTTCAAAATATCCCCAAGCGCTGCACCAAAATCTTAGTGCGTATAAAACTCCTGAGAGCTGGAGGTCCCTTGATGGTTCCCCCCTGCTCAGCCTCGTCCCACCGGTTCAGATGAAAGCATACCGATATTGGTCCCAGCTGGTCACTGAGTCGTCTCCAGACTTGCTAACTTAACCGGGATTAACATTAATTATCCCCGTCAGCAATTTTAGCCCTGAGTTTTCCCCTGAGCCCTGCATGGATACATGTGACATGAGTTCATTTTATACGAGGTCTTGGAATACCCCAAGTGCCTGTAACATCTGGCACGTCTCGGGGTTTCCACGCTCTCAGGGTCTCAGACCTGTCACAGACGGGTTGACTCCTGAGGATATAAGGTCCCTGGGTCAGGACCTATTGATTCTCCAGTGCTTTGTACAGCATTTGTCAGTGATTAGGGAATGGGAACTCAACCCAAAGTATGTTGATGTGGGCCATGTGCATACAGACACGGTCATCCGGCTTGAGGGAGAAGTTAGATGAAAGGGCATTTTTGTTTATCTATCCCCTCTTTGCCATTTGGGGTTGGGAGGAAGGTAAAAAGGCTGTTCTGTGATTTCCACAGCCCATCACGGTGACTGAAATGGTGAGCGACGTTTTGCTGTCTGGTCACGGAGTGTCCTGGAAAGGTGTATGTTGGAGTCAGCAGGTAAAGAGCTCTTAAACTGCCTTTTCCATCCCTAACTCCAGGAGTAGGGACGAAGGTAAGTCACTATCACTATCCCTATTGTGCTGGGGAAACTGAGGCACGGGAACACCACCACTGGCTAAATAACGTCCAGCTGACAAATAGCAGACAGGGGGTTGAAATGCAGAAGCCTGAGGCTCCCCTTGCCATTTCTGGGCCATAAAGTGTGCATCACGGATGGTGCAATGATAGATTTTAAATAACAGAGAGGGCTCCCACGCCCTGCTGAGCACTGCTGCCTCTCGTGGAGATACCTACTTACCTCGTGGAGATCCCTACTTAACTTCTAGTACTTCCTTACCTTGTGATGTTCCCAAGCCCTGCACTGAACCCTGGGTGCATGTCAACCTGTCAGGTGCTGCAGATCAGAGCTGAGGACTTTACCCTGGCAGGGAAAACAGCTTTAGGTCTCTCTGGAGCACTTTGGAGAGGGCAACAACATGCAGTCTCGTCCCTGTCTGCAGCAGTGTAACGGCACTGGAGGCTGTCATGGTTTCAGCTGGGATAAAGCTAACTTTTTTCTAGCAGCTGGAGTAGTGCCGTGTTTTGGATTTGGGATGGGAATAGTGTGAGAGTGCAGTGGTGGTTTTCATTGTTGTTGAGCTCTCAGGGTCTTTTCTGCTCCTCACACCACCCGCCAGCGATGGTCTGGGGGTGCACAAGGAGTAGGGAAGGGACACAGCCGGGACAGCTGACCCCGACTGCCCACAGGGATATTCCATGCCGCATGGCGTCATACTCAGTGTACAAACCTGGGGGAAGAAGGAAAGGAGGGACGTTTGGAGCGATGGCGTTTGTCTTCCCAAGTAACCGTCACGCGTGATGGAGCCCTGGGGACGGCTGAGCGCCCGCCTGCCCGTGGGAAGTGGAGAATTCCTTGTGTTGCTTTGCTTGCGTGTGCGCCTTTTGCTCTACCTACTAAACTACACCTCACTTTTACTCTTCTGATTCTCTCCCCCTTCGAGGCTGCAGGGAGTGAACGAGCGGCTGCGTGGTCCTGGCTGCGGCTGGGGTGAACCCACAACATCCCCCGCACCGTGGCCGAGGCGTGATAAGCTTTTATCTGCTCGGGGAAGGTTATCCGTTTTAAAAGCAGCACAACTTTTACATGGCATAAAAGCTTCTCAGGAGGGCAAGCCTTGAACCAGACCTTCGCTCCCCCCTCCAGAGCATCCCTCCCTGCGCCGGCTGGCCCTGCCACGGGCCGTCAGCACCTTGACATACCGCTGTGATTAATTGTTCGAGCTCCCAGGCTCTCATCTGGGGCTAACTGACAGGAGGTGAAGCATGACAGTGAATAATGGCAAGACCTTTGGAAGTCCAGGAGAAATTAAATCAACGCAACAGTATTTGTTTGCTTTCGAGTCCCCTGTCCCCGTCCCCGTCCCCCCCCCCACTTCCCCGCCTTCGCCCCCCATCCTAATGGCATTTCAGGCTGTTTGGCTGCATTCCCCACCTCATAAACCAGGACTCGACATCACGGAGAGCAATGACTTTAAAACTGCCATTGATGTGCTGTTGGCTGCGGTGGTGCCGGCTGTTAACCCTTTCCCCTCTCAGGAGCAGGGCAGTGCAGCGGCAGAACAAGCGTTGCTGTTACGGCACTGAGATGAACCGGTTTTTATTTTAAACTGACTGTGAAAATTGCATGTGCCCGAGAGCCTCAGAGACTGAAATATCAATTGCCCAGGGCGACACAGCTAGCAAACGCCTTCATTTTTCATTCTTGCCTGCTGGAGGGAGAAAGTCATGTCGCACACGCGGACCTCTGTCTGCCCAGCTTAATCAGTCCTCAACGCCTCCGCTCCCGGCAAGGGCACAGGCAGGACCGGGTTCTCTTGGAGATGCCCATCCCTGTCTCAAGGCAAGCAGAGACCTCCCAAACTCATCCCCGGCTCTGAAAGCACCGAAGGGCGACAGCACGGCCATCCTGGATTTGAATTCATCGCTCTGTAACGTACTCACAGACCTCCCCGGGCAACTTACTGAGCATCAGTGACTTCAGGGCTCGGGGAGGAAAGCTTTTCTGCACCTTTGAGTTTTTGGGGTTTTTTTGCTTTGGGTTTCTTTTTGGTTTGTCATTGGGTTGGGTTGGTTTTTTTTCTTGGAGGGGGTGGTGGGTTTTTTCCCCTGGGCTGGGTTCTTGCAAGCAGAGGACACGAACTCATCAAATCTCTTGTTCTGAGGGGACACGTAGTTGGGTTATGAGTGAAAGATGTACTCGGAGTAAAACCCAGAGCCCTGCAGTCAGGGCGCTGATGCAGGAGGCCCGGCCTCAGCTCCTTCTGGCGACTTTCAGCAATGTTGCAGGGGCACCAAAGGGATCATTCAGGCAACAGGGACGCTTTTCACCATATTGTAGTGTCATTTCAGGCTGTTTGGCTCCATCCCCCTGGGTCTCCCCAGCACCTGGCTGAAGTCAACCCTTTCGTCACCAAACATCCCATTGTGCAAGCCATGTCTAAGAGCATCCCAGTCCATAACCGGCTCCTTACTGGGAGGAGGAGAAATGCATTCAGATCAGACTCTCTCCCCAAGGTGAATCAAACCTGAGTTACGTAAGCGTTGGAGGAGCTCCACAAGTACAGACAGAGTGAATAAGGAGGAAATAATACTTCTTGGGCCTCCAGCTTTGTTGCGTACCCTATAAATGATTTATTTTTAATTATGAAAAGAGCTACAAGCAGCCTAAACCCAAACAGCTTACAGTTTATGTTGCTTAGAACCAAATTTTACTTTCTTCTTCATTTATTTTGCCGTGATCTCCTAATCAGTTTCTTTCCCACATGGAAAGAAGACAATTGCAGTCCAAGGTGATTTAAGAGTTAAAGGAAAGGCTTTGAAAAATCAGAGTAAAGTCTCTAAGCGCAGGTTGCCTGGTTCAGCTGCTGTGGCTCTGAGGACACCTAATCTGGGATCTGTAATGCAGAAGTCCAGCCTAGACATGCCAAGAAGTCCAAGCCAGCACTTTCTCCAGGTGTCCCCTGTCACAAGCACAGAGTGGTTGCTTTCTTTTCTCCTCTGTAAAAACAAGCTTGCCCACATTAAAAAAAAAAAAAGATCAGCATTGCAACAGAGAGGTTTTTGGTGGAAAAGCAATGCCTGGAATTGGTTGTGGTCTGCAACAAAACCCTTCGGACACCAGCTCTGAGCGTGTGCCGTGCTCCGGGCTGCTGGGCACGGATCTCTGCTCCCGGCTCCGCGGCAGCGCAGAGCAGCCGGGAGATGTCAGAGCAGCAGCAAACCTCACCCCTCTGCGTCGCAGGGCAACGGAGACGGATTTCAAGACGGAGCAAGCTCCTGGGAACAAAAGAAACCTCAAAAACCTTCAGTGAGACCCCCCGAAGCCAATCCAGCACTGCTACTTATACATCGCTCTGCATGTAAATCAGGACACTTGAGCTTCACGCTCTTTTTCCAGCTTTATATGAGAGAGAGAGATATTTCTAAACCCCTGACCCTTCAGGGACAAGCGTTCCTCCTGGCTGCAGCTACCTGCACGGCTGCCTACAATTACACAGCACATTAGCAGCGTTATTGAGATTACGTTCTGCCAGCTCCACAAATGAGCTTCTCTCCTTCCTGCAGTCACAGGCGCAAAGGACCCTTCGGAGGGGGGCTCGGCAATTAAGCCAAACAACAATTTTTACCGTGGTTATCTTCATTCCTCGCACTGGGTACCCAGATTTTGTGCTGAGGCATGTGCTACTGGAAGGACTGCTCTGCTTTTGAGAGGAAAGCACATTCCTGAGGTCTGTTGGCTTCTGGGTGACATCCTCAGACAGAGCAGCCTGGCAGAGCTCTGTGGATGTCAGCAGGGGTTATCGGGTGTAAATCAGCCCTAGACCCGGTGCGGCATGTTTCACATGGTGAGCACATCTCTCAGAGCATCACCGCTCTGCTGAAGCTGCCGGGAGCCTTTCTGTTGACTTCTCCGGGTGCTGGCCCTCTTCCTAGAACAACCTGGAGCCAAGGACAGCAATGAGCTCTTATATATGGCTGAACATCCATCTGTCTCAGGAAACTTTAGAAAGGGGGGATGTGCCACACTGCCCTTCTGCAGAGGAGGAGATGGAGGATATTCCAGCTCCCACCAGGGAAGGCTGTTGTTTTCCTGATGGCTGGAACCAAAGCTTATGATTAGAGAGGCCGTTCATGCGAAAGCAGGACCAGGTTCCCTGCTGTCCTGTTCAAGCCATGACGTTGGTAAATTTTCTCCACCCCTCTTGCAACCCGGTGTCAGAAGTGCTGATTACTCCAGGGGAAGCCAAGAGAGCTGCGGTTCCTCTCCTCACCTGGAAACCTGGCACCTTAAATTGCTTTTGCAGTTTCATCCAGATACGTCATTACTGTCCTTCCCATCCTAATTGTCCTGCAGCACTGCTGTGCAGCATCCCACGGCACGGCAGGCAGCGCGGCCGAGTGGAAAAGGCAGGAGGTAGGAGGTTTGGAAGCCTGGGGTCCAGTCCTCTCTGTTACTGCACTCCCAAAGGGCAGCATCTCCTTGTGCCGGGTGCTGTACGTGGGTTTTTACCTCTCCTTGTCCCTGTTTTTCCACTTGCTGATGCTGACACAGCCAGGAGTCAGAAAGTCCCAGGCGTTACTGAGGGATGTGGCAACCGTGGATCGCTCCAGCATGATGGAGCAAAGCCCTGCCACCCCATATCCCCAGGGCAGGGCTCTCGCTGGGCTGCCGCAGCCCTGGGGAGGGGTGTGAAGCCAACAGCACTGCAGGGTGAGCAGCCACCACCTCCTGACACGGATAAACAGACAAGGGCAGAAATGCCGAGGGGCCAGTAGCCTTGCACAACCCTTACACCATCCTCTGAGCCTCAAACAACAGTGTGATGAAGGTTATTTACTTGCTTGTGTTTTGGAACAAGATATGTAGTAAAAGGCATTGCAGAGCTGTATCTGGGGTTTCCTTTGAGCTCTCCAGTCTGAGGAATTCACCCCCCCCGGCTGAGGTGTGCAGACACGGTGCATACGCAAGCGCAGGGTAACGTAATTTGCTTTTCACTTCACCAAAGAAGGATAAAGCAAAGCTGCACGTCCTGCATCCAGCAGACAACTGGCAAGTTACCATCCCTCACCAAACCCCCCGGTGACTTGCTGGGCTGTGCTAATGCAGAAATGAGACCCCATCGCTTGTCTCAGCAGATCCATCTCAGTGCTATCCTTGTCGAGAGGGCTCCACCAGACTGCCACCCGTCCGCCGACACGGCTTTTCCTCTGTGCCCTGTGGCAGAAAACAGCTCGTCTCCCCTGTCCCAGAATGATTAGTGGCAGAAAGATACCATCTGCCTTTGCTGAGGGAGCACCCCTGTCCCCGGGGGCCCGCGGCACAACAGCCTGTTCGTGGCGCGGCCGAACGGGCCAGCCCTGTCCCCAGCCGTGTCCGTGCTGCGGGGAAGCGCCCAAGCCTTGCCATTACCCTGCGGAGAAGCTTTTGCTTTCATTTTGGGCAGCTGGCTATTTGACTCGGAAACCCAAGCTGCGCTTTGAAGGATAACACCGGGCTGTGTCTTCAGCGAAGTCTAATGTAGCAGAAGGCAACTGCAAGGGAAATTACATCTTGTGGAAGCAGGTAGCCGTGCAACGATGTGAAAAGTGTTTTCCCTCCAGTGAGTGTGTGCATGCTGCCGGCCTTTTTTGTTTTCTCTATTTTTTTAAATGGCAGATCAGGACTCAATGTTCACAGTTTACTGCAGGGAAAATGATTTCATGGGTCTGCAACGACATGCAGTCACTTCCAGGCACAGCTGCTCGGGGATGGTACACCTCCTTCCAGTCCCTAACGCGTTCCCCTCCATAGCAGGAACATCTTTACTTGGAGCGGGGCGAGTGGTGGTGGTCAGTGGTGCAAATATCAGGGCAGTGCTGAAAATCTCTCTGCGCCCTTCAGGCCAGGGAAATGGTATTTGAGGAGGGGAGACTCTCTGCAGACGATGAGGTGGGTGGGGGGAGAAGTTCTTGCCATCCCCAAGTCTGTTTAAAAGCAGAAATGCTCCTTGCAGCCGTGCAGGATCTCACCAAGCAAATATTTTTCCCTAATACAACATCCAATTTCTCCTTGGGTTTTCCTTCTGCAAACGTTTAGCATCACTAATGCACCTCCCCTGCCAGATGCCAAACTCTCTTCCCCAGTTTCTTTAGCTCTCCTGTGGGATGGGAAGACCCACTTTCCGACGTGGGGAGGAGGAAGGGCCGGACCGACCTGCAATCACAGTAACCCACTTACAGCCCTCACTGGGGCTGCCGCAACCTGATTTCCAACCTGTAAATAAAACTTCCGTTCCCGGCAAAAAAAAATAATCATTTTCTGAGCAGCTCATGACTAACCACACTCATTTGGGATCTCTAGGCCTGGATCTAGGTGTCCAGGTGTGAAAATATCAG
Source organism: Anarhynchus alexandrinus (assembly GCA_008711295.1). Taxonomy (NCBI): domain Eukaryota; kingdom Metazoa; phylum Chordata; class Aves; order Charadriiformes; family Charadriidae; genus Anarhynchus; species Anarhynchus alexandrinus. The sequence goes on along the minus strand of VUYV01000202.1, from coordinate 153,557 downwards.
CGCTGGATTATAAACCATGCTGTCAACCCTGTGGGACAGGAGATGCCCCAGAAACATTAGCTGCGATTCTATTACTTTCTCAGTGGGTCAAGCCCAGCCTGGGTCTGAGCCGCCTCTGCACGCTGGTTTGGGAACCGAGAAGCCACTAAATTAGTTTTGTGCAGTACACAGCTCATCAAGGATTCAAATGTAATAACGGCATTTATAATGGATTTAAGGGGAAAAAAAAATATATTCCCTTCATGCATAATTTATTTACTCCATATATATATATATAGTTGAAAATGTGCTGTGTTAGCTGTGAAAACTGCACAGCTAGCAAAGGGAGGGAAAAATCCCCACCCATCCCCTTCATCTGACAGGTCAAAGAGACGTTTCCAATCGTCAGACGTTGCTGGCCCTGATGAAAATTTCAGTCATTTCACTCTGAGCTCTTTCTCAGGAGCAGATCCCAGCTCTGATTTCCCGGCCTGGTGCTCCGCGTGCCATGTGTCACTCTAAAACCCCCACTGGCACGGCAGCCCCCAGCCCAGCCAGTATGGTGAACAACATCCCACAACGCCATCAACCTGCATCCCCTATGTCTTGCACCGTGTCGCTGTATGTGTTTGAGCAAGATGGGCTGAGGAAGACACCAAACCCTTTGTTTTCACATCCAGACTATTTAGGGTGATGCTGTGCAGATGGACACCCCAAGAGCATGCCTCCACCAGGGCCAAGGTCTTACAATTGCATTGCGCAGACCTGTGCGTGGTGATTGAATGCTGGAGGAGATGCAATGGCTGCTGAGAGTTTCACCTGGCACATGGAGATGGAAGCCACCACGGGGGAGAGCTGGGGACCGGGGGGCTCATTGCTGGTCTTGCACTGGCTTTTGGTGGCACAAATTAATTTCCTCCTCGCTTCCTTCCCTGCCTGGCAAGACGTTTAGTGCAGTTCTTCTGGGGATTAGTGACCTCTCTCTGACCTGGTAGCTGGGTCTCAACATGCCCCAGGGAAAAGGGAACCATAAATTTACCTTCACTCACTAAAATAAATTACAAGAAATTAATGTCCCATAATGAGACAATTTGTCATTGCTGATAGGCCTGGCTTTAACGGAGGGTTTTAAAACAGCACCATTAATTTATATGGCTTTGCTATTTAATATTTAAACAGGATGAATCTTGCTATAAAGGCAGTTTACTTGGAAAGCAGGCAAAGAGTGGGGGAGGAAAGGAGCCGGGTTGCATGTGTGTCTAGGGAGCAAAGAACTGCCTCTCGCCTTCAATTCAAGGGAAGGTGGTTTTAGCTCTATAAATCCAGCTGATGAATGCAAGTCCTCTTGGGAAACAGGCTGAGACTCCCTAAAAGTCAAGAGTGACAATGCGTTCCCTAAAAACTGCAGCATCATGTTTCCAAGGGCCCACCCCTACATGCCCAGCGAGGTGCTGGCTCCTGGTTTCCACTAATTACTCCAAAGTTTGCCCCTCTTCAGGACTATTGGTTTCTGTTTAGCCCATGAGCCAAACCAGCAAGCAAGACATTTCTTCCAGCAGAGGAAACGGCTGCCTGTAACGTTGACTTGCCTCCTGCCCCCTTGTACAAAGATTTGCAGGACTGTAAAGGTGCAGCTGCATGGAGAAGTGTATGGAGAAGAGGATCTCAGCTCTTATGGTCAATAGCCAGTCTTCCCCCTCTCCTCTGGCTTCTGCAGGTGCATTTAGAGAGATGCACACAGCAGGGTTAGTGTCTTTATGCTTGTAGCAGGGAACAGGCAGCTAACTTCTTTCTGCATTTTTAAGATATCTCCCCATGTCTTTACACCATTCTCCGCTTCTTCTACTGTCAGTCTGCCACACTCTGCACCTAAAAAGGCTGGAATGGCAGGGCTGAGGCATTTAAGCACCAAAGAATGTCCAAATCCTTTGGATGGATGAGGATGGACCTCATCCATCTCCGCTTTTCCTGGACGTAGCATTCATGCCAGGCAACATTCCCATTGCCTCCTGCTCTCCATGGGCTCTCTTGCCAAGCCCTGGAGCAGTCTCCTGAGGTCACTGGATGAGCAGTCCTGCAGTCCTGATCAGGGACTCTCATTCAGATCTTGCACTGCTGCAGAAACAGCGGGGGAATAACGGCTCGTAAAGCAGCATGGTGCCTGCACTCCTCCATCTCTCAGTCATCTATGATTCTATGGTTTAGTGGTGGGTTTGGCAGTGTTGGGTTGATGGTTGGACTCGATGATCTTAAAGGCCCTTTCCAACCCAGACAATTCTATGATTCTATGATTCTATCTTGCATGGTAACACAGCCAACCCTGCCAACTGCTCAGCCCGTACCTGCCTGGATTCGGGGCCCTCGGGAGCTACATTTAATTAAACTTCTGTTTATTGAGCTCAACTGACTTCCTCCTCCAGGAGGTCTTGTTTTTATTTTTATTTCTTTTTGCATAGCCTGTTGTTATTCTAGAGATCTCTGCTTTCATTCTTCTTACAAAGGGCACGTTTGCCCTGCCAGGGTGGCCACCCATCGGGTTCAGAAAGGGAAGGGTTTGATATCAGCCACGTTGTCTGGGAGCCCTGCAGGGACTCAGCAGAGCAGCTCTGCACCAAGCCAAAGGCAAACACCCAAACTGCTGGAGGTCTTAATTCTAATCAGATTTACTTCTTACACTTCATCCTAATTAGAAATCATTTTGGTGGCATGTCCTACATTACACTCATAAATTAAATATTTCAATGCCCAAAAACGTTTAGCTCAATGCCTTCTTAGAATTACACTGCTTATGAAACAAAGGCAAAGCTACGCCATTAAAACTATTGTTCTCCTAGAAACGCCATTAGACTTCATTTACTGCAGCGAGCTATCTCGGACAAGGACAATATGAAAATGCCCTGAAGACTCTGGCCTAAAGCACATATAAAATCATCTTACTTTCATTGCGGACTTTCTGCCGCCTTTATCAGAGCAATCCCTCAATTAGAGCCTTGTGCTGCTGTGTCATTCTCCGTATAGCAAAGGCCCCGCACAAGACCCTCTGCTGCTCAAAGGCGTTTCACCCCAGGACCATCCACACATAGGGATTCTCCAGATGGGAAGAGACTTTTAGCAGAGTGTCTTTTACTTTCTCTCCTGATCCTCTGCCTTTCAAAGAAGGACATTTAGCAGCTCCTACAGTGCTTCAGGCATTGTGAGAGGACCTGGGTTGGCTCATCTGAATGTCCTAGCAAGTTGGCTAGACCGTCCATGAATCACTGAACTCATTTCCCAGTTAGAGTTCACCGAAACCAAAGTTTTGGGACTACTGAAGTTTATGAACCTGATTTAATTCTGCACTGGGTTGAAAGGAAGTCTTTTTCAGTAAAAGTAACGGTGTCAGAGCTTCTGGCCTGGAATTCGAAAAGCCAAGATTTCAATTCAGAGCCCTGAGCTTCTCTGGAGAGGACAGAAACATTCACCCTGGACTTCAGAAACCTTCCCCTTGGAAACACAATGGGAAAATATGCTTATCACATGTTTCAGCTGGAACAAAGGATTTCATTTCGAGGAAAAAGGAACTGGGTCAAAATATTCTGGCTGGCTGTTCTTCTGGGGCAGACGTGGAGCTGTTTTATTACGGCTCTCAAGGTTTTCTCTCATCTCAGCTTCATCTACCTCCAGTGATGGTCGTGACACAGGTGCAGTGTCCAAACCCCTTGTTTGACACACCATAAAGGCTTTGCACACCCACCTGTACGTTACATGGGACATTACAAATTCAGTCTCCAATATCTTGCTCTAAAACTGCTGGAACAGGCACTTATTTTGGGGGACATCAGGTTGTTTTCTCTAACGCAGAAACTCATTTCGTGTGCCTTCAAGTTGCAGGGTGAGTAAACTGCCAGCGTACAGTCTGCGTTTCACATTGAGTGCTCAAGTTAAACTGGCTTAAGATGGGAGTGAATTTTACAGCAAACCACATTTGAAATTAAGATCCCTATTCCGAACTAGCTTAATCCACTTAAATTTCCTGTGGGGAATTTGGATGCTCTTATTCCAGAACAAGGCTGTACCCATTGGGAATTAATAACATATGGTATCCTGTTTGCACAGCTTCTTTTGGGCAATATTTAGGGCTCATTCTGTCATTCTGCATGTATCTGTAGCAAATAAAATACTTCACAAAATGTAATCGGTCCTTCAGGATCTCAGTTTTCCTTGTAAGCTTCGGTGGGTAAATTCATACCTGATACTGCCATATCAGAAACAAAGGCAGCGAGTTCTGATCTGGTTCATGTTCATGCGATTTTTATGGCATGGACCTAGACAGACAACTTTGACCTTTTCTCTTCAGATTGCACACCAACTCTATTACTCTTTGGGGCCAAAGAATCGATGAGCTTAATGGAGCAGACATCCCATTTTTTTTTATGGGATTTAACACAGCGAAAATCACTGTTTCAGGTAGTAAAATTCCACGTCTGACCAGAACGTTTTCCATTGGGTTCCAGCATCCTCCAGCCCAAAGTGCAGACAAGGCCTGAAGCTTCAGAGAAAGGGCAGAAGCACTCGTAATGTGCTTAGCCAGTTGTTCAATGGGCAAAAGCAAATTCATTCCTCTTCCCTTGCAAGTGTTCTTATGTCCTGAAGCATGAGGTTTCATTACCCTTATCATAGTCTTAGTTTGCACAGCATCAAAGGTTATTAATGGTCATAAAATTACCTATTGCTGTTTCATATGTAACCACTGTATTTCTTTTTATGGCGAGCTTGTTCCACACTTTGGTTACCCGGAGCACTTGCAGAGCAATGGTGTAATCCCGCAAGTTGGATCAGCAGTCATTTTATTCACATTATCTATGTGCACAATATAATATAAGCAATAATCTTTGCCTATTATTCTGACAACACAAAATCCCATTAAGGTCAATGGTTCAAGAACTCATTTGACTCCGGTGGAACATGGGCTCATTAAAATAAGGCACAAATGCCACTTGAGGGGGACCCAGAAGACCTCTGGGAATGGGAGCAGAAGGGCCATATTCTTCACTTTTTTTCACCCCCCACCACTGATATTAACAGAAGGGAACGCTTAGCAACAGGATTCCCATCCTATGAGAAATCCCATTTTTGGGGAGCTTCTCTTCAATCCAGATCGGAAGGAAGTTTCTGAGATGTTGCACACAAAGGGATGCACACCCCACTTCCCCCCCCCCCCGACGAGGAAGAGCATCGGTGGCAGGGATGCAGGGCAGGTCCCTGGCAGCGAGTGAGGAGCGAGCATCAGCGGAGGAGAAAACGCCTGAGCGATGTGACATTCTCAACAGGACGATCAAGGCACGAAATGATAAACAGGCTGTAAGGAACACAAGAAATGAGTCTGGAAGTATGTTAATGGTTAAAGGGGAGATCAAAGTCGTGGCTGGTGCACTCTGCAATGGAGAGGCACAGATGGGGACAGATAAGGGGGGGTAACGTGCACAGTGCTGTATTTGCAGAGTACGCAGGGTTTGGCTGGACTGCATGGTGGATGTTGGTAACAGCAGAGTATGTGCTTGTGCTACAGCAAGGGAAAAAAGCCAGTTTTGATAAATTAAGTACTTTCAGGTGGACCTTGATTGGTAATGTCTGGAGCACTTGCTGACCTAAACGATGCAGGCTCATAGCTGGTGTGACTCTTGTCAAGGACACGGGGACAGGGGGTGATGTCCCAGCCGGCGGGAAAAGGACAAGCCTTGCTCCTGCGTGTAGGGAAAGAGAGACCCCACGACTATATATCAGTTACCTGGTTCAGACCCAATACACACAGATAATCAAACCGGTCCTTTGTAAGCCTCTAGAGGATAACGAGGAGATGAATCACAGCCAGAACAGATTTGTAAAGAACAATCCAATCTCCTCTCATGACAGAGTCACAGGCTTTGTGTATAACGGAGAAGGATGGGCTCTTGTGATGCTTCAGATGTTGTCCCACATTACATGCTCAAAAGCAAGGTGGGGAGACACAACTGGCTATTTAATGAGCTCAAAACACTTTAAAAAAGCCTGTTCAGAGAGTAGCTAACAATTCTCTGGGCTGTTTGAGGTTGAGCAGGGACCCTGGTGCTGTGTGTTCATTGCTGACTTTGATTATGAACTGGAGAGTATTTAGGTTAGGTGTGGAGGAAGCTACAGATGCCGGCGTACACGATTAGTTAAAGACACTGCATTAATAATTGAAATACTGTAATACTTATATACTATAATAATTGAAATACTATCTCAGGAAGGAAATGGCTAATTTCTGCTCCGCGGAAGAGAACCAGGGAGCGACGGTGGATTGTGCAGGGTCAGCATCAGCAGAAGAACGTGTCCTGGTATATACAGGAGAGTTGTCAGAAGATATGGGAGGAACCTTCTTGATTTGTTCGGCCCAGAAAGGTGCCAGCTCAAGTTGAGAGTTCTTGGGTGGATCCAGAGAGGATGTAGACATCCTGAGGACAGCAGTAAGAAAACTCAACTTTGGGAAAGACTGGACAAGCTGGGCCTGTCAAATCTAGGGAAAAGTGACTGAGAGGAACACAATAACCATCTGAAAATACATAAAAGGGAAATGATTAAAGGAAAGGAGTGAGCCATTGCCCATCAACTTTGGCGACAGAACAAGAAATAATGGGTTCACCTCCATCCAGTAATATTTAGATAGGCATTGTGAGAGCCTTTCTAATAGTAACAATGGCACAGCACTGAAATAGGTTGTGGGGCTGATTGATTGCAAAATCTGTTTCTAGAGGTTTTTAGGAACAGGTTATACAAATATCTGCTCAGAAGGGTTTCTGCAGTGCAGATCCTATGTTGTAGCTGTGACTAGATTAAATGTCTTCAGTCCTGTCACTGCAAGGCTGTGCTCATATATAAAATGTCATTCTTAATATTAAAAATCTATGTAAGATGGATGGTGTTATATATTTACGTATTCAGATTTGTAAATATACACCTGAATATTAACCTTTATATTCAACAATTATATAGAAGTCTATATTTAATGCTTTTTTTAAAAAAAATGATGTAATTTATTTGAAATGAGAACATCAGAGTTTTCAATTTCTCTGGAAAATATGATTGAAATCAGTGATGAAAGTTTTTATTAAAAAAAAATAATAGAAGCAACCCTGCATTTTCCAATAGGAAATGGATCAGTTCGAAGTGCATAGTCACCCTAATTCCCAGCAATTAACTCTGAATGGCCTCCGGAGAGTTTTCTGCTGTAAAGAAGAGAGTTAAAATATTAACTCACAACTCTCTCTGAGTCTTTATATGTGACTTATTACTGTCATTAATAGATCCTTTTCTTTGCAAGGATATTGATGAAATAGAGAAGTGCTAACTCCATAGAGGGAAGCTTTCCCACATCACCGGAGGGGTTGGAAATCCATCCCCACCTTCACAAATCTTTGCCCCCAGTCTTACAGGCAAAGAAACCGAATCCTGTGGAAGGGCAGAGCTTTGCTTAAAGCTTACAGAGTGAAAAGCAGCTCAGCACCCAGAACAAGCGTGAACTCAAAATGCTCCTTCTAAACAACAGAAGATGTGGGAGGCTGCACAGGGGCATGAACTCCAAGATGACTCTGAAGAAGGGCTGGAAAGAAGGTCAGATCAGGGTTATGATTTTCCCCCCCCCAACTCCAGCAAAGAAACAACTTGCTTTTGCATACTAGAGACTCCTCGCAAACACCATTTCATCCCTGCAGCTGTCTCAGGAACTGAAATCCATCATGGGGCTTGGCAAGCCTGGAGGGCAGAGAGGTGAAATGTCTCTGCAGAGGTCGCTGGGTGAATTACTGTCAAGCCCAGGGATGGGGCTCACAAGGCCCCCGTGTCTGTTGTACTGCTCACGTTGCTGCTCTGGGCTGATACTCGCATAGTTTATTAACAAAAGACTGAGATTGAAGTTCAAAAGCAGAGAAGTAAAAGGAGGAGGAACAATTAGTATTTACCAGCAGATTTTCCAGCCCCTGGGCTGTTTTTTCTCCTACTCCTTTCCTCCAGCTGAAAGACAGAAATGGCTCCTCTGTCCTTCAAGGATCTGCCCAATATTTTAATCTCAACAGCGATCCGCAGGCAAGTGTGCCTCTCCAGCAACAGAAGCAACCCCGACAGTGGAGACTGCCCAGCCCTGAAAAAAAAAGAAAAAGGGATACGGCACCTAAGGGTCCCTTCTTTGCTGACCTTTTCCACACACTTTCATCCCATCCTACCTCTGCCACCCCAATTCCCTCCGTTGCCTTCTCTCCTGCACTCACGAAGGCAGCACCAAGCGCTCGGCTCGGCTGCGGCCGCCTCTGCCGGCGTACACGCTCGCCGGTTTCGCCTCTCTGGGGACGCACGGAAATAGCTGCGGGTTCCCAGCAGGGGCGGGAGGTGGATCGAGGGGGTGGATAAGGCAGAGGGAGAAAACGAGGCCTTTGGGCTCGCTGCGCTCCACTGCGTGCGTAGGCAGAGGCGGCGCGGTTGGGGCCGGCACCGCTCGTACTCCCTGCGTTAGGGAGAGCGCTACTAAACGGTCACGAAGGTGTCACCCAAAAAATGCTGACAACACGTTTATTCCCACATTGGAAACACCACACACGCATGAGCAAAACTATTGTAGGAAAGCTTTGGAGAATCTTTACTGGGGTTATTTTCATTTCTTGCACTGGGCACCTTAGTGGTATAAGGGTGGATGGGACGGAGAGAAAAGCAATCGCCATGCACTCTTATAGAAATGATGTGTTCGTGCTGCAGGTCAAAGGATTGAGCTTGGCCTTCCTCTTACGGCAGCAGGGGCCCGGTTTTAGCTCCATGCCTGCACGAGGCTCCCCGCATGTCTGGTCATTGCTGGGGAACGGGACGTTTCTCTTCCATGACTCACTCAGCAGTGGCCAAATATCAGTATATACAAGGTGGGAAACTGAGGCACAGAGGGAAACCCCTGATGCTTAGAAAATCCCAAGTGTCCAGACCGCGATTCCTGCCTATGCAGGAAATCACCGTCTTTCAAAGCCCTTACAAGCCAGAGGAAAGAAAAAGTGGTGGAGAGCCACAGAAACGGAAGTTGTGATCACCTTCTTCCTTCCACAGGCAGCTGCTTCATATTCCTATCTGTGTCAGATTCCCAACCCATTTTCTAATGTTCCTGTGATAAAAAAATCACTGAAGACTTGAAAGCAGCACGGTAACTGCAGAGCTGGCCAGCACCGCTTCATCGTTTCTGCCCCTAAATCCACCTGTAGCCCCTCAAAAATACTTTAAGCTCTTTAGTTATTCTGGGTTTGTGCAGCCCTGGGGGAATTCCTTCGCACTAATTAATATGGCTTTTACCGAGATTGCTATCATCACTTTCCAGAAGCGTTTTACTCACTTCAAGCATCTCATCTCTTACACTGGGGTTGCCTTGCAAGGAAACCTGGAGCCTGCCTTTCTGAGGAATCCTGCGCAAAGCAGCCAAGATAAGACGCAGAGTAAATCCGCCGCTTGCAGCCACATCCACAGGAATTCAGGCTGACTGCGGTACTCGATGTCTGGACCTACTGATGTCTGCTGTATCTCAGCCCAGATAAGGATCTCCACTCTGTCCTTCCTGTGGCTTTGACAAACAATCCAAAGATCAGCCCCTGATTGTTCCAGCAGTGAAAGGACATAGACAACACAGCTCAACTGCTCCAGAACTTTGCGGACTCCTTCCCCGCCTTCCTTTTTTCAAACCTCCGCTTCTAAGGTCGAAGCCTTCATGAGAAAGGTGAGTTGCCCTGGCAACATCTCAACACTCTGCCTGGACATAAATTACCTGTCAGTCTCTGAGAAAATGATGAACTGGGTGAATCTGAAGGGTTTCTCCTTCTAAGCTGGGTTTTTTCTTCCCCTTTCCCCAGATAACCAGCGGTGCTTAAACTGTTTAGTAAATAAGAGAAAATTACAGAAGAGGTGGAATAACCCATTTCTGAGAATTCAGTGAACATCTGCTCTGCCTGTAACCAGTGGAACCCCAGGGGAAGGTCCTGCTGCTGGAAAGTTCCTACCTGTACAAGCTCTTGGACCACAAAGGTTGAAGGTAGTTGAGGGCAGGGGAAGGGAGACAGCCTGGCCCAAGGGGAAGGCAAAGGGACCTGGGGTAGATGGCTTCTGCTCCAAGAGATGCTGCATGTCCCTTTGCTCACCATCGCCTACTGCTAAAACCAGTGTTCCTCTCTGAGCCCTGCAGAGATCATCAGGGTGATGGAACTTGATGTTTTCTGAACCTTTAGCCCTGGATTAAATCCTGCAACCAGAGCACCCCAGGCTCCACAGCTGCTCCTGAATTTCTGCCAGCACCAGCAGGAGCGAAGGGAGATGCAGCTTCTCCCTGCCTGGTGCAGCATCAAGCCCTTGAGCCAGCACTCAGGAAGCCATGGGGATGTGCAGTGCCTTCAAGGGGTGCCCATTTCTCTGTCTCTCTGGACTTTCCTCCCAAAAAGGAGAGGCATATGTGCACCACGGAGCATTTACACCACATGGTGAGAAAGGCCAGGCAGGCACAGGCTCGGCGAGCTTCGTGGAAGCCTCCTCTCCTGCCCTGGCTGTGCTCTCTGCACCAGGAAGGGCTGCGGTCCTCAGTCGGTAAATAATTCAGGAAAATTTATGTAACCATAATGCAAGCATGTTTGTGTGTCTTTGTGAGATCTGCCAGGCACCATGGGTTGGATCAGTCAGGCTGGGAAACCCCAGCCATGGCATCTGCTGGTGCCCAGATCCTCTAAAAAAACCATTAAAAAATATAAATCACCTGTTTCTTAACAGCCTTTTCCAGTGTTTTGTCTTTGCAGGAGATTCTGAGACCCAATCTGTGGAGAGAACAGGGAGACGATACACTCCCTTGGACACACCGGGCAGGGTGATGCCCTTATTGCTCTCTACAGCTCCTGAAAGGAGGAGGTAGCGAGGGGGGGTCGGTCTCTGCTCCCACGGAACAGGCGATGGGACAAGAGGGAACGGCCTCAAGTTATGCCAGGGGAGGTTTAGGATGGATATAGGAAAAATNTCACTGAAAGGGTTATCAACCACTGGAACAGGCTGCCCAGAGAAGTGGTGGAGTCATCATCCCTGGAGGTATTTAAAAGATGGGTAGATGTGGTGCTGAGGGACATGGCTTAGTGCTGGTTTTTGGCAGTGCTGGGTTAACGGTTGGACTCAATGATCTTAAAGGTCTCTTCCAACCAAAATAATTCTATGACTTTGTGTTTCTATGATTCTATGAAGGTCTCCTACCAGCTCTGGCCACTTATACCCCGTTACCCAGCCCTACCTGGGCTGCTCCACCCAGGGCACAGAGCCACCGCGAGGGAACTCTGAAACACAGCCAACCAAAACCCAGCACATCCTAATTCAGGCCAGGATTAAAAAATCCCAAAAGAATGACGTGTCCAAGAGCCATTACCATTCAAGGGGAGTGAAAAATCACAGCCTAAATCTGCAGCGAATGTTCCCGCTGCTGCTGGAATTTGGATGTCAGGAGCATTTCCACGGTGTCCGGTAGCATGCAGGGAGATTTCAGTCCTGAACACAACCACTTTCATGGAGNATTTTTTTTTTTTTTTTTTTTGGTCTCTTGCATTTGATAAGAAGAAAGAAAGAAAGAAGGAGAAACATCAGCACAGATCCCGTCAGTGCCAAGCCTGATGCTGGCGAGGCGGACTGTATTAGAGTCGTGATCTTATTATCAATTTCAAAGTGAATTTAATAGGTCACTTAATACTCAATGAGTAAGAAGAAAAATGTCAAGAAGAAGAAAAATACAGTCCAGAAGCAACATTATGGATATTGAACCTTGTGCTTCAGGGCTTTTTGCAGCCCATCTCCTACAGAGTTTCTTCAATGACAAGAAACAAATGTGTTTGCCTCATCAGAGCTAATTAACTCCTAATGAGTACCGTGCAACAAGTGGTTTTGCATGTGAGTCACCAGGTCAAGGTAGGGTTTGCCTGGCCAGCATCTTCACGTGAAGACTATCTCCTCCCTTCATTAGGAGCTTATCCCGCGGCGCAATAGCTGATTCAAGTCACGTCACCGTCTCCCTCCAGGGAGAACAAGCCTGTAGCAACGGGGATGAAGCTTAATGAGGAGGACGGGAGACAGCGTTCCCCATCTGCCCGGCGTAACGGATGCGGCGCTGCGTTTTACGTCCCTTTCGGAAGTAGTTGGTGCCAGCCCCGTCACAGCCCAGCCGCCGGCCGGCGGGGGCGGACGCTTTGATGCCATCTGGTCGTTTCTAAGGGGAAAGAAGCGGTTACGTGAAAAAGGAAGCTGAAGTGATGCTGCTGCCCGAATGTGAACACAATGGATAGGCAGGAGAGATGATGTGAACTAGAGGGAAGTTTTCAATCAAAGTTGGGGTTTTTTTAATGAAAACCAAATTTTTTCTTCTGAAGAAAACTTTGGGACTGTGTATTCTTTTAAGTACCATATCTGAGAGCATGTGTGAAAATAAAACAAAACATTCCCACCCGTGCATCCCCATGCTCACTCCTCTCCTACCTCTCTCTGCCAATGGAAAGGGTGACAATGCAGAGGGAAGGGACCAAAGCCTGAAGGAAACACGGGCACTCTTCAGCAGCTGATGGTCTTTTTGTGGCCGATTTTATTCTTGCATAAGAAAAGTGAAAACAATTACAGCTTTTTGGTGGAAAAGGATTATTGCAGACCCTCCTGTAAAAGTCAGCTTGAACGTGTTGGCCGGCTCCTACTGTAGGACGATAAATTATTTTTTTTTCTCATTCCATATTCCTGTAAGTGCTGTTAAATCCCTTTAACAGTTAAGGAAACTGAGGCAGGCAGCGGCAAGGTGAGATACAATGTGAAGCAGTAAATCCTGGGCGGGAACAGAACCCACCAGAGATCCACCTGCTCTGCAGACAGGTAAATGTTCTTTATTCAGCTGTTGGTTTTAATTGGGTCTAATGGGTAAGATCCTTCCAGCCATCCCTCCAGGGGGACGGGGACATGGGGACATGTCCCTTCTCTGTCCTTTCACATGAATGGTCTCCATCACCCTTTGGGCACACGGCAGGACAGGGGTCTCGGGAGCAGGCGTGAGGTGGGCATCGCTCGGCACAGCTCTTTTCAATGGATGCGGCAAAAATCACTCAACAGTCCCGTCAGGGCCCTGTGCTGGGAGGAAATGTTTATCGGCCGTGACAGCCTCTGTCTGATAGCATAAGGAGTGGCAGGGTGATGGATACAGCCTTTTCTTTCTCCAGCTCCAAGGAGCATTTTGTTTTTTACTTGGCGTTAGGGCAGCCAGATCACATCTGCTACAGTCTTTAGACCCTGTTACGGCGGCCAGCAGTGATCCCCTCGGGATGAGCAAGGGAAGTGCTCCCAGATGATGTTTCGGAAAGCTGCCGGACCACAATCATGATGCCGGGCATCATGCTCTGACCTGCTCTAGCGAGAGGCACCAACGCAACCTTCAGTGAAGAGATACAAGTATGAAGCTCAATGAAAAAGGCCAGAAATCCTTGGGGAAGAACCAAAGTCCCTGAAATTATACATACTCCAAACTGTCATCACGCAATTAGTCACCCGAGCCCAAAGCCCAGCAGGAGCAGCTCCAAACAGCACAGAAACACATTCCGATGCTCCCATGGCACACGTCAGCACTGCCCGATCCCTCGATACCGCCTCTCGCCTTGGGTAGAAGGGGCCATCTGAGGCTTTGGGGTCCAGCAGAAGAATGATTGCTTGTATTTAGCTGCCAGAGAGGGTATTTATAGAAAACTATTAAAACAAATCCAATCTTCTTAGGTCCTCTCTTGTACACGGTTCATCCCATTTCATTTGCTCTTGAAAGCAGCCAGCGCCTGAGCCCGAGGACATCGCGCTGCAGGGACCAGATCGCGTTCGCTTTGTTTTTATCTACATCTGGTAACTAGGTTAAAATCTAAAGTAGGACTAATCAGGCTAAAAATAACGCTGCTCCCACCACAGGATCAGGCCATCATTACCGTTCACGTCACCACTAATGTTAGCGTGCTCCTGACGCCTGACAAATAGCATAGCTTTTAAAGGTAATTTAATGAAATTGTTAACTTTCCCCAAGCTCTGCCTTCTCGGTGCATTCATTTGTATTTACACACTGCATCGGGCACAGTGCTCTGTAGCATTTCAGCCCAGTGCTAAACATCACAATGATCTCAGGATTGTGAAAACTCTTAGAAAAGAGATTTAGTTGAAAATATCAGTGCTGTGTCTTAAGTTTCTCTAAGGGTAAGGGTGAAGAGTGGGGAGAGGTTATCTGGGATAGGTGACATTATTCATCCCTGGATCCCTTGGCAGGGAGCAGGGATGGATGTGCTGGCTGGGTAGTCCTGTCTGACCCAAGAAGAAGTTGCTCTCTGCTCCCATGCAACAACAAACCCCTTCAGCCATCGTAGCTTAGGGCTGAGAACAGGTAAAACTCGTTAATCCTGAAACATCTGGAAGCCCCACTCAGTTCATACCTTTGCTTGATGGTTCCTGGCTAAACTCTTTGCATTCCCAGCTTGGTCCCTACCTCTCTCCCGTGGCCACGCTGGACTCAGGGTACAGGGGTAGGTGCATCTTTGATCCGTCCTAGCAAAGCCTCTCACCTTCTTACAAACTTCCACCTCAAATTTCTTTATCCCAAAATTTTCACCCCAAATGGTCTTTACCCAATTTGGTTCACTGACTTCTCTAGACAGGCTGAGAGGCAGAGAGGTATCCCACACAGACAGAAACCCCAGCACGGAGCGGTACACGCACTGGCTGACCCAGCAGTACTGTTCATACCACCAAATTTCCAAGCATTTTGCATTTTTCAGGAGACACCAACCAGCAAAGGCAGAGGAAAAGACACCAGTACCATCCGTGCACTGGATTTAGCAGGATACGGCAAATCCTGAGGCGGAGATGGTGGTTTTGCTCTGTGTCTGTACAGCACCGAGCACGGGTAAGTCCCCTCGGTGACCGCCACACTGCGAATTGTCACAGTCCCCTAAACCCCACGTTTTCTCCTTGTCTTTGAACACATTCCTAGACGTAGCCCTCCTCAGCTAACGAGAGCAGACCTGCATACTTAGATTTCAAGCTGTTACATACTTCGGAGCCTCTCGTGTCCTTGGATATAAACAGTTTTAGGAACAGAGCCAAATCACACCCCAGGCCACAATTTATTGTGTTTTTTTAAGAAAACGGGAGCATAATTGATCTCTGCACAAGCTCTCCAGAAAAAACAGCTCCACGCGAGCCTTATCTCAGTCCTACTTACAACATCTCACCATAATGGGGGCTATTTATGTCCCTGCCTCCTCTAAAATAAAACACATTCTTTAAGCCATTTGCAAGCGAGATCATCTCTGTTTCCTCAGCAAATGTATAAATAATGATAATGCAGCCAGAAACATGCTTTATAACTAGGTCTTTGGCAGCACGGGGAGTTGCATCAGTCTGTGCAGATGTTCAACCTCCATGGACAGGCACATGGTGCCTCTTCTTTATAGTCCAAAAACCTTTTGCAAACAGAGAGGAGATATTTGTATTCCTGCCCTGGCTCAGCCTCTCGGGAGGCGTCGGTCCCCCAGAAACACAAATGGGTCTTTTTCATTTCCCTTTATCTCCCACTACAGATCGCCGCCTGACTCTCCGGAGGTGCCAACCACTTCCAGTCCCCTCTGAATCGAGCACGCGCCCATCCTCTGCCTCGCGCCGCCGTTTGCAGCTCTGCACCGGGCAGGATTGCTCACTTGGGGAGCGCAGGCAGAGGAGGGTTTGCTTTCCATGGCGGGGACGCGGTCCAGCAAGCAAAGGGCAGAAAAGGAGAGTTACCAACACATGCATTTCACACAGCCTCGCAAGTGCCCCTCTCCCAACAGAGCTGTGAGGCAGTGGAGGGGAGATGTTAAAAGCACAGAGTAGGTATGTGGGTGCTCCAGCGCCTTGTTTCAGTCCAGGGGCTCTCAAGGTGCTTAAATTAAAACACAACATGTAAAAATTTTCAATTTTTCCCTTTTCGTGACAACACACATATTTTCATCTAGACATTACACAGGCCTTAATATTTGTTCCTGTTAACAGATGGAAATCCTGACTTCCCGGGCTGCCCTCAGGTGACCACGATGCCTGTACACCTCTGCCTGCAGCAGCAGACGTTCTTCCATCAGGCAGCAGTAGGGTAGGAGGAAGGAGGCAGAGAAACCACAAAATTTGCCCACAGTCCTGAAACCATATGCACCAGAGACGGGGTTAAACCCAAAGTCCCAAGCTGGGTTTCAGGTTTCTTTAACACTGCCAAATATCTTTATTGTTTCTTCTGAATTTTGCACTTAGCATGAAGCAGTCTGGTCCCCCAGAGAACATTTAGGATTGCATTTGGCACGTACCAGTTTCCCCCCACCCCACTCATCAGAATAAGGAGCACAGCCCTACGGGGACTGGCTTCCCCAGCAGCGCAGGGATAAATTAGGCAGGATGCAAATTGCCCCTGACTCCTGCATACACGTTGCCCTGCACTGCTGCGAACATGAATGCATATTAGCAGTGGAGTTACCAGAAGAAGCATTAACAAGAGGTTTGGGAAGGGATGGATAGAGATATCCCCGATTTAAGTGAGGGAGAGCAGGGGAAATGCATATTCATGTGAAGCCTCCTGGGAAAGCGATTTGTAGGAATAATATACATTTTCATAGTGTGGAGAGCAGCCGGCTGACATAACATACCCCGTAATGGATGGCTGAGACAGTGTCAGAGTCGACAGCCAGCCGTAACGCCAAGCCACGTGGGCGTTGTTGGCACCGCTCGGGGAGCGAGCAGAGAAGGGACGGCACGGGACCCCTGGGACCACCGCGGAGAGGCACCAGGGTGCAGGACAGGTCCTTGGAGCCAGCTGAGCAACCACAAAGGCACTGCACATCTCAGGCTGTCACCCACTGCTCTCGTCCAGGTGAAAAGGCACATGGATGCTGTTCTGCCACTGAGACGGACCTGCTCCAAGGTACGAGACCCACGTCAGGACAGGGGTGCTCTGTGGTGCAGGTCCGGGCTGAAAGTTTAAGCTAGAGACTTGGAGGATGGGGGAAATGAGACCCAGTGTCCTCTCAGTGATAAATGCATTGTAGCTTTGGATTCAGATTTTGCTCTTTTCTTTCAGCACCGATTGCAGGCTGTGCAGAAGTTGACTGCCGGTGGTGGAGCGTTGGGTTTTGGGGAACAAACATCAAACTGTGGCACAGATGGACCTGAAGTACAAAGAAGCTCCAGGCAAACCAGCACTAATGCCAACTCTTCAGTGTTAAACAAGACAGCACCTGTAGATGCATTTTTAATGGTGGGTGGAAAAAAGCTAGAATTAAACAATGACCCCCACATTGATAAAACTGGAAATACCCTGAGGTTTCCTGCCCTGGTTGTGTGGGCAAGAAACACACGCCGGTCGGAAGGTCGTAGCAGGAGATTCATTCACAAGGACCAACAAGAGCTGGATGTCCGTGCCCAGGGACATCCTTTTGTCCGAGTGCATTGCAGGCTGGCACATTTTTCCTCGCTGCTGTTGAGTCTCTGGGAAGCAAAAGCCCTTCGTCCCTTTTGGGGTGTACAGCACCAAGAGGCTGAGCTCTGCGGTGACACCAGCCACTGTCATCGCTGCAGCTGTGGGTTTTACACACACACACACACACACACACACACGTGTACGAGTCCCAGTTCCTGCCTTTGCTATCTATTCTCTGTGTGAATAAAAGCCACCCTGTGTCTGGGTTTGGTTTTCTGGTATTCCCTCCCTCCCCTGTGCCTGAAACACTCACCGGCCGCAGCAGCAAGTGCAACAAATGATGTTTCTTCAGTACAAAGACGGGAGCCCCTGCTTCTAAATGAACTCAGCAGAAAAACAAGCAGGAACAACCCGACGTGTCAGCCTGCTTTTACGAATCCAGCCCGCGGAGCGCAATTAAGAACAAGATCACTCAGCAGTGGCTTTCCAAACCCTCTTGCATTGCTTTCCCCCTCCTGGCAGGAGGGAAGGGAAAACATCAGCCTTCTCTGGTGCTGCTCTTGATCGTGAACTAATGCACAGCTCAGAGCCAAGACGAGGGAACTGAACCAAATCTGATTAATTAGAGTATCCAGACAGGCAGAATCCTTCCTATGCTCCTCGCAACACAGCAACAGAGGTTATATTTTACCTTCACTGAACAGAGAAGGAAGAACCAACATCCTCCGGGGACGGTTCTGACACCTGCGCCACCACCGTGGCGCTCGGTTCAGGAGCGGTGCTGGCAGCGCGTGGGCAAGGGAAGGCTCACAGGGATGCTGCTGGCTTTCAGACGCTGGGCATGGAATAAAGTACAGAATATACAAGTCCTGCTTCAGGCAGGAGCTCAGATCCACTGTCAGAGCGAGCAGAAGCTACTGTCCGTTTGCTGCCAAGTGATCTGCAGGAGACAGATCTGAAGGACTTTCTGGCTTAGCATCTCACGGACAGCAATCCCATCACGAAAGCCAGCTCCATGGGGAGAGCAGAGACCGTGGATGATGGCTGAGCAAGATGTTCCCATTACATCAAGGACACCAGGGGCTTCAAACCAACCAGGACCTCATGGAACTGCCGCACTCAGCACTGCTACCACTGCCACCGCTCTGTGTTAGGCAACCAGAGAAAACCTCTCCCATTCATATGGGGCCAACTGCCCCATGTAACAGCTACTATAGCCTAGTGACACTCCTCTGTTCGTTCTGCTAATCCTGGATTTGGACCCCAGAAGCAGATTTCACAGGAGCTGTGCTGGGCATGGAGCACCACCAAAGGGTGCTTTGCAGTGGCAGAGATGGAGTCTCCTTCGCAATGTTTGCCGCATAGGCAACCCTAAATAGCCTATGAGTACATTTACACTAGCAAACGGGGCAGCGCTCAGGCATGGGCCTGTGCCCTTGAATAGGACTGTGTAAGCTGCTAAACTACTAAGATGGCCCCAAAAGTGTTCCCAACAAACATTTGGATTGCCACCAAAGAGATGTCCCTGTTTCAGAAGGCTCCTATCTTGAGCTATTCTCAAGCTGTGCCCAAGTGTCACCTGGGACAGCATTTGTTGGCACAGGCCAGTATCCTGCCAGGGAGCACGCTGACCATTTTAAAGTCTACTCGTTGACAGGTCATGTTCAAGTAATGCCTCGTCCTCACCCTTGTCCCTGTCCCGTTTGCCCGTGTTGATGAAGTTGGAAAGGCAGATGGAAGACAGACAACTGGCCCCTACCGCTACCCCTCTCTGGAGTGATTTACAAACTATTTGCAGCCACTGTGGGTGCCTCCACACCTTCCAGTGAGTTTAATACAGCAGCCTGTCTCCAACCACCAGGAACAAGCCAGCGCAGTGGCCCAGGAACAAAGCAGGTAAAGAACAATAGGAATTCATTAAGCAGCACAGCGTGCTCCCGCGCCCGGGCGCTTGGCTGGGATTTCATTCCATTCCGAAGGTTTGCGGAGCTATTAGGAGATAATTTGGTCATGTGGTAGGAGAAGCAGCTAACTCAGCTCTGAGGCTGTTGATTTGTTTTGGAGGTTTTTCTCTTTTATTCCTCCCAGTCTTTTCTGATTTCTCTTTCAAGCTCCTTCGACAAACCCGTGTTAATTTGTTATCTCAGATTTGATGACTTGGTTTATCCTCCACCTTGGCGGGATGCCATAAAGCCATGAACAGCGTGGATGGGATGGGATAACTCCCAGGGGTCTCCCGAATGGACTGGAAGATTGAGGTTACTGCAGCCCAACCTGAAAGCAGTTCAATTCATAGAAATTGTTGAATGCCCTAAACCTGAGATACCCAGAGTTCTTCATTGCTTTGGAAAATTTTAGTGTTCAGAACGGTGCTGCTCATGGCCAGTTAGTTCTGTCATGGAATTGTCCATTTTTATAATGCTCTCTCAGGGTTTCTAGTCTGAGAAATTTAGTTAGCAAACTTGCTTTAGACTTTTTGTTCATATTCTTGAGAGAGCAGCTCAAACACAAATCATAGATCTGAAGGGCTGCTTAACCAGATCTTAAAAACTTCCAGGGCTGGCAGTTCCTTAACTGCTCTCAAGCAGCTTGAGTCTCATCCTTTAAAGCAAAACCTATTCCTCTTTGAAATCACAAATTACCACAAAATTGTTCTCCATTTCAAACTTAATATAACACTGCGGTAACTGTGAAATCAGACAGCAGTCATTGCGTGCGAGCTATGAACTTCTTAACGATGCCTGTAGCTAAAATGCCTTCTATGATATTTATTGTGAAGGTCTTTTGGACAACTGGACACCAGAAGCATCGTGCAGCTGCCAAAAGCCAGAAAACACCGGTGAGCATAGGTACCTTGGCCTGAATTTCCTCGCTCTGCTCCGAGGAGCAGTACACACAAGCCGGCAGATGCTTTATGAAGTGGTGGGATTGCGTGGGGTTGAGTAGGGTCTGGAGAGCCACGGAGGCTCCGCAGGGGAAAGCCTGGGCTGGGGGGGACATAGCGGGGGATGCGTCTGGAAAGACAGTCTGTGCACGGAGCTGGAAAGTGGCTGTCACCACTGTTGCTCCGGGATTAGTCATTTTTAGCTTTGCTCTTTAAAAGACGCGCTTTAATTTTACCGGGAGGTGTGTGACTATCCACTCCTGGGAAGAGAACACGCGCTCCAGATGTGCAGGACAAGGCTGGTCCCAGTGCTCGCTGCCCGCCCCACGCTCTCAAACCCCTCACACCTCACGAACGTTTACAGAAGGCCGAAGCTGCGTGAGCACTTCCCTACAAATCCCCAGGCTGCGGAGCACTGAAATCCAGCCTTCCGCTTGCTTTCAGCAGCGAACGCTCTTGAAGGGTCTAAAGCATCCCGCATCCTTCCCCGCGGCCCCGAGCGGCGCCCGGCCTCGCTGCAGGAGATGCTGCTGCTGCTGCTGCTGCTGCTGCGCTGCCAAGGTTCAGCCTCTTGACTTCCTCTTGCGGTGGAGTTTCTCCTTGTCATCCTGACCCCATTCAGTCCTCGTGCTTAATGAATTCCTGGCACTTTATTAACAAGAGATATCCAAGTGTGATAAAGGCCGTTTTGCAGTGTTGGATGAGCTGCAAAGAAAAGCAGAATCGAATGCTGTCATCAAAGAGATGCTAAGCTACAGATTATAAGAAATCTTTACACAGCAGCAAAGAGCAGCTTAAGGCGCAGAAATGGGACTTGGCAGATTGGGACTCGTGTCCTTGTTTTGTCGTGGGCAACCTGTATGACTTTGCTGAGCACGCAAAGGGTCTAATCCTGTGAAGTTCCTGACCCTTTTCTATTGATCCAGCACAATTCAGCAGCACCTGACACCCGGAGCGTGCCAGGAAGGATTTACTGAGCAGAGATGGGGGTCCTGACTGCCTTGAAGGATTCAGCCCTTTTGTCTCTCCATCCCACATCTGCCGTAGCACATCTGCAGGGGAGAAACCTCAATGCTTTCCTGTGCAGATCCAAGAGGACCTCTATCAGACCATCTCACAGCCACCACCGGAGTCACTCCTGATGCCCTTGTGAGCTGGCTGACACCACGAGATATCTCATCTGGAGAAACCAAGGGAGAGGGCAGACTTGCCCAGAGCCCAGGAGGTGGCTGATTTAGCTGTGAACTGATCTCCATCCCCCAGTTTTGCCATCCCATCACCCCAAACACCAGACTGCCACACCTCGATACTTGCAGGTAAGAATCCAAGCTCAGTCACCACCCGGCTGCAGGAGTCAGCGACCGCTGCGAACCCGGGGCCCGTCAAGAAGCAAACGGGACACGTCAGCCGTCACCGCGCCGGGAGAACGGCGGGTGCCTGGGCTGAGGCAGCGGGAGCGCAGGGTGGGCTGAGCTCTCCCAGACGCTTTTCATTTTGTTGGTATGAAATGTATTCAATTATTTTCTTTCTGGTACAGAGCTGACGTGTCATGGCTTTGCTGCGTTAATGAATCGTAACAGGCAGTGCCCACTCCGGCTTTATCCTGGCCGTATCCGCCTGCGTTATCTGCTCCGTGACGGCTGTTTCTGCTACAGCTCTCATCTGTGCTGTCTTTTTCACTCCAGCCTTTTCCTGCTGCCTTGTCTTTTCCACACTGCATTTGCTAATGGGAAATATTCCTCCTTTGCATTTCTAAGGGCTCTTTCATCCAGGCATCCCAGTGCACCCAGCATCCTCAATGCCCCAATGAAGCAGACAGCATAATTCACACACACACACACACACACACACACACACACACACACATGACTAAAGCACTGGGGAGCCAAAGGGATGCAGCCAAGATCAGGAGATGGGACAGCAGCAAGGGTATGAAGCGGTAGCGTGGGGCAGATTTGGAGCTCGTTAGCCCCTCAGAGGGGCTGTGTGTCAGCTGGGGCACTGCAGGGACCGGGGGTGCTGCGGGCAAACTGGCCCAGGGCTGGGCTGTGCCCACGGATGCGCCAGGCTGGGCTAGTTGGGGCTCGGCACATCCCACGCCCCCGCAGAGAGTAAATGTGCCCCGAGGTTTGCTCCACAGCTGCAAGTTTGAACTCAAATTTCAATCCCGAGAGATGCCTTGGCGATGTAGGACCTGAAATCCCCCCAGTTTTCCCAGAAGATAAGCTTTTCAGGGACTGAGTAACGTCATGATTGGTGCTACTGAAAAGGAGGTGGAGGAACCTGCTGGAGCAAATCCTTAACGTTGTGTTGCTGCTGTCCCTCCTGCCACACAACCAGCTGGCGTCTCCACCGACCAGACAAATCTTTCAATACAGGAATGGCCTTTTTGGCTTCCCCCCACCCCCTCTTTTCCCCCTATAAGCCAGGGCAATGTGCAAAGGTTAAGCCATGGCTGAAGTTCAGCCCTTCTTAGAATGATGAGAAGATGGAGGAAAACAAAGGTTTATTGCTAAAGAGGGAGAGAGAGGAGGTCGAAATAGCTTTCTTTTTTTTTTTTTCATTTCTAATGAGAAAGATAAAACATTTTCATAACTAATACAAACAACAGAGAGAAACATACACCAGAAGGACTGGAGAAGGATTTCACTGCTGCGATGAGTTGCATGGACTCAACTTAGCAGCGTCTGCTGAAACTCAGCCTTGCCAGCACAGGGACTCGCAGTGTCCAGGCCAGCAGGGATGTGGTGGAGGACTGCAGAAGGCAAATATAACATCTGAGTTTGACATACCCATAGCCTAGAAGCACAGACAGACTGATTTTCATACCCCGAAAGACCCTCAAACAAATCATTAAGCAGTTTCTAAGCACCTGGAGGATAATAAAGTGATAAAAAACAGCCAGTGTGAATTTGTTAAGAACAAATCTTGTCAAACCAATCTAATTCCTTTCTGTGACAGAATAACTGGCATTTGGTATAATGGGCGGGGGGCTTCAGATGTGATATATCTTGACTTTAGCAAAGCTTTTGACACGGTCTCACATGACATCCTAAATACGGTTTAGGGGAAACCCCCATGAGACAGATGCAAAATTGGTGGGAAAATTGTACTCAAAGACTATTTATTCACATTTGGTTGTCAAAATAGGGAAGATTTCTCATCTGGGGTCCCATAGAAAACTCATCCAAGTCCAAACACTTCTCTTGAAAACCACAATGATAGCAAAGATAATACACTTTAAAATTATTGTGTGTGATCCAAAGAGGGGAGCTCAGCTTGGGAAGTACAGGGTTAGCATTCAGAATGAAAAGGATGCTAGCAAAATAGTCTGAAATAAGTAAAAGTGAAATTTAAAAATTTTTTAAAAGTTTGCATTAAGTAGAAAGAAACCAAACACAGAGAGACAAGACAGGGTAAACACCAGGCAGCAGCACAGCAGAGAAGGGACACGTGTGGGCTCTCTCTCTCTTTTCTCTAACTGTTTATTAGCCGAGGACACAGCTACAGCCTGCAGTGGGGTCCCTCTTGCCAACACTAGTGGAAGAGCAGGTCATCGGTTTACTCCAACTGTCACATGGGAGCAGGGGAAGACCCAACAATGACCAGGTGAGCATTAGGGGATGCTTCTAAAATAAGGACGGCTACCTCTGAATGGGGTTAGCTGAGGAGACAGGGAAGTTTCAGATACCAGGGACAGCCAGAGTGACATCCCCCCGCAGGACAGCAGGCTGGGCTGGGCTCAGTGGTACCCTGAAGCCGCTCATTTCTGTATCCTCCTCATCTTCCAGACCGAGTGTCTTGCCAGACTCCGAGGACCACCCCAGCATACCCTGCCTTCCCCTGCTAACTAGTATTTTAGCCACGCTCACACTTCGGTCATGCCGTGTAGCTGTGTTGCACTGATGCATTAAGGGAGGATACGACTCGAGCTGCCTCAGAAGACAGTGGGTAGTTTTTCAGGATGATCCTTGCTGCCCTCTTTGCTGTAAGCAGACAGGCTTACATGATTACACTGTCAAGGCACAGTGGCCTCCTTTCTGCAGAACAAGAGGGGTCACTTTGCCAGTCAAACCCTGTCGACATCAAAACCCAGCGCAGGGGCATGTGTAGGGGGCAGGCAGGGAGGGTCCCGCAAGCGGCTCCTTGGGGAGCATCCTTGTAAATACCAGGGACACCCACTCTGGCAGCTCCATTCCTAGGAGCACCCAATATACCCACCCCACTGGCCAGAAAAGAGGCAACCTTGGAGGGGAGACTGACAGCCAAAGAGGGCGGACACGACCTGCTCGAAGGACAGCCCAATGTCCCCCTTTAGCACAGGGCTTACAGGGGTCAAACAAGAGCCTTCTGCACCACATTTAAGGGACAGTTTCCAGCTGGAGATCACAGAGGTTTTTCACCACTCAAGAGTTCAGATTTGGTCCCTGTGTTTTCCCGTACTGATGCATTTGGATGTTAGAAACACATTAAAAATGCAAATAGAGGCAGATCCCGGAGAAGCTGAATGTCATCCCTCTATGTCTTTATTTAAAATCAAATCCAGCTTCATTTTAATGTCCTCCTTGGGCTGGGGCTTAACAATAATTCTCACTTGTATAAATACACTCACAATGTGTGTACACATATTTCTGCCGTTCCAACAGGAAATAAAAAGTCATCAATAAAGCACATTATTTCTACGACTACAGCAATAACACGAGCAGCGACAGCAGGCACCAAAAAAGACCATCTCTCTGGGGCTTTGGCAGAGCGCGGGTGCTGCATTTAGCCCTGTGCGATATTAACTCTGGGAGCTAAAGCATCCTGCCTGAAATACCAGCCTGAAGAACAGGAATTGTAGCAGCCTTATAAATGATGGCATCCTTGTGCCACCGTTTTCACAAAGAGCCTGGGATGGAGCATGACATGGATGTTTCAGCCAGTCCCTAGGTCTGAGCTGTGTGTTTCAATCAGCCTGGCAAGTCCTGCCTGGGGAGCTGGGGAGGAGAGCAAACATGCACGGGAGAGGATAACCCCTGCTCCCTCCGGCTGAGCTGGACGACAGCGTTTCAACAGCAGAGGATTAACAAGCTCCCCCTCCCGCTTCGGTCGGTGGGGAATTGCAAGTACCCACGCAGCTGACGCTCAGGCTGTTTCCTATCCAGGAAGGGGCACGGAGGTCCTCTCGACGTTGACGTGGTGCAGCGCTTGCTCTCGGGTCTGATCTCTGGCAGGTGGCAAAGAGCACCGGCTGCTGGCTCTCTGCCACAAAAATAGCTGGTGTGCACATGCTTTCTGTGCATTCAAATCCAAATTCCCAGGGAGGAGAGGAACAGGTTGGGTCGTGCTGTCAGAGCAAAGATCAGCTTTTACATCTATCAGGATCTTCTCCAGTGTTCTCCTCCTCTATACATTAAATTTTTCCCTATGCTACATTGCTGAGCATTGACATACAGAGCTGGGAACAGGATGGGCTCTTTGCTTTTAAGGTAGGTCTGGAGACTGCTCCCCAGCACAGCTGAGAGAGAGGATTTGGGTGTCAAGAGCTCTTGAGACCCCAAGCCCCTCACGCTCCTGCAAATCTCCTGCATGACCGAGGGTAAGTCACCTTTGGACATATTGTACAGATGGAGCTGGGCTCCCTTGCCCAGGCTCATTTTGGTCACTGTGAAGCATTTTGGATTTCTCATTGCCCCATCTCATGAGGGCTGGGTGATGCTATGGCTTTTCCTGCACTCTTCCCTCCCATCAATTACCAGATTTAATGTGATATTGTATGGCAAAGAAATGCCTTTTCTGCTACACAGAATCATAGAATCACAAGACGGTTTGGGTTGGAAGGGACCTTCAAAGGCCATCCAGTCCCACCCCCCTGCCCAGGTTGCTCCAAGCCCCGTCCAACCTGGCCTCGAACACCTCCAGGGATGGGGCAGCCACAGCTTCTCTGGGCAACCTGCGCCAGGGGCTCACCACCCTCACAGTCAAGAATTTATTCCTAATATCTAATCTAAACCTCCTCTCTTTCAGTTTGAAGCCATTCCCCTTGTCCTATCTCAACAGGCCCTCTTTGCATGTAGAAAAGAGGGACAGAGTCCTGCTCAAACCGAGATCTTGGGAACAAAGACCATTTTCTCCTGCTGATCCCTGCAGCCCCAGCAGGCCCTGATCTTCATTAGGACTCCAGCTTCTGGCGTAATTGAGTTACAGCTTAATGTACTGAATGCAGGACACTGGACTCCAGTTCAAGTGGAATGTATCGTAATGCATTAAGCATTTCTCTTCAGATAAATAACTGGAGAAGATGTGTTTCCATTATTTGTGCATGCCCTCATACAGACATGGCAGAAGGCCTAGGAGAGGATTACATTCTTTTTTAATTCAATAAACAAATGTATAATGATATCTTCTGGGAACAATCCTGCAGAAAAGAGCAGAGATTTGCCTCCCTGCTCCTAAACTCTAATGCCGGTAAAAAACAAAACAAAACAAAACAAAAACACCCAGAAAAAGGCTCTTTTTGTCCAGGCTTCAAGAAGAGAGTTTTATTCTCACTCTCCTCCTGAACAGCAGCTCTGGGTTAAGCCCAGCACTCCCACTGATCTGGGATCCTCCATACGGGTCCAAATGCCTTTGCTCCGAGGACAGAGCAGAAGGTCCCCATTTGAATGTGGTCCCCCCCAAGCTCTGGGCAGGCTGTATTTACGGCAGAGCAGTCCGTGGTCAGGATCATGAAGAGGCAATAGGGGCTGATTCCTTCACCAGGAGAATTTAATTAAGCCTGCTGCTTAAATATGCCACTCCAAACACTCTAAATATAGGTTGTGCTTTATGGAGGGGGAAGAGGCAGATAGATCCTTTATTGAGATACAAAGCAGAGATTTCAGCAGCAATACATCCAGCTGCCAGAGGCACCTCTTAAACCAACTGCTGCTTGGTGGGAGGGAATAACACAGTCACCGCTACCGTCTTCCATGTGTCCAGTTATATTCATGAGCATCTGTCCCTCGTCCCTGCAGGAAAGGGCCTGGCTAGCCTCAGGAAGGAAGGGAAGATGCGATGCTCGCATGGGAAATTGTGCGATATTTCAGTTTAAACCTCCTGGTTTGGGGGTCTCCCAGAGAAAAGCCACATGGCGTGCTCTTGGGCTGCCCTTGCCTGTTTCATACAGGAGCTGCTGGTGAAATGGCCTTGAGGGGACTGCTGAGATCCCATCCCACCTGCCCTCACCAGTAAGGGGTGCTCGTGACCCCCGCAGGGCTGCCAGCAGAGCACTTACAGCTGAATGACAAAGGTAAGGGAATTGCAGTCTCTCGGGGGGGTTCCCACGTGCTTTCAAATCCTGCCAAAGATGGCAGCAGCAGCACCGCCACCACTTTGAAAGCCCTCCTCTCTCATCCCAGCGCACCAGGGGCAGAGGGATGACAGCACTGCAGAGGGGATGAAGAGCGCTGGACTCAGCAGACCGGCGCTTCTACGGCAAACCCCCTTTTCTTTTCCTTTACATTTTTCACCCTAATAAAGTAACTCAATTCAATAGAAAACTAATTCATAGAAATTCACCAGCATTAGTGAAAAGGCTTAGCTGGCCACAGGGCATTACATCCATGGGACGGTAACTGGCCACCTGTATTCAAACAGGGTCCACACACTTGATACTCTCATCAAAAATGTAAACTATTTAGAGAAGTCCTCCAGGAATTTACAGCTCAAATTTATGGGTGTAACTAGGTGTCTGGTACCCTGCTGAAGGGAGCCGGGAGCCTAAGGTGTTTAGGTGGTTTGTAAGCCCTGTGGCCAGAGCCGTGCCATCACCCTCAGGTGCCAACCAAGAACTGAACCGGGCAGTGGCCAAAGGACTTCTCTGAGGTCAGTGAGGAGAGTCTGTGGCAGAGCACGAGCTTTTGACCACGTTAACCTACTTTGAAGGTTTGTGCGTTCATGCAACCAGCCTGTCTCTGAGCACAGCTGCAGCCTTTGCTGATAGCTCATTTAGGAGCAGTAATTTTCCCAGTGAACAACAGACAGATGTATTTTCCTTGCTGTTATGCTCACACTTGTAGGTGACAGTAATAAAACAGCCGTAGTCGTATTTCAGCTGGCTGAGAATCAGGAGAAAGTACCTGAAATGAAGCATTTCTGCCTCCTGTGCAAGCCTCCTAGAAAGATGTTCCAGGTAAGACAACAGCTAGTTCCCCCATCTGGCAGAGCCTTTGCTGGCAGACAGGCTGGGCCTTTCCAAACCACCCCCTCCACAAGAAAAACTCACTGCAGTGGTAAACTGGAGGCCACGGCAGAGCGATGGGTTTCGGTGCATGTAAGGTTTCTTCAGGCTGTTGTGCTGAAGCTCGACAAACTGGTGGCACCATCACATTGATAGAAATTAATTTTATACAAAACCTTAACATTCATGATGGCAGCAAGCAGGAAAGCTGGAGCTGCGCTACCTGGGTTCTATCAGGATTAGCAAAGAGTGGAATAGCAATAACCCATGGTAACAGAGAAGAAAACTCCTTAGCACACTGCTGAGAGAAGGCAAAGTCAACCTTCACGCTCCCTGCAGCACATCAAAACAGGCTCAAGGTCCCCATCCTTACCTCCCAGGCAATCCGAGTTGCAAACACCTAAAAGACCAGCTAATGTCTGGGATGATGAATGTGGCTGACAGATGAACTCCTTGGCCCCACCAGTAAAGGCAGAGCTTATCTGGGAGGGAAACAAGATATCTTAAGGGAAGGCAGGCTGAAAAACAAGCTCTCTGTCAACATGGGACCAATGCAGACTGCTCTCGACCCCAATCCAAGGGCAAGAGACATTTACCCAACACACCTTCTATACCCCAAAGGTAGTGCAACCACTACAGCTCAAATAAGCAGCACAAAAAGCAACTCATAAAAAATGAAAAAAAAAAACCAACTTAAAAGTGCCTGGCGAACAGCTCTGGAGAGACTTTACATGCTCTTTACCAGGGAAAACATGAGGAAACTTCTTATGGCACTGAAGTTGTCTCTTTCACAAATAATAAATCCTGCAAAGGAATGAGTTTGGGAGAGGAGCACTTTCCCTATAGCCTGGAGTTGTTCACTGAACAAATGTGTCATTTCCAAAACTTGAAGTGGTAAATGGAGAAGTAGAGCAAAAATGAGTGAAGCTGCAGCCGTGTCCTGGCAGGGCAGGGAGAGCCCCACGGTCAGGGCTTTGGGCTACAATGGGTCTTGCCCACCATCACCAAGGACAGGCCACCCTTCCCGCCGTGCATCCTCGTGACCAAAGGAGTTCTAAAGCAGCTGAAACAGTGACAGCTTTCAAAAAGGGGGAAGGAAACCCTCCCCGTAATCCTCCAGCTAAGCTGTTGCATCCAACCATTTTAGCAAAGGCCGTCTCCGTGCCATCTGCTAGACTGCAGCTAAATCCGTGCCCCAAACACGCTCCTTCGCTTAGTCCTCAAGGAGGATTCGGGAACCAGCAGAGGACTGAGAGGAGAAAAACAGTTCTGGTGCAAACGTGCAACCTTTCACCTTACCCCGAATGATGCTTCGCAACATTTTAAAATAGATTTATCTGTGAAACCGGGTGCATTTGGAGCAACATCTCAGGCAGAACAGACTCCTCCTTTCTCTCTTTCTTGACCCTTTAGCTCTGCCGGCTGATGCTGCAGACAGATCTGAGCGAGCTCTGGTTGCTTCCCCCCATCTCAGGCTCTTGTCACATTCATAAGAGAGATTTAGACTGTCCCCAGAGAACAGCTCGCCCAAAGGAATGCCGGTGGCAGTGGCAGCCAGGACACATCTCCGTCTGCCTGCCAAAGCCTGCATAGGAAACCTGTGTAGCAAAATACAAGATGAGAGTCAGGAGAACTGTTCCTAGAGGAGCACCACGATGCTTTAAGAGTATCTTTGCTCTGATGTATGTTATAGAAAAAAATTCAGAAAAGAAGAGCAGGGATGCCTCAATCGTGAAACAAGGCAGGTCTTCAGCACCCAAAGGCATCGATAATCCTCAAAGCAGCACCTGCTTATGATGGAGAACCCAACAGGAGGTTAAAAAAGCTCAGGGCTCGTGGCTTTTGTCTTCTTGTCTTTCCTTCCCAAGCTTCGCCTCATCTGACCGGTGGGGTATTGCACCCGTGACAGCCCAGGCCCAGTTGCAAAAGACTCAGTCCAGTGAGATGCTCACGCACTACACCTTAGTCTGGATCGTCATTAAAAGCATGTTAAGTTTAAGCCAAAAGTTACCCCAGTTTTCTGAGCAGCTGTGTATCACGAATTACATCAAGCAGTCTGAGGAGCATCTCCATCTTAATAGGAGCAACAGGAGTGTTTTAAAGGTCGTATCCCCAGCTCATCATGAACTAAAGGTTTTGGGTTGGAAACCGAAAAAATTGGTTCTCTGTATTTGACTTTATATCAGTCTCACACATATTACCCATACTTAATGTCACCTTTCAGCACAGGGTCATCAAACTCATAACAGCCTCGGTATTACCGGGCAATTTCCCTCTCCTGATGCAAGTTCTCCTTGTGAATCGCAGCAAAGGTAGGAACAGTACATTTCGGCTGAAGGACAGGGTTTTCCAGCCAAAGCATAAGCTCAGAGCAGGGCANAAGGTAGGAACAGTACATTTCGGCTGAAGGGCATAAGCTCAGAGCAGGGCGCATAAGAAATAATATCAATAAAAGCACTTTCCCCCCACTTTCTGCATTCTTGAAACAGTAGAGATCATGTTATCAAAACCGACATGACAAATCTGGCCAGAAAGTTGAGACAGGGAGAGAGGAGAAGGAGATTAAAAGGGAGAAAATCTGGAAGTATTTCTGCTGAATTTGCTGTAAAGGATGCATCAAAGTAAATTGCGATGAGCCCACATCTTCAACACCTTTCAGATTCCACAAGGTCACAACCACCTAGACAGCCAGAAGCCAAACGGACATAAAAAATTTCATTATAAAGCACAAAACAGCTTCTTAGAAAGTCTGGGTTTGCTCCTGAAGTCAACCTGGACTATGCAATTAGTTTATCAAGCTGAACTCCCTCTGCCTGTGTCACGTCAGGTGCTGATGAGTTCCCTGGCCTGAGTCCTTGCCATGGGGGAGGCAGTGCCTCGGAGGAGCTCTGAAATCACTGCTTGATAACTTCACAGCTAAAGGTACTTGCCCACGTACCCACAATCAGAGGAACAGAACTTCCCCAGCTTTGGATAACTCATCTTTTTTGTATGTTTTCACCATTTGTTCTTTTGGTTGCTTAATCTCTTACAGAAGAGGTTTCCCTGAATCACTCATCTCCTCTCTCCAGATTCTCAGTCTTTGTCTGAATTTTCTTGGCCATGGCGGCCGGAGCTGGACGCCATTTGGAGCAGCTGATTTCACTCACTGCAGTGTATTTCCAGTGTTTCTCTCCCTCCCTCTCAGAGCAGAACATGTTACTGGGCATTGCTAAGAGAGGGGTCCCTGAACATCTCTGTCCTGTTTACTCCTCCCTAGGGATCCACTGCAGGAAACGTGCATTCCTTCGACTCAGTAAGGATCATCTTAGGTTATGTCAAGAAGACCATGAGGCAGAAGAGGAAGGCTATCAACAAGTAGGATGTCTCCTGCGGAAGGCAAAGGGCTCTATATCCCACTGCTTCATACAGAATCACAGCATCCCGGACTGGTGAGGGCTGGAAGGGACCTTTGAGATATCTCATCTAACCCCCTGCCAGAGCAGGGGCACCTCCAGCAGTGGCACAGGACGGCGTCCAGGCGGGTTTGGAATGGCTCCAGAGGGGGAGACTCCCCCACCTCTCTGGGCAGCCTGTGCCAGTGCTCTGCCACCCGCACAGGAGAGAAGTCCCTCCTCAGGTTGAGATGGAACTTCCTATGGTCACGTTTGTGCCCGTTCCCTCTTGTCCTGTCACTGGGCACCACTGAACAAAGACTGTTCCCATCCCCTGGCACCCTCCCTTTAAGGATTTATAAGCATACCTTATATAGCCATTTGCTCTCCTTGGAAAGAAAATGCCAAATGCTGCCATTGCACAAGCAGCTGAAGCAGCAGCAGGCTGGAAGAAGTCTCAGACATCCCCATGTAATCAACTGCGGGTTTCTCAGCCCAGTTCTCTGCAGGACGGGCACACCTCAAACCCTCTGTGAACACCCATCATGAGCTGGCCTCCTTGCAAAGAGCCCCAGCCCCAATGTGTCATGGCACGCTGATCCCAGTCGACAACAGCTATCCCTGTCTGGAGCAGAGGACGAGACCCCATTGCTGAAGGCAACGGTTGCAGCTTCTGCTACTGCTTGCTTGAGTGACTGCAGGACTGCCACCCTAGGACACGTCCCAGGGAGGGCACTGCTGCAGACCAGGCAAGGAGCAGGGATTTGGGGGCTGCTGCTGAATTCTGGCACTGACGGCAGAGAACAGATCTCAGCATGAGCATCCGAGCAGCGCGTCAAGGGCAGGGCTGCAGAAGGCTTCCAAAAACACAGCTGACGCAAAGCATCAGGCAGACGGCAGGCCCTGCCCGCACCATCTGCCTGCTCCCTGCCTCCCCGGGGCCCGGCAACTTAGGCAGGAGAAACAACCCATCTTCTGCCGACTGGCACCTTAGGGTGCCAAAAGCATGGCAAGAGGCAACCATGCACCAGGCAACAGCCTGGGCTTCTGGTCCAGCCGGGAGTGTGGAGAGCAGGGGACCTTCCGTCCCTCAGCCTCCGCTGAGCCGACCTGCCAGGAGCAGTGACAAACTTAATCTGTCTTTGCTGTGGGGGGAAAGAGGTCCAAGGCACAGTGAGTTGATCTGGGCATGGAAACATTGCTTTAATTATATCTGCAGAGGGAGCTGAAAGGCCACTAACGGTCAGCCCTGGCTCAAGCCGCTCTCCTGCACTTCTAGAGCATGTTTCGTGCTTCCATGATCTGCAAAAACAAGGGTATGTTATGTCCTAAATCCAGTGACACCAGTAGGTGTCTTCTCCAGCATGCCTCAGACTGAGGAATCCCATCAGCTCCCACTGATTTCCACACTGAAATCCCACGGAGCCGGGGCTGGACCTGGGATCTGCAGCATGTGGGACTTTTTCCAGTTAAGTCAAGAAGCCCTTCATCGTGTAAGCGAGATGGGAGTGGGAGATAAAGACTGTGGTGTAGAAACCTGCCTGGGCTACACAGCACATCTGCAGCATGGCCAGGGATGGGGCCAGGCAACTTGGCATGGATGGACTTGTCCTTCCCTTGGCATCTGCTTGTGACCATTGCTGGAGACACAGCTGGATGGGCTTCTGATCCAGCACAGTTGCTTTAATAGTACATCTTGTGCACTTCAAGCAGCACATGTAAGAAGGACCCTCAGGTCAAAACACATTCAAGGGGCAGCAGAATTTGGGCCTGATGTCTACCTGTCTTTCCCTGAGGAGTTCAACCGACCAGACCCTTACTGACCCCGGTGCAGGGGATTGGTAACCCCAACCAGCATCAGCCTTATATTGAGTATATTCCTGACGAGCCCCTGGAGCCACTGGCTCGATTCACAAGCCAGAAACATTACTGTGGGATGCTTCATCCGTCCCACTTGGCCCCAGCTTGATCATCATCACCAGCAGCACAAAATCCCCTCCGCGTCACGCCCACGGCAGGAGTTGTGCTCTGCCAAGTGCTCTCAAGGAAACGTAAGGCAGAAAGCCCCAGAGTTTCTTTAATTTTCTCCCCTGCTCCAGACTGGACAGATTTGTGTCACACCGAAATCCAATTAAGTCAGCCAGCATCGCTAAACCCTCCAAGCCGAACTAATGGATGTCACCGTCTCACTGAGCAGCCCATCAGCTCTCTCCCGCGGTCTCTCCATGGAGACCTGCTCCGTGGGGTAGGACAGGGCTGCCATCAAAGCCCACGGCCCGCGTTCCTCCCCTGCTCGGGGGAAGCACAGCCAAGGATGTGCGCCATCATGGGGACACCGTCACCCGGACTGACCCTGAGACCCCTGAAAAAAATGTTTGAAGTGGGTAATTAGCTTTGATTAAAAGCCTTTTGCTGTGGCAGAGGCTCCTATAATTTGCCTGGAGGGGACAGAGAAAGAGCGGAAGGAGCAGATGTTTGGATTTGCTCCTCACAGACAGGGTGGGATTTCATCCGCTTTTGACTGCCTCATCCTTCTCCCGGGTCCCAAGGCAACGATGCCACGGCACTGCTCGCCTGCATCCCCTCCCCATCCCTCCGCAAAGGGCTGCCAGGAGAGGCAGGCGATTGCAAACGAAGATGGAAGGGGCACCGGTTACTGTGAGATAAATACTCCCACCCTGCCTGCGGTATTAATGCTGTATGTCTTGATAAGGGTCAATAATAGACCAAAGAGGCCACAGAGCTATGCCAGATGCGGAGGAGCATCCATGGACAGAGCACCGGGTGAGGATGAGTCCCTCATCCTCCTCTGCTGCTGCCTGCAACAGCGGGAGGGAAACTGAGGCAGCGTCTGTGGCTCTGTGCCGCCAAATTTGATGTATCTTTGGCAAGTAACTTGTCTGTAAGGCAAGGAAAACCAACCTCGTGAAATACTTTGATATCTATAGTTGAAAAGAGGTATTATTTTTATTATTCCCATATGCTTCCCTCGTGAGGTGCAGCCGTTGGAGTCCTCAATATATATTTCCCTGAAATACAGACAATAAAACAATAGCTGTAAAAGTTAACAGCAAATCCAATTCTGTGGTGCTGCTGGGACCATCCCTGTGAGAGGAGATAATTCAGTCATTTCCCCGCTCTTGCTCCCAAATTAAAATGAATTGATTCCTCCAACGTCAACTTGTTTATCACGTCAGTGGGCTGTCAATACACCGCAAGTTCCTCAAGTCCTATGGGCTCCTCCTACTTCGAGAAACTCGATCTGTCTCTGAGATAGCCTCATTGCAACAGCTAAAATAATTCCTCTCCACAATGTACATATTCAAATCCATCTTTGCAGGTGCATCCCAAAACCCAGTGCTCCTGGAGGCTTTCTGACCTTGCTCCCAACCAGGTCCCAGCAAGGGACCAGGGCATCCCCCAGGGCCAAAAACCATCAATTAATTGTGGTAAGGACCAGTGGAGTGGTCAGGAAGGGGGAGAGAGAGGGAAAGAGCATGAGGTGGAGAAAGATGTGCTCCGCACCGCAATACAGATCTCCGCGGATGTTCCTATTAAGGGGGTTTTGTTTACTTGTTTTTTTCCATTTGAGAACATGGACTCACTGATGCTAAAACTTTTCATGGGAGCACATCAGCCTAGACAGCATCCTTTCAAACAGCCAATAAGCCGGTAAACCAGGACGGTTCCTCCAGCTGTCGGAGAGCCTGGTTCAACCCTCAACGCTGCTCCAGCTGCAGCGGGGATTCTAACGGGTGTTTTCATGCCCTGCTGAGCAAACTATCGATTTGGAATATCAAGTCCATCGTGAACACAACACTTCAAAAGGTTTTTGGGTTCATCCAGAGGCAGAACAGACCCAGGACAGTAGCACATTAAATTAGAGTATAACTGGTAGATATGACCACTGGGCAGATTTGGAAGGGTACGTGATGGCCGGACTCCTGCTGAACTCAGTGGGAGGTGCCGTCTCTCGCTGTGTGTTTAACCTCTATTTTGGGAAGGAAGGAAATGTTTGGCATAATGGTCTGAGTGAGCTCCTTATCCCTATCCTTTAAGCTAGCAAAACCACTTCTGAGTACCACGAATTTGCCTGCAACCTCGTCCTCTCCTGGATATTGAGGAAAGAACAAACCCCGCAATTTTCTCAAATGACTTTTTAAAATAAGCGTTAGAATGGGGAAAAATAAAATTACCTCCGTTTGAAAACCTGATCCTCTTGAGAGCTACACGCTGCCTACTCTGCCTGATGAAAACACTCCAGTCTTCTTCAGCCATTCTGAATCTCCATGAAAACAGAAAAAAAAAAATGCTTTATAATAATTTAATAGATTCTTGGTAAAAATTTCTCCCTATTCCCATGGTCATAACTCCTCAAAGGGTAAATCATTCAGGTCCCCTGTGCTATCAGCCTTGCAAGGCTTGTCCTCTAAAGCAAGTCTGCTTTCTGCCCACTGCTGATATAGCAGCTTCTCTCCTCCGCAAGGACTTGCTAGCTAGAAACGCTCCTCTAAAGCTACATTTTCCTTCTTCTCTCCACTAAGAGGAAACTGCCCGTGGCTAGACTCCCTGGGGCGAGAGACGTGCCTCTGCAGGAGCGTTGGAAGAGGTGATCACCCCTTGCACCGGTGATTCGGTCAGACAGAGACCGTCCCTGGCTGTCTTGCCCCATCTCCCTCAGCAAACCCAGACACGCACAACCAGCTCTCCCTGCCGCGCTCATCCCCGCTGCAATGCCAAAACCACCGTGGGCACCCGTGCAGCTTCACCGCCCCGGTCTGCCTGCAGCGGGGCTTCCAGCACCGCTTCGGACCCGCACTCAGCTCCCGCGCCCCACGGCAGCAGCGGGCACGGCCACTCCATGGGTCTCAGCGTGGAGATCGCTGCAGCCAAAGCCACGGTGAGGACACCAGGAAAGACCCCAGCAGGCACTTTTCGGATGCCCCACCAGCGCATCCTCGAGGGGTGGGCTCGCCCATGGAGATAAAGCCCTCAGAAAGCATCTTTATTCCACAATGAAAGAGACCTCATTCCCTGTTTAAAAGAGCTTCTCAGCGCAGTAATTAAATGCAGATCTAACCGCTAAGAGGAAATGCCGCCGTGCCAGGCTTCGCCATTAATAAGAGCTGCCCAGAGGCTGAGGATCCCTTTTAGTAATGACAACCATGGGGTGGGTGCAACACCCTCAGCGTTCCCAGAGCAGGTCCCCAGCAGGACTCTCCAGGACGATGGGTGCCCAACGTTTATTAACCCCGTGCTGTGCCCCTATTTAAGAAGCACCCGCAGAAAGCTCTCCCTCCATGATAATCGCTGCCTCAGGGCATCCAGGAAATACTTCAAACACCTGCCCTTGTTCAGACCGGCTGCCAAGAAAACCTTTATTTACAGGTCCCTACTCCCATATTCCACTGGGAAGCTGCCCTTGGGCACATCACGGCTTCATCTTTGTTTGACTTGCATACTCTTGGCCTAGAGAATAAGAATCTCCTTTTATCTTCTCCCCCATGATACCCATCCGAGGTTTATGAGACACAGTAGCCCCCAGCCTTCCGACTACACCTGGCATTCCTGCCCAGCCTCCCTCCGCCCCCATGAAAAGCAGCCAGGAGTCTTTGCATAGATACACATCTTGCATATCAAGGAGACCCAGCAACCTGGTCAAGGTAGCTCTATTAAAATGCAAATATCCAGGCAAGGAGATGGGCACTGATGGGAGAAAGGGGCTCAAAGCAGCATCTGGAAACAGCTGGCAGAGGGAGACACCTGCTGATGAGAACAACCCAGCCGGGACTGGATGCCAGTACCAGGGCATTGGGTCATGCCTGTGATCCATCTGGCCTGATCCTGGCTCTCGCGGTCACCCAGCGGTGTATAAACAGGACAATTAGGCAACGGTGCTTCTCTTCCAGAATAATTTCAACCCCTAGCATGCATCCTTTAAATACGGTAGTTGTGTTTCTGTGTTTGAGTCCTTCAGTGGATTTTTTCCTCCGGCAACTTATGTGACTGGTTTTGAACTCAAAGAAACTTTCGGCCTCTGCAACATCCTGCGGCGAGGAGTTCCACCGGATAAGTGTTTCTCGCTCGAGGAACAGCCTCCTGTTGTTCATCTGAACTTACTTCTTGTACTGGAAGGGATCTTGAACAACGGTCCCTTGTTCAGCTTCCCCCATGCTCTGTCCCCTGCCCCAGCTCCTTTTCAATGCACACTCTCCATCGCAATGCCAGGAAAGAGGGTCACGATGTCCCGTGCCAACACCCCCCTTCTCAGAGCAAAATCCCGTCCGGGACAATGCGTTATTGAGTAGGAAAGGGGAGAGGAGGTGATGTTCAAACCGCACGGCCCTGCAGCACTCACAAAACCACCCGCAGCTGCCAAGGTTTCCATTTTGCCCGAGGTACGTGCTCCGTCTCCGGCCGGTTGCTTCCCCAGCAGAAGGTACAGTGGTGGAGGCCGTAGGATGGAAAAGCAGCAGAAGGTCAAGCGCGGGGTTGTGCTGCACGAGCCCTCCTGGCAGTGCCCATCCTCAGCTGCGGGGCCGCCTGCTCGAGCTCCGGGCTGCTCTTTCAGCCAGCTGAAAGGTTATTCAGGCTTTAGCAAAGCTCAGAAACGAATCTGCCAAGCTCTTGATCCAAAAGCTCCACATACGGCAGTATAAAAGGGTTAATTAAGCATTGCTGGCCATGAGTAAACAGATACGTGGTGGCTGTAGGGCTCATTGGGGCAACGGGATTTTTCTAAATAGGATTTTTCTCAACATGGATCCGCACCAGTTACTCAGAAAAAAAAAACCCTTATTTTTTTCCTGCCAGAAAATGTTTCCAAAGAGCAGAGAACTGGAGGGCTCGGGGGATCACTGCACCAAGTGCCTCTCGCCACAGGGATGAACAAGGCTCCGCAAAACCACCGAGGTTTTTTGCTCTGGCCCAGCAGACACAAACTGAGGCTGTGGATGCAAAGGCAAAATTGTTTCCATGCTTATTCTTCTGCTGTAAGTCAAGCTTGCAGGAGAGGGCAACCCAGCAATGCATCCCGGGTCACTTCAGGCTGTTCGGAGCGCGTCGAACGAGGCATGGAGGTGATGGTGTGGGGTTCAGGAGCCTGAGCTTGCTGACCCTTCCTCCAGCCACCTGCGGTCCCCAAACGGCCTCGCTTCCTTCCCAGTTTTGTCTCTGAGCCCCGGGGACAGGAGCGGAGGGATGGCTGCCACGTGCCCAAGGCTCACACCACGACTTTGCGTCTCCTCTGTGTCCACAGGCCGAGGGGAACTTCTGTCCCCTGGGGCACCACGTTTCCTGACATTGAGCTCTTTGGGGAGAAAAAAACAACCCAACAATGTTTTTTAACTTTTCATAGGTACATAATTCCAGGTAGTTCAGTAACATTGGGGTGATTTATCGAAGCTTCACAACAGACGTACCATGGAAGTTACGTGAGTCATGGATGCATGTATTCACGTATGTCCATAATAAAAGGGATTTTAAAAGAATCAAGATAAAGTGATTGATGGTTGAAACAAACATTACCATATTGTTAAAAGGAAATGTCTTGAGCAAGGCTGATCTTTCCCTCTCAAAGTTTTTGGGAAAGTCGTGTTTCTTCTTAAAACCTCAGTGCAAACCTGAAAAGCTCCTAAGTTAGATTTTGACCAGCTCATTTGACACCTTGCAAGGGCAAGTCCTTAGACTAATGGGCAAAACCTCATTAGAGCACCAACAGGGTGGGCCACAGAGGATGCTGCTCCTGCCACGTGTCAACCCCAAAATCGGCTCGGCCCGCCCACCCCTGACACCCAGCACTGGTTTTCTGCGCGCCGAGGAGGCGGCTATCGGCGGCAGGAGGTGCCGGGCTCGCCAGGCTGACGGTTCTTCCACACAGCAGATGGCTGCGCCGCGTGGATGAGGTTTGGAAAAATAACCCACGGCTGGATGGATCTCCAGAGAAACTTCTTCCTCAGCCCTTCATTATAAAACTGATAAATAAAAGTAATTGTCGCACAATTAGATTTCCCATCTCCTCCAACTTCTTAATCACATCAAGATTAATTATCGGCGCTCCTATTGTTTTGCTTTATGGGTTTCAGTTGTTTGTCTGTTCTTTTGGAGCTGCTCTAAGATGAGAAAAGGCTTTGAAGCAGCTTAAATGG
This sequence comes from Anarhynchus alexandrinus, assembly GCA_008711295.1. Lineage (NCBI taxonomy): Eukaryota > Metazoa > Chordata > Aves > Charadriiformes > Charadriidae > Anarhynchus > Anarhynchus alexandrinus. The sequence continues at coordinate 113,491 of VUYV01000202.1, read as the reverse complement.
GAAGATCTAGGCAGCAGTTTTGTTAAAGTTGCTTCCTGTTAACAGTCAGCTTCATTTTCTCATCGGGGCTGGGTGTTCTGAAGTCATTTAATTGCAATTTAATCTTCCTACTTTCTCCTCTAATATATTTCGGTGCAGTTCACCGGGTTATATTTGCCAATTCATTAACAGCCTCTCTGATATTTGACATTTCGCTTTAGGGAAATGCAGGTATGCGATCTTTAATATTTTGAGGATTTCTTAATGAGATTTAGGGGCTGTGGGCTGGGAATTCTGATTTTTTTTTAATTTAAATGTTTACTTCAGGGCAACTTCGGGGCATTTTTCTTGAATTTTCTGATGATGTTAAGACCAGGGCGGGGTGGGGGGAAATCAATGGAAAACAGCAGCAACCTTTGTAAGAGGAGAAACATGTAACCCCCTGAGCACACAAGGATTAAAAGTCAGGAGAGTTCCCCGGTTCAACAGCCCAAGCCTTTTTCCAGGTTTTTTTTGTTGTTGTTGTTGTTCTCAAGAAGCCGCCTGGGCTTTGCCCGTGCTCTGCCGGAGGAGTTTCTCTGCCAGCCGGTTTTGCGGCTCGCACGCCCGGCGGACGGGGAAGGCGCGTGAAAGATCCTGCCCACGCACGGCACGTCCCTTTGTTCGCACCGCTCGCCTCCCCGAAAGCCTGGGCAAAGGCCAGGTGGGGATGCGGCTCCCACCCCGTTGGCTTTTACTCCGAAAGCAACGTAACGTTTGCCATGAGTGCCGCCGAGGGATGGATAACTGCCTTTAATGGTGGCTCACCCCTCTCAGTGTAACGATGCTGAAATGAACTCCAGCCTTTTCCTGCTTTCCCTTTACCGTTTTGCCTTGAGCTCGCTACTTCACCTCTTTTCACCTTGCCTATAAAGGAAATCATACACATCCAAAATGCGCACATATGCAAGTAACCACAAAAACAGACTTTTAAAGACATTTAAAAAAAACCCACCAAACCACCTAAAAGCACTTGAGACTTTCCTTTTAATACCCAGGCCCGCTAGCTCTCAAGGGTCAGCACATGGGGCAGAAAGCCTACAGCCTGCACAGGCAAAACCCATCAGATCCCAAAGGGAAAGGGCACTAAAGCAGAGTTTGCTGGTGTGACGCGTGGCACCGGCTTCAGCTCCATTTCACACCTCATTCTCTCTTTGGACAGTGCGGAGGGCGTTGCGGAGAGCTGTTGGGGCGTGAGTTATTGCCCACGCGCAGCAGCTCATATGAAGCGATCATTATTAGAAATGCAGAGTCAAATATGCAAAAGTTTGGAAACACCAGAAATTAAGGCTGCTTTTACCTCCCTAATTAGGCCCCTGGTGGGCTCGCATCAGCTCCCAGCATTAATCACCGCCCTCCAACACTCCTGCCTCCGTTGCTATTGCAGCATTTTTATTTTTTTTTTTTTAAATTACAAAATATTTATTTTCCTGTTAACCTTTTGCAAAGCACACATCCCCTTCCCACACAGCAATACCTGCGTGTGCCTCTTTCACTACAGAAAGGGGCCTGTGAGATATTGGCGTGCTTTTTTGGGCAGGAGCCAGCTGGCGAATTAAAACAGCCCCTAAATGCCATCAGCACCTGGAAGAGTATTTTGTCTGGCAGGAGGGCGGTTGCATTTATTTGTTCCAAAGCTGTCTCCAGATAAAGAATGCTTAATTTTGCTCTCTTTTCTCGCGAGCGGCGTAGAGCAGAGGGTGCCCATATTCCCCATCTATGTCCCCTGTGCTCCCCGAGCACCCACAGCACCCTGCGCCCGACCCCCATGAGGTGGCTGTTCGGGTGACCTGTGGCTCTGCCAGTGTTTTTTGGACTGGAGAAACACTCGCAGATCCCAGACATCCCAGTAAGGGCCCATTAAATAGAAGCAAACTTCCCAGTGTCCCAGTTTTGCTCGCTGGCTACCACTTTCCCTGCTTAAGCCAAAGGGAGACAAAAAAAAAAGCTGGCAAGGTGCAACTATCGTGACTTTGTTTCTTGAGGGGCTGTCTGCAGTGGGAATTTGCCTTTGGGCAGGATGGCAATGAGGTTTATTTGTTTATTAGCTCGAGGGATGAAAGGCAGAGCTGTTCTTGCAAGGACGGTTAAACTCTTCCGAGCGGATCCAGCCCCACGGCCAATGCAGGTTGTGCTAAACGGTGCGCGCTGGTTTTGGCTGCCCAAGCCTGGCAGGGAGCTTTGTCTCGTGGTTAGACTGAGGGATCCGGGTCCTTTCAGCAGCTCTATTCACAACGCTTAGTTGTAGGAGACCTATAAACCAGCCATCTCCTCTCTGCTCTAGTTTAAGGCAGTATAATTTTCTTTCGCCATATGCATCAAGAGGTAAAATTAACTGATGGCTGCAAAGCACTCTGAGAGCCGCAGAGAAATGTAGCTCTGAGTAATGTAATAATTAAACTGGCCAGCTAACGAGGCTTATAACGGGATCGAACGTGGCTGAGACGTGACCTGCCACCTGGAGAGCTCAGATCCTGCGGCCTCTGAGCGGTAACCAGAACCTGCCCATGGTGGAGATGAGATGGAGATGGAGGGATGGGGGACAGCAGGAGGGTCAGGTGCCACCAGAGGGGCACCTGGACACCATCAGCAATGCCAAACTGCACCAGAGGGAGAAAACAGGAATACTTCGGCAGAAAGAAAATGCCACATCAAGGCTGATGAATCGTTTCTAAGTATAAATCCAGGTTCTGTGATGGTTTTGGTTGCCCACATACTCCCCCTCCTTGATAACAGTATACAGTGCTAGCCATATGCGTTGGGTTATTGCCTCCGAAATGAAGCTTAACCTAATAACACTGTCAAAAGTGGAAACACTGTTTAGTCATTAATGGAATTCTAATAGCAAAGTCATTAATTGAAACCCAATACCGCTTTTCCATCCCAGTGACTTACTGCAATTGTTTGTGCTGCAGAGGCCCAGACTCACGTCTCCATCTCCTTCCCGCGTTCGGCAGTGACCGGCACCTGCACCTTTTATCATTCCGCGTGTCTTTGGATCAGGGGATGTTCTGCTTGTTATTCGCTCTTCGGAAATTTAACAAGTCTACACAGGCTCTTTAAAGCTAATGTTGCATGAAATGCAGAGATAAACCAAAGCAGACAGCTTCATAAGTACAAACATACTATCAAACTGCTTCCATCACCCAGGCTCTTCCTAATGGTTTTATTATGTAAAATGGTTCCGTCTAGAGAAAACCCACCACTGCCAGCGCAGCAGTGCCAAGCAGGTATTTAATTAGTTATTTAGGTATGAAATTTAAATGAAATCAGACCGTATCCAAACAAACCCCTAACAAGACTTGTTACCACCTAGTTCCCAGGTGAAGGAAGTGATGAAAATTGTGATTTTTTATTACAAGAAGGATTACTTTACTCCAGAGGCTTCTCACCGATAGGAATTAGTGCCTAACGACCTGCCTATGGATTAATCCATGGGGAAGAGCCCTCTTTATACCTGTGTCACCCTTGGAGAGAGCCTATTACAGTTATCACGCATGAAAAGGTGTAGAGATGCTGCACCATCGGTCCGGGTCCAGAGACAACATTTGTACTTTGCACTCTCCCCATTTCAAAAAAGTATGGAATTTGCGGAACAGCAAATTTCAATACCACAAAAGTCTCACCCAAACCGAAGGGGCATCTTCTGAACAGCGGCAATTTAAACTCCACCACCTTGAATTTAGAGTCGGTGAAGTGTGTGAAGTGTGTGACAACTCTTACCGTCACTGATTATCCAAACACACTTGTTCTTTGGATTTCTTAAATTTTTTTCTAGGTCTCATTGCAAACTCGCATTGCATGTTTGTTCATAACGCTGACTGCTTGTGCCTGAACTGTACTCAGCACTGGTGAGGCCCCACCTCGAGTACTGTGTTCAGTTTTGGGCCCCTCACTCCAAGAAGGACATTNCTCTACAACTCCCTGAAAGGAGGGGGTAGAGAGGTGGGGGATGACCTCTTCTCCCTGGTGACAACTGATAGGACAGGAGGAAATGGGTTCAAGTTATGCCAGGCGAGGTTTAGATTGGATATTAGGAAAAAAATTTTCACTGAAAGGGTTATCAAACATTGGAAGAGGCTGCCCAGGGAGGGGGTGGATTCGCCATCCCTGGAGGTGTTTAAAAAAAGGGCAGAGGTGGTACTTGGGGACATGGTTTAGAAGTGGTTTTGTCAGAGCACGGTAATGGTTGGACTTGATGATCTTAAAGGTCCCTTCCAACCTCAGCGATTCTACGATTCTATGAAACCCTCCCCTTCATCTCCTGCCTGCTGTGAGTTGTTATCATGTGCCTGGGTTATAGAAAGGAGGGCTTCGGGGGGGTACAAAGGTACCAAGGTTTATCTAACCTCATCTAGGGTGACAGAAATCTTGTTATGATCCCGATCATGTGTGGGTCCTCTTTTTTTTTAGAAAACTTTCAATGCCTAAAGAAAAAATACCCACGTTTATGACAGGCTGAAGCTCAGCTCTGGACCTTCTTTGCTCCTGTTCGGAGCTCTCCTGCTCTGCCGGGTGATGGTTGCTGGCCTGAGTCTTGCAATTTTTTAAAATAAAACAGAGGAGAAAAATACACATCCATCCCCTCAGAGGAGGGGGTGGACTTGATTAATTTTAGTGAAGCATTACGAGGTCAAAGGTATATTACTGTTAATTCATCTACATATTGACGAGATGTCCAGCGTTTTCCAGAGGACCCAGAGCACGACGCATTCAGCATTCAAAAAGCCAAGGTGTGTGCTGTCACAGCCCGTGCCCTTTAATCTTTGATGTCACTGAGTAATTTCAGCCAAATTTGACGAAGGGGTAAAGGCCTCCAAACTATTAACATCTTACAACTTGCTTCAGGAAAGGAGAGATCTGGGCACTAAAATAACAGATTCAGTTTTACCACCCTGAAAATGTAGACATTTACAGTTCGTTGCATATGGAAAAGTCATCTTGGTCCATAGAGTTGTTTCCTATAGCATAATACGTTGCATAAATCCACTAACATACCTCATACATCTATAAATTTTCTTGCCAAGCGCATTGCGAAAGAGGCCTGCTGGCCCAATGTTTAAAGTCTGTTGTACGACACAGCATGCCCTAAATCTGCTTAAAAGACTGTGAAACTTTTAAAGTATGCACACGTAACATTAACATGCCTTAGCACCCCGGGAAGCAGCTCAATAAACTCCCTTGAAGACTAAACCGATGTCTTGAAATATCCGGGGAATTTCCTTGCAGCTTTGCGCCCGGACTTGTTTTGGCTGAGGAAGTGTCAAAGATTGCCGTGTCCTTGTCTTTATAGATTAGATGCTTTTGATCGCCTCTGCTTTCATAAACCATTTCTTGAGCTGCCAGAAGAGACAGATCTTCTCAGAGGCCCAGGGGATTACGACGAAATTAGAGGAGGTCGTTGTTGTCATCTTAAAGCCTAGAGCCTTTCCGACCCCCGGCTCCTGCCGGAGCCCCCCAACCCCCCCATGACCCTGTAACTCACACGCCGAGCAGAGGAGCTGCTGCAAGTCTTCTCCTTCCCGTCCCTCTTCACCCCTTTTGGCTGAAAATGCTGAAGAAATGAAGCAATAAAAACATACTGCGGAGGAAATTGTCTACTGGATGGGAGCAGAGGTACTTCCAGGCCAGCACCAGTTCCAGCAGTAAGAAGGAGATGGTGACTAAGGAGGATATCACCCTAAACCATCACCAACACCCTGTTTTCATGGGACAAGCCTGGAGAGCAGTGGAGGACTTCTCTGCTTTGGCTCTTGCATCCTTCGTGCCCATGGCCATGGCAGATGTCAGAGCAGCGGCTCTGCGCGGATGCTGAACGGCCACGCAGAGTGACAAATTAACTCCAATTAGGTCAGACGGCAAATCAAAGGAGGAGCAGATCCTCCCTTCCACTCTGCCGTCCCTCGGGGAACAGAGCAGGCTTCTGAAGGCGAAGCAGAGCCCGGGGGGTGGGATGGCTCCTGGGGCACACAGAGCGTGGTCCGCTGGGTGATGGGGGGGCTCTCGGCATGGCCGGGGCAGCAGGAGCACTGGAGGGAAGAGCTGTGTGTTTCCTAAACCAAACCCTAAAGCTGCTGGGTTGCTTACAGGCAGGATCGATGCTGCCATCCACACGAGAGGGCTTCATCATATCATCTCACTCATCAATGCGTCCCCATTGCCAGCAGTCACCGTTAGGGGGGTTATCTACACCTCCCCACCCCAGAACCAGCCACACGTCCGCGTTAGGGGAAGCTCTTCTCTCTCTGTGTTCTTAGTTCTATTTGGATACACAATATTTTCCTAAATCTCACCTTGTTACTGACACACAAAAAAACAACCTTCCCCCCCCACTTCTCTGTGAATTTAACATCCAAGTGCTGTTATTAAGGCTCCATTACTTTTACAAAACGCATGACAGATCATCTCGTGGTGCTCTGTGAAGTACTATAAATAATTAAACTTCAACTAGACTTGTCAAAATAAATGAGCAGAGTAGACTCTACTCTGTGGTGCCTTTGATTTTGTTTGTGTGTGTTGCTCCTTTTATTTTGTTATCTGCTAAATTGCAAAAATGCAGCGATGAGAGCAAGGAGGCCCCTGCCACCAACCTCGTTATTGTACCACGGGGATTCACTGCCTGGCCAGGGTCGTTGGTGTCTTCTGCAATGCCCAGTCTTGGAGGGCATTTGGTGGGCGGTACCTCTTCCCAGCAGTATCGCATCAGGGCAGGAAGCAGAGCTCCTCCTGGAAGGTACATGGCTCCTCCCCAGCCACTCTCAAATTATTCATTGGGAATTAATGCATTTGACAAATCCAGGCTTCTCTGCATGAATTATCCACAAAGCAGTAGGTGGAGATGATGCTTTTCCCCAAAATGTATTTTCTGATTTCCAAACTGACCGGCAACTCAAATGAGTGCAGTGAGGCTGTGCGGGGACTTCATCCCAAGGAGCGCATCTGCGCGTTGGCTACGAGTTCAGACCTGCATCCCTCAGCCTGGCTGAGCAACGCACACTTGTGGGGCATCAGACAGGGAGGACAAAGGAGGTTATACCAGAGCTACACCCCCAAAACACCATCTGGGTGCACAGTTAAGTGGGGGAGACAGATCCCTCACCCTTAGGGCTCCCCTTTGCCTGGCTCTGCAGCAGCCTGTGGTGGTGTGCGTTCAGATGCCCCGTGACTGTGAGTTCCCCACCTGGTTTCAGCGCAAAGCTGTACCCACGTGCAAACAGTTTCTGCTCCAACACGCTGCCGTAGAAGCTGCCAGCCCAAACCTGCCCCTGCAGCACATCCCTTTCTCCCCATCATCCTCAGCCCCATAGGAAAGGCTGTGTGCACGGGGACAACCTAAACCATCGCGCTCAGGTTTTAGGTACCTCCACGGCCCGTCGGACATCTCAGCCAAGCCAGGCAAATTGTACAACTTTCTCTGATCCATTCCCCATCCCCAAACAAACCTGCGTAGCCCAGCATTGAGCTCAAAGACACTACAGTTCCCAAACTGCTTCCTTAACAGAATTAATTTGAGCAGCTCAATGCTGCCTCCACCCATCTCATTCTGACTCCTGTCTCCTTGCTCTGTAGTTCTTGGTCACACAAAATGGTCCCAACCACCCCTTGGATCTCTCTTAGGTGAAGAAAACTGCTGTAAAGGAACAAGTTTGAGGCAGGGAATGAACCAGAGTATCCAGAAAAGGGGGTTTATTTGGTTAATGACGTAAATAGGCTTTTAACATCCAGTGAGAGACCAAAGGACTCTCACTGCTAACAAAGCTACGAAAAAGAAATGTGCTTTGCCAAGTCATGAGCCAGAGGTCTGGGTTCTCCGTTCCAATACATTGGACTGCACCCAATTCATAGAATCATAGAATCATAGAATGGTTTAGGTTGGAAAGGACCATGAAGATCATCGAGTTCCAACCCCCCTGCCATAGGCAGGGACACCTCCCACCAGACCAGGTTGCCCAAATTCAATTCAATTCATTCAAGATGGTGATGCAACTCCTTAAACTCCCTGGAGGTTGGGTTTTCTCCTCCTGGAAGACAGCGTTCTTCAACCACTTTCTGTTCATGCACAGTTCACAACCCGAGGCACCATTGCACCATTGTCTGCACCGGGAGCGTGAATGCCTGTTCCCGTCTCGTAAGACCTCACATCCCTTTCACACTGGTACGAATGCTAATGCACAGTGAGGGATAATGTGACGCAGGTTTTACTTTCCCAAGGTGGGAGATGTCGGTGCAAAAGCTGCTGACCCGCTGGCAAAGAAGCACGTGCGCGTTCCCCACGCTGTGTTCGGGGAGGAGAAGGCTTTGCTGAAAAGATCAGCCGTTTTCTGTCCGTGCAGCACACGGACAGTTTTCCCTGCATGAAAAACCTCCTCTCTGCCCCAAAAATCTGCATCTGGTCCAGCGGATTGTGTAGCCTGATGAAGGACCTTCATCAGTGGGTCTGCTGATCCTTCCCGCCCTGCAAAGTGGCAGACAGCTCTGGTTTAGGGCTGCCAATTGTAATACCTGCTAATAAAATCCCTACTAATAAAACCAATGCGGAGCTGACTGCGAGGGGTGTCCTTGGGAGAGGAAAGCAGCCTGCGGGTCATTGATCGGCAGAGGGCATTAAAAAGAGCATCCGACTGGAAACCTTAATGACACTGGTTCTTGTACGGTCTTGTGCACTGTCCTAAAGGATGGAGAAAAAGGGGGATTTCTTAGACAGGACTCGGGAGATGCGGAATTTGCAACAGCAGCATCCCATGGACAGGGCTGCGGCTGGGAGGGGTCTTGGAGGCATCGGAGGGGCCTCAGGAAAGTCAAGGCACTGCCAGTGGGTCACCTCTGCCCAGCCTCAACAGAGCAGACGGGAGTGATGACACCTCTTATTCCTGTCCCTCTCCTCTCTGGAGAGCTTTTCCTCACCTGAGCTGTTTAAAATAATCCCCTCCTCTTACAGGGCTCAGGTATTCAGAGAAGGACTAAAAGGAAGATCCTAAATCTTCGTAAAAATAGGATTTAAAGGAGAATGACTTGAACGCCTTCCCCTTAAGAGGTAACTTGAGCCAACGCCAAGAAGCCGGATCCGCAGAAGGGGAAGGTGGAGAGCGGGATGCAGCTCCTGAGAGCAGACATACAAAGAGGAGATTCAGACCGAGAAGGGATTCAGAGTGATTCATCATTTTTAGGCAGCTTGAAGCACTTCAGTAAGCGACTGAGTTGTCAGAGATGCTGAAATTCCAGCAGCTCTGGCCCGTCTCGCGCTCCAGCCCTCGCTCATGCCTGATTTTGAGGTGAAACAGTGGCTCCGTAGCAGACGTAAGGAAATCTGCTCAAACCCAGTGAATTTTCCCAGCCATGGGAAAGGCAGAGGTGCTCGGAGAGCAGTGCCCCACCTCCGGCTCCAAGTGGAAGATGAACTCCGCTTGGGAGACGAACTGTGCTCTGAATGCGAGGCAGCGAGGCAGGTTGTTACACGTTATTAGCATTAATTATCCCACCTCCCCTGTGCAGGCACCTCCACCAGTAATCATCACACATCAGCCAAAGGGCCACCCTCGCTTTTCTCTACCTCTAATTCCGTAATTGGAGGGGAGGAAAGAGGGAAGAAAAATCAGTGCCGAAGTGTAAATCGCTACGCTAATCTTCCTAGCGCTAATTGTATGTTTATTTTGAAAGGAGGGAAGGCTGGTGGGCAGCCGTGGGTAATTACTCTCCATCAGTCCGTCGGTGCACGCAGCTCCTGGGAGGTTACCGGGAGAACTTGGCTGAGCCCCTGCTGCCTCCCGCAAGCAGGGTGAGCGCTCATAGGTTGTGTTACTCACCCCGCATACACTCAGACCGATGGGCTCGTGGCCATGGGCGTGCGTGGCCGTGGGCATAAGGGTCTGCCGGTGCGCGGAGCAGGTCAGGGACTGCAGAAGTGCCCCGTGCCAGGAGAGCTCAGCCTGTCCCCCTTGGCCAGCCCTGCGCAGAGTCAGTCCCGTACACCGGGGAGAGCGAGGGAAAAGCAGAGTAAAGCACAGAGAAAAGCCCCTTTGTGCCAACGCGCTGGAGGAAAGGTTTGAATACACCAGCCGTATCAAAAGCTCCTTTTAGGATCCGGCTCGCTTAGCTGCCAGTTGGTTTTCAGTCCGTTCACATCGCCCTCCTCCCAGCGTCTCCCAGCTATCCCCCAGCAGGACAAAGCTGGAGACCTTCCTCGCCCGGAGGGAGATGCTGTCGCTGGAGTCAGCCCAGCAACGCCGCATGCAGCATCAGTAAGCCCGAGCATCCCACGGGGTGGAGAGCCAGATCCCCGGGGGCAACGGGGAGCCGGGGAAAGGCAGCAGCCAGGATTTGCCCTTGTGACTTGTTTCGCTTCAGATGAACAAACAGAGAGATGTCACCAAGCCCTTTACATCCTTGATAGCTCCTCTACATTTTATTATAATATTTATTGTCTGTCCCACCTCCTTCCTCCTTCCTAGCATCTACGCATCTGGACTGCCTGCGCTACGATGGCACGGAGAATTCAGCGTTGTCCCTAAGCAGCTCCATCTCTGCTCTCAAACACACACAGCCCAAAGGCCCCAACCTCCCCCAGGACACACACGTCCCCCCTCAGCCACCTGGCAGAGGGCTTATCTTCCCCGGGGAGGGCCCTGGCGTTGGCCACGCACAGGTCCCGGGGGATCACCAGGGTCCCCCTCCAGGCAGGAGGGTCACTCCTGTTTGTTATCGCTGGGGGAAGGCAGTGAGGGTCACGGGGAAACCCTTTCCCCCACCCTCCCAGGGTTTCTGCCTGTGCTTTAGGGCTGTGCAAGGGGCGGATAAGCATCTGCTCTATTTTTTCCTCCTCTCCATTTTCCTCTGTGGCTGCAGCGATGCTCGCTGAGCCTACAAATATTTTTAAGTTTCAATACTCTTGCATGCTAGAGGCTCGCGTTATACCTCAGATTCGGATATCCAGGTTTCTCTATGCCTGTTTTATTCATGGTAATTCAATGCTGTCAGCAACACATCCGGATTTTACCTTAAATCTCCTATTCCCAAGCGAAAGTCCGCAGGGGGAAGCACACACTTGGCATGCTCTAAGCAAACAATATTCACACTTTGCAGTTACCCACCTAGAGGAATATGATCTCCTGAAGTACCCTGGTGAGATAAAGTAACCATTTTTCTGTACACTGGTGACCTGAACTCACATTTATTCAGCTTAAATGTGGTATCAAGCTCTACAGAGTGACTTTCATGCTAAAAATAATTGCGGTTTTCTAAATGCATTACAGAATTTCTTAGAAGATGGAAGTCCAGGGAGGATTCCCAAAACCAGACTATAAGGCTAAAGAAATGAAAGAATAATTTAGAGCCTTAGAAATTGGATCATTTATTTTTTTTTAATATTGCAAAATTCATAAAATCAATGATTCATGGAAATATTTGCCCAGCCATCAAGTCAGCTTTGTAACAGGGTAAATAATTGAGATGCATTTATTACATTATTTATTTGAAAATTCACAACATAAATTATTCAAAATCAGCTAATTATCTGAAAACTAAAGGCTAAAGGGAGGCAACACGGTCCATTAGCTACGGCCACCCCACGGAATTTAATTCCCCTTTACCAGGAGCAGGAGACCAGTCCCGGAAAGCAGCGGGGACACACGCCTGCCGGTGAGGCAGCTCGGGGCAGCCCCGCAGGCACGGTGCGACGCGGTTCCTGCTGATGCTCATGCTGGACTGCGTGGTCCAGGTCTTCACAGCATCTTTCCCGAGCATCTTTGAGTCATGGGATGCCTGGTGACACTTTTTCCCTTGGTCCGAGCGCTCCAAGCCCGCTCAGCCCCACTTTTCCTGCAAAAAAACGGGTATTGTGGGCTTCCCGAGCGGCTGCTGGGGCAGGAAAGGAGGTGAGAAAGGACTTCACTGTGGTCAGCAGGAGGCGACAGGACAGCCCACAGTCTGCTGTCCTCTCCCGGGGTCAGCTCCGGCTCGTCCTCCAGGCAGGGAGACCTGGCTTGGGGCTCTCTCCTGCACCCTTTATGTGCTTCCATCCATCACGTCTCCTCCCCGCCTCCAGGTCGCAGAGGAGCGGCCGCTCTTCCACAGGGACCGTGCGCCCCGGTAGCTCACGACTACTTGCAACTTCATTAAAATAAAACATCCACAAACGCACACATTTTTCTTCATCAGAAAGAAAAAAAAACAGTGAAGTATGGGTATTTTCCACTTACTTCTGTCAAGACTTTTGCCGTCATTAGCTGAATGCATGTTGCAAAATGCATTTATCACTGTCTAGAAATGTTGACTATGTAAAAATAGATTATAAACACAAGATTTTTTTATCTGCCTCTTCTGATGCTAATTTTTGAAAAGCCCAAGCTTCATTATTAAAAGTACAGCTTCTTCCCTTCCTCCCTCCCATCTCCCCCCCCTTTTCTAACCTACAAAAAAATCAGCAATCTGACGGATACACGGCTGCTGCTTTTAAACCCTGAACTTCACCAGGAATCCTGGAGCAGGCGGCTTCCTCCTACCAGATCTGCTTTGCAGCTTAGGAGGAGGTTAGTGTCTGGGGTAGAGATGCAAACGAGAATTATAATACAAGATTATGCCTCTGTTTTATAAAATACCACACAAGCAAATGAAGACTTATGCAGCTACTTTATACAAAGCAGGAATTTCTCATTATGCAGTGCTGTCGTTATAATTGTAGCAGCGACAGCAATTATTCTGAATACATGTTTCTCGGCGTGCGATGGTGAGTAGAGACCTCACCTTAGAGGAGGAGCCGTGCCGCGGTGAAACCCCCCCGGGGTCGGGCTGCTGGGGCTGGGACTGTCCCCTGCGGGCAGGGGTCCCAGGCGGTGGTGGGGACCAAACGAAATGTGAATGGGACAGACACAGGGCAGGAGGAGGAGGAGGAGAAGGCACAGAGGAGAGAGCTCAGGGGTGTGTGGAAGGCTGGAAGAGAGACCAAAAGTGGGTGCCCACGCCTTACCCATTCAGCTGCATTTCTGCCATCAGCATCTTCCCCGCGGGTGCCCGCTTGGGTCAGGGCTGTTGGGACATCCCCAGCTGTGCCTCTGCCCTCTCCAAACCCTCTCATGGTCAGCAAATGGCTCTGATGTTGGATTGCATTTGTGCCTTACCGGGAGCTTCATCTCAAACGACAGTCTCACTTAGTGCCCCGATCACCTCCGGGAGCTCCAGGGCTCCCCGGGATGTGCCGGGCTGTCCCCTGCCGTGTCCGGCCGGTCCTCGGGTGATGGCCTCACCTCTGCACCAGGGCAGGGAAACGCAGGAGCCAGAGGCACTGTGCAAAGGTGCGACGTGCCCAGAAGTGCCATGGTGGGGATTGTGCTTGGAAACCAGAAACGTCTCCAGCCATCCCCTCTCTGGGCAGGGGTTTCCTTGCTCTGTTCTTCTCACCCCTCCTGATGCTGAGCAGCACATGAGCACCAGTTTAACCCATCCACGATGAATTCAGTAGCTGTGTTTGCAGCGTAAGCAGCTCTGCCTGGGCTGCAAAAGTGGCTGAATCCCATCGGTTTGGCTACACAGCTCCATCCAGCCATGCAGAAATGGCTTTTAGGGGGGATTGGGGGAATTTGCAAGCAGCTCCTGAACGCTGAGGACTTATTCACCTCTATGCAGGCTCTCCCCCTGTTACAAGCAGATGTTCAAAATCCAGTTTTGCATTGATTTTACACTGCAGGGACTCAGATGTGCCCTGCCCATGCTGTTGCCTGTGCCCTAGCCCGCAGCCTAGCAGAGCTTCTGAGGACCACGGTGACACCAGCTCAGGACAACAGGCCACAGAGGCCCATTAGCTCTGTCCCGTGCCCACCCATGACTGCTGTAGGCACCCACAAACCAGCTCCACCACTCCATCTGTCCCTGGGTCCCAACCTTTGCTTGCCTTTGTGTGCAGACACAGCACCTTTCTCGTGGTACTCTGCTTGTTTCCCGGCTCATCTGGAGGGAAACAGCCCATTCCAGCAGCCCAGGGCATCTCCCCATGCCCAGTACAAGGCTGCACTGTGCCCCCTGCATCACGGGGACCCCGGTTGGGCTGGACTGGAGGTGCTGGGGCCCCTGCGCAGAGCGGCCGGTGCTGCCCTGATCTGCATTCTGCCGCTGTGCAGTGCCACCCACCCCTGAGCAGGGGAGGGTGAAGGCTTTGGAGATATTTTCTCTTACAATACCTTTGAAATCTCTCCTCTGATCAGTATGCCGGGGCGTGCTCCATTCAGCACACATCCCCTTGTGCTGTCCTTTGCCAGAAGACTCAGAGTTTCCCCCTCTCCTTGCACAGAGCTGCCTTTCAGCTCGAGTCCTGCTTTTGTTTCAGGCTTGCCTCTCCCCAGAGGAGTCATTAACTCCAAGTCGTGGCTGGTTTTGCCACCAGTAGCACAAGCCTGGTGTAATGGCCCCTCTTTGGCCAGCAGGGAGCGGGGGTTCAGCCCTTACCTCTGCAGCAGTCTCTTTCGGTGACATTGGCTGTCGTTTTTACCTGAGCGGGTTATGTCTATGGCTCGTCAGCCTCAGCAGTGCTTCCATCTGGATGCAACCTCGACCGTGTGTCACCCCGAGGAAGCTGAGAGGAAGCCACTGGTTCTGGCAAAGGAACAGCACAGTTATTCTGGACGGTTTGCCTGGGCTAAACTGTGGGGTTGTGCTCCTGGGAACTGTGAGAGTCAGATCCTGGCTCTTAACTTGTCCTGCAGCCCACTGAAATCACTGCAATGTAATATCTTACCCATCCACCAGCGTGTGCATGGCCCCAGGGTGAGACCCCACACAGGATCTCACCTTTGCCTCTCACCCTTCAAACTTGGACTCAAAAAGTGCCTTTGTCAGGCAAAGGGGCTCCCCCAGTCCAGGGGGAGGGATGCAGCCAGGAGGAAAAAAACCCCAAGATGTGCAAGTCCCTGGGAGACAGCATCTGGGCAAAGGCTTTTCTGCTCAAAAAGGCTGCTGGTCCTGCAGCACTCGAGCAGCCGTGGTGTCCCTGACCCAGCAGGAAGCATCTTTACAGAGAACGTGGGCTGCAGAGATGCCATAGGGCTTAGCTATTGGCACCCAGCATCTGGAGAAGAGACTACCTTCTCCTTGGTCCAGGACTGGCTTGAGCAGCCTCTTCAGCACCTGCCTCTCATCCACGGATGCTGGGAGGCAGAAAGGTGATGGGAGAGGAGAAGACAGCAGTTGTCCCTGCTGCTGTAATCTGGAAGACGCGGCTGAAGAACTGGGTTGTAAACAGTTACTGACCTCCCTGCTAACCTCCATCCATCCCATTACAAGTCGCCTCTGCAGAGGTTACAAGAAGATAAAAGAAATAGTGATTGTGCAGCTGATTTTTCTAGCTCTGCCTGTGCCAGAGCCATCCGCCCACCCCAGCGCAGGTCAGGCTCCTGCGACAACCCAACCTGCCGTGGGGAAAGACCACGTCCGGCACTCTGCTCCTCCCCGTGATCAGGAACTGGACATGCATCCTCTCCGTGCCCTGCTCTAGCTATTAATTCAGGCTGAAATTCCCTCCAGACTGGGACCCCTCTGCCTCAGCAACCAGAGGCACTCTCAGAGGAAACCTTCTTCTCCGTGCAAGCCCACACTTCATCACTACCCATCGCTCGCCCTCAAGAAGATCATAAATACACGTCAATTATCTCGTCCAGGACACCCATCCTGGCCAGCAGTATTTTTAATAAACAGTAATGTTATGCAAATTGCACCTTATATGTGTTTCTCCTTTTGCATCTCTGAGACGTTTGTGCGTGCCGGCAGGTGCGGCAGTATTGTGTTAGCTCCCTCTTTGCTGTGAAACCGGGGTTTATAAGTGTGATTTATTTGCCACTTGTAGTATCAGCTGAGCGTGTCTCATGGCCCAGTTGCCAAAAAAATGCTGCAAGGTTCCTTTTTTCCTTCTTCCAGCAGAAATTTGTTACAAAGAAACCTCCCCCTCCCGAAAGAAGCTTGTCAATAGTTGATGGGATTTTCAGCACAGAGGGAGGGCTCTGCTGCAAGCTTGGGACCAGAATTGCTGATGCCTTTTCCCTTCTGCTCTTTGCAGGCTTCATACTACACCCATTGTTACCAATGTCGAGGGATTTTCAAGAAAATTACTAAGTTTGCTCCTAAACACCAGGAAACGAGCCCCCACGTCCTCGTGAAGATGCTTTTCTCTTACGGTACCAACAAAGACGCTGAACTGAATGGTACAGTTTTCCAGACACAAATCTCATCACATAATTTGTCTTAGAAGCAACATGACCAAAGACAAGTCACGGTTTACCAATTCATTAAAGGCAGCTTTAGGGCGCTTAATATCAGATCAAAAACGTTGCAACTACACAATGCCAAGAACTGTATAAAACTCACTTGGCTGTTTCAAATGTGTTTGGAAATATTGATTAGTTTTAACTTTGCGACAGCAGCTTTCCTACCCACACAGGTATTAGATATCCACACAACTTTATTCAAGATCAGCTATTCGCCACGCTCTGGTGCTGGATGCTGTCGCAGGCTGCCCAGAGAAGCTGTGGCTGCCCCATCCCTGGAGGTGTTCAAGGCCAGGTTGGACGGGGCTTGGAGCAACCTGGGCTGGTGGGAGGTGTCCCTGCCCAGGGCAGGGGGGTGGGACTGGATGATCTTTAAGGTCCCTTCAACCAAAACCATTTGTGATTCTATGATTTTACGATTCTGTGATTCTATGATTCTATGATTAAAATCCCTAGTATGGCAAAAAACTCTTAACCAAAATACCATCATGTGCCTACACATGACCTAGAGCAAATATCTACTCCTGCATTAGCTAATGTGCTGGTCTGGTAGTACTGCAGCACTACAAACTCAAAACTTGTCACATCATTTTAACTCAGGACCGGCCCATCTGCTTGCTGAGTTCCCAGGAACCATCCGGGCTGGAAATATTGATTAAAGGAGGAAGAGAAAGATGGACTTTCAGGTGAGACATGGGGCTAGGATTACTTCCCAGACACAACAGACCATGTGCCTTTGGACCATTTCATACTGAAAGGGTTGGAAGATGTTCCCCACGGCAGAAAAACATGTCTCTGCATCTGAGAGCTCATGCCATATTCCCATCAGTACAACCCTGTCAGCCTCACCACGGTTACTCTTGGTCTCCCTGGGTACAAGTGAGAGCAGGATGAGGCACAACAGAGTAAGAAGGATAATATTACCTGAATTTAGCCCAAGACAATGTAGTCATCAGCCCTTCGCAGCCCACAGCAGTCACAGTGCAGGGGCTGACCCTGCGTTTGCATTTGCTCTGCAGAGATCTGAATGTCAACATTTCTGACCGAAACATGACTGCATCTTAGAATGCATCAGAGAAGGAGCTGGAGGAGTTTGTTTCACACATCACCTTACCCCAGGCATCCCAAGGCATTTCCCTCGCTGGTGAGGCTGCACGCCGCGACGGCATCGGACTCTGCACGCTCAGGCTCAGCAATCGCTTCCCTGGAGCTTGCAGAGCTTCGACCTGGCCACGGGCTCAATCCAAAACAACATCCAAGACGATCTGTGAACTATTCCCAACATCAAAGGGATCTTTTTCTTCATACAATGACCCCTTGTGGTAATGAATCCTCTCTGATCCTCACCAGGTACGGATTGTTACGCTCCTTTCACCCCAGATGGGGAAACTGAGGCACAGACAAATCATTTGCTGCAGCGAGTCAAAGACACAGCCTCTCCAACCTCTCTTTCCTGGAGAGCAATTCCGGGGGGGGGGTGGAAATGGACAACTCTGATTTATTATAATAAAGAAAGCAAGTCGAGCACCCCTCCCCAAATTTACAACCAAAAAGAGCTTCACCCAGAAATTTTATGAGCACAGTGTGACATTCTCCATAGAGACGGAAATGTTTATTTAGCCCAAACCCGATGTGCCGCTGCCGAATGTTCTTGTCAGACAGTTTTCAAGCAGCCCTGATTTACACAGAGCCGGGGAGAGAGCTCGGCGCTCCCAGCCCAGCCTCCCTCACCCTCGCAAAGGGATTTTTCTCCCCCAGTACTGGGTGTTTTAACTGCAGCCGTGCTGGGAGCCCTGCCCAGGGTCGAGGCGCTTCTGCGAGCACCAGAGCTCACTCAATTGAAAGGTCAAGGGATAGAAATGGAAACATGCCCTGAAAAAGAAGAATTCCCGGGAGTGGGCTCTGGGCAGTGGAGATTGTTTGTCTCTGGCTGTTTACACGAGGAAAAGCTGCTGAGGCTCACAAACAACCCCATCCAGGGCAGAGGCAGCAGCGATGACCTTCCGATTATTACCTGACCGTTAGATTTAATGTCTCGGGGAGGCTTGGCTGATTTCCCCTCTCCCCACCAACCCCGCTCACCCTTTTCCGCCTCGTAATGGGCTGCATCTGCTGAGCAGACACGGCAAAGCCGGAGGGATGCTGGCCGGGATCAGCCAGAGCCGGGGAGGCGGGAGGGAGAGGGCAGCGTTTCCCTGAGATCCCGCGAGCAGCCCAGGCTCCAGGAGGAGGAAATCCTGCCTCCAGCCAAGGACGAGCTGCCCCAGATGGGGTGAGTCCAAACCAAGTTGGGAGGACGGCGCTCAAAGAGGGGTCTCGGCGATTTGCTGTGATGCTTTGAAGCCACTCTGCCCCATAGCTTGAAGGGGGAGAGGTGGTCTGGCTGCCCTTGGCCCCAACCGGGCTCTGCAGTAGGACGTGCTCCACCTCTGGGGGTCCTTACAGACATCCCAAGCACAGCCCCCCCATCGCAGCGTTGCTGGCACACACACTGTTTGCTTCGGGTTTGCTAAATTCAGACTCATAAAGCAACCGGGGGTTGCCAGCTCTCTTCCAAGGTCAGACCTGCCTGTGGGGGAAAAACAATGCAAATTCGGTTTCAGCCGAGCCAAAGGTCGAGCTCTGGAGTATCCGTCCGGGAGTGAGGTTACAAAAGAGGAAAACGAAGCATTAAACCCCCATCGTGTGGAACAAGGAGGTTCCCGTTTGGTTGTTGTGATTCCTCTCCCCTCAAATCCTTGAAAAACATTGAGCCCTTTGACACGGGATGACAACTCGTATCCCAGAGGGGCTGTTTCCACCCCAGCCATGAGCAAACCTTTAATTTCAAAATGTGGATTTAATTCACAATGGACTGCAGATCTTTCTCTGATGTGCTTCAGAGGATCCCCAGGCTGCAAACCTCCCCTGGCTCCGTTTTTGTAGATGGTCTAAGGAGGTTGTGCAGGTTAAATCAAGGTAACCAACTTCTGCATAACGCAGAGCTATGGGAAATTATACCCATAGGGTTACCAGAGAAGATTGTTTTTTCTCCTGCAGCATCCCTGCTGGAGCGGGCTGGGGGCAATGCAGGCGTGTGGTCGCACAGGGAGGCTTCAATGGGGGTCAGAGCTGGCTCCAGCCATGTTCACCTTGATAGGAAAGTCTCTCTGGTTTGGGGAACCCTGTGCAAATTCTCACTTGGACTTTTAAATCGTTCCCCTCCACCACCACCCCCAATCTCCTCTGTGACACTCCCATCCATGATGCTAATGGTTATGTTGCTTAGCTGGCCAAAATTTCGGGTTGTCCCCACCTAACCATGACCTGCAAAGCCCTGCAAGATCCTCTGCTGAAATGCAAAAGGAGTGTTGCTCGGGGCAGAGGGGGAGAAAGTCCGTCCGCCCCAGCCCCTGCTTTGGCGACACAGACATTCAGTAACTAGACACAGAAGAGGATGATGGCCCACACTCAGGAAACAATATCTCCCCTAATCCCCAAATTGTGTCTCCTGGGGATCGTTAACCAAATATCTTGTCCACAGCTTAATTGTAGCCAATTATGCCAGCGGGGAAAAGTGCACCTTCATTGTCTGGACACAAAGAAAAGCTGAGCAGGAGAGCTCGGATCAATCTACTCAGAGAAAATGTAACAAATGGGCCTTTGTGAATATCTTTCCTCATGTTTTTTTTTTTTTTTCTTTTTCTGTCTTTTTTTTTCCCCTTCTTTGGCTTATTGCCAAGGCCCCAAAAAACTGGGGCAAGGGGTGACGAGGGGGACTGAATTTAGGTCAATCAGAGAAAAAAAACACCAGGCAAATTAAAAAGGAACGGATTTTGTTCAGATTTTAAGTGTTCCTTTAAACTCCTTAAAAATGAAATGAAGAAAAGCCCTAACTGAAAAGGTCATGCTGCATCTAAAAAGAAAATAGCAGGGTCTTTTTTTCATGCGTTTTAGCTGGGGGAGGAAGAAGGTGCGCTGGGAGCATTTTGGTGTCTCAATCTGTGCTTTTTACTTCAAGGGAAACACAGCACCCAGTTCCAGTAACGGCAGAACAGCCTTCAGGCTTTGCATCCCAACACACCCCAGTGCATCCCAGTACATCCCAGCGCACGGTGGCAGCTAGACCAAGCCCTTCTGCATGTGCCCCTGCCTGCATTTGCCAGGTAACTTTTCCACCCATGGGGAGCTGATTCCAGTTTGGCCGATGCCCATCTCACCTGCCCTATGCGACCATGCACCCGACTGCAGGTAGGAACCATGACTTTCTCACGCCTCAGCCAGCCTTTTTCTTCGCTTTCAGGTGTCACCAGCTCCTGGCAGCTCTGACCTGGGTGGTGACTCCAAGCACAACATCTGTAAGTCTCAGATGGCACATTGGGGCCACTGCTTGTGTGGGAAGGGTATCTCTCATCTGGGATAAGAGCAGGAGTGGATTGTCCATGGTATGTACTGCTGGAGGAGGAAGACCCTCAGTCTGATCCATCCAGCCTCTCCTCCTGGGAGAGGAACTAGTTCCCCTGAACTTACAGGATCTCATCCCAAAGCAGTAGGACACTGTGGACATGCTGGTCACCAGGGCTTGCCCCAGGCTGGTTTTGCAAAGTGGCTGGGAACTGCTGGTATGACCTCAGACCTCCAGGCTGATTAAAGGGATGGAGGGGGAAATACAGAAGAAAGCTTATGATACAGAATGAACAAGAGCAAAAGAAATACCAAAGCATGTGGCTAGAAAGAGGAAAAGCAGACGTGGGGTCAGCACAGCTAAAGAACAGCCCAGGCAAGGGAGTGGAGGAAGCATCAAAGAGCAAATCTCTGTGTATTTTCTATTAAAGTGCTCTGAAAGGCAGACAATTCATTGTGCGTCTGCCTCATCTCCTACACCAATTAATTCCGTAATAGAAAAATCTCACACAGACTCATCAGCCACGCTCTTCCTTTCATGACTGCTTTCCATCAGCTTATACATATTTAAAATACCCCAATCCTCGATTTGCAGTATGACATGCAGCACTGAGCGAAACTCCTTTCTGAAAAAGTCTCAGACCAACGGACCCCATCATTTAACACCATGACAAAGGACAATCAGATGGTGACTTGCAGGATACAGTACTGGGCTCGCATCCAGCCCAGGCTGGTGACAGCCAAGGATCACCACTTTCTTATGGTGTTTTTAACAGCTTTCCATGAAAGGGTTGAGGAATAAGGTCAGATATTTTCATCACAAAAGTCACCATTGCTGATGGACTGGTTGATGGTCCTACAGTGAGTCTTGGACCACAGCAGCCTGCTCAGACAAGCATGGAGAGGAGCTTCTGGAGGTCACAGCTGGGAGGTGATGCTAAGGAGGACCTTGTGCCTGGCAGGACACACACAACGGAACAGCCTTCTTCCTCTGGGGCTGCCAGACTCCACGGATTTCCAATTAAAACAGCAGAGAGACGAAGCCACCCAGCAGGATAGGAGCTTTTCGAGCCTGCACGGGCGGCCCCATGTTGTGCAAGTCCTGAATCTGAATCTGCGCATGGCCAAGTCTTGGCCTTCACCGAAAATCCAGGGAGCTACAGGGAGGCGATGTCAGCAGGTGGTGCTCTTCACCTGAAATCAGTGCCCCAGATCGTGGGATTAGGGGAAGCTCCTATCGCTCGGGGCATCCTTCTTAATGGTGAAATAAAACGGAGGTCTTGACCACTCATGACCATTAAACTGCTCAGAGAATTGACTGTAAAAATAGCATCTCGCTCAACAGCTCCATTCCCTCCGACATATCCTAGCCATAGCTTTTAATGCCTGCACAGAGAGCTGGTGGGATGGATCTGGTGCCCTCCTGCATGCTGTCAGCAGAAAAATTAATGGTCCTGTCCAGAAAGGGGGGTTCAGGTGCCTCCCCATCCTCCTAACCAGTTGTATATCAGGCTCCCAGCTCGGTGGTGGGTCGGCGCTGGCTTCCCGTCATCTTTCAGCTGGACGTGTTTCTTGAAGGCAGTGGCATTTTGCAGGTCTCGGGGATGGTGTGTGTTTGTCTGCAGGGGATTCAGCACGAGCGATGATGTAAGGAGCGGGCTGCTCCCAGCGCGGCTGTCAGATCTCCCGTGTCAGGAGTATCGGTGATGCTGACAGCTGGGGACGGGGAAAAACCAACATTACAAACCGAGCCTAATTGGTCTGGAGCTCTTGGAGAGCAAACAGAGACGCTGGGATGCCCCAGTCTGCCAGTCGGAGTGGTGACATTTCCCTGGGAAGACCCCAGAGCTCTGCTCTCCGAGCACCCGGGGTGTTAGCACTGATGCTCTCAGCTCCCCAGATGGTCTTTGCAAGAGTGTCCACTACAGCCCCAAGATCTAATTTTGATGTTTCTGCAGACAAATCCTCAGCCAATGCAGCTGGGTCTGACACCATGTGAAACATGTCTGCTTTTTGCCAGACTTCCTGACCCACTGGTATTTCTGGCGCACGTTTTCAGCTCTCCTGGCCAGCCAACAGCTTTCATTCTTGGACAGTGTTCAGACATTTCTTAAGTAATTTTTCCTCCATCACAGGGTCTGAACCTCTTCTCACCTGCCCTGATATGAGGAGCTGATATTTGGGTAGAGCAAAGAATCCAATCTCGCCCTCCGAAACGCTCCTAAGGCCAGTCTGGTGGCGCAAGGAGCAGGGCAAAAGGATTTGAGTTAATAGCTAATATTTAGAAAATATGTAATTTCTTAAGAAAGTCTTTGGAAAGCTCAAGTAATCCATTCAGGTCGTGTGTGACAAGCATCCAGCCAAGAAATACAATATACCCTGGGTGCACGAGCCAGCAGACAGCCCGATTTGTATGCACTGCCTGTCTTTGGTAGAACTGCTTTGCTATACAGACCTTTCTCAAAAGGAGGAACTGTTGGGTAGGTGTTTGTTAAAAGCGCCGTGTTCACCCTCAGAGCGACGCAAACTGGAGTCACTACATCTTCTTGGAGGAAAAATGTGGCGTGGAGGGGTGGCACCAAGCGCCTGAGGACACGCGGAAAGCCTCTGCCGGGAAAAAATAAGACCAGTGAGACCAGTGGAGAAAGTAAAAGCTGTGCTTTCTGCTTTACAGAGTCAAGATGCCTTTTGCCAGCTCTCCCTCCACCCCCAAAATGCTCTGTATGGACCATATAGTGACTCCACTCAGCAAGAAAGAGGCAATTTCCACAAGTCTTTATTGCATTTATAATGAAGAGGCAGCACTATTTCCTGCCGGCTGAATTGCCTTGGTAGATCAGGGCTCGAAAGGGGCTTGCTTTGAAACGAGGACTATTACTGTTCAATTGGTTATTGATTATTAGCCCATTCTCATTCCTCAGGGAAAGCAGACACTACGACGGAAACGCTCAGCCTGAGATGTAAGACCTTGCAAAGGGTCTTAGAAAAACGGGGATTATTTATCAAAGCACCGGGCCAGTAAAAGCAAATGTGATGGTATCTATTGATATTTGATTAGGATTTTGCCAAGGAGCCAGAAATTGGTCATTAAATAAAACTACTACCTATTATAAAAAAGAAAAAAATTACACTGCTGTCTCCTGCTGTCCCATATAGCCTGTGTGTCCGTCTCCATCTGTGGTTTCTCATTGCACTCTTCAACTCTTCGGCTCCTTGTGGGGGAGAAACCATCTTTTTCATTATGATGTCAAACACGCAGCACACCTGGGCCCGATCTTGGGCTGAGGTGTCTCAGTGTTACACTAATAATAATAAACACCAGTGACTGTGATGAGTTAGGACATGTTGCAAACACCAAGGGAGGACAAGGAAAAGAAAAAGGCAACTGAAAAGATTAGGACAACGGGCAAGAAACCAGGGAGGAGGCTCGGTTTGTGGATTAACACATCCGTAATTGCTCGGTAGATGAGGTGGCGAGGAGAGGAACGGTCTTTTATTGGGCGTGAAAACTGTCTCACTTCCCTTTATCCACCCGAAGTTAGGTGTCTAGTTTAAGGTCTGTGAATCAAATGGAGCAAACACTACAGGTGTGGTCTGGTTGCATTAAAAACCCAGGCATCCGTGTCAATTAAGATTTGTTAGAGCATCCAGGGCACCTCTGCAGGGCTGGCAGGGCTGACGTGGGACCTTTGGGAAACCTTCCTTCTTCTGAACTGAAGCAGCTGAAGGCTGTGGGATCCTCTGGCACACCTGGAGACCCAAATCCTATCCATCCCATGGCAATTCGGCTGTGGAGAGGAGACTGACATGGCATGGGCCATTCTTGGGGAGGCCCGTTTATCTGCATGACTCTTGGAGCACTTTGCTGGCCAGAACACACCTTACTGCAGATGGACAGAGACACATGGGGTGAGCCCTGTCCTTCCAGATTTCATGGGAAGGCTGTGGGATTTCATAGCTCCAGCCTTCAGTACACTGAAAATGCAGACTTTGCCCCTTTTTCAGATATAGTTTTAGGTCTGATTAAGGCCACGCTAAGTGAGGTGACAGTGACAACATGAAGGAGAGCTGTCAGGAGCGCAGGAGACCCCTCAGCAAGGCGGTACTCATTTTAGCACAGGGCTTCCCAAGGGAAGTGCTGCTGAAGGCATATGGGCAAAGGATTAAAACCATGGTTTGTGGGGAGAGGTTACGGTAGCTCCTCATCTCCTTTCCCCCACCTGACACTTCCCCTTTTCCTTTGCCAGCCTGTTCTTCCCCCACATTCTCTGAGTATAACCCCACTGAACTCAGAGCTGTTGCTGTCTACCTGCCCTGGACACCGGAGGTTGCCGTTTCGGGTTTAGGTGGAAGAATAGCTCTAAAAACAAACAGTTGGGCTTCTTCCCACTACATCTGCTGGCTTAAGAAAATCATGCCCTCGTACTGAAAACCTTGCCTAGGACTTTCAAGCCAGAGAGATGTGTTTGTGTGCAGAGAACCACAAACCCACAGGGAGCCCGGCTCTTCTTCGCGCGATCCATGGTGTCAGTCTGGGGCACGTGTGTGCTCCGAAGTCCGGCAGTGGACAACTAGGTATATGCGAGTGGGAAGAATACACAGAACCCCGGGGAAAGCCAGCTTTGCTTAGCCAAAAATATCTGGAGAAAGCTGTAGCGCTCCTCAAATGTCTGCATCCAGCAGAGCAGAGGACATACTGCTGGGAATCAGTGTTGAAAGGCAGTAGGATGAGACGGCTCTGACCCAGCAGCAGCTGTGCAGCCCGGCTGGTGGGGGCAAGGAGCGGGCTGGAAGATTTCTGGCCCGTCCTACCTCTTCAGTATTCATGGCTACTGATGAATATTTTACAAGGCTTGAAATATTTACGGTCGGAGTTGACCTTTTTTTTTGTTGCTGATACATCACGCATGGTTAGATGTGATCATTTCACGGTGACATTTACTGAGCCATGAAAAAGGCACGAATGCCACCAAAGCTACTCCCATGCTTAGCTCACAAACGAGGAGGGACAACCCCGAACAGATCCAGCAGGTTGGTGTTCCTCGTTCCCATCTCCCCCACTGCCCCCCAAGCGAGACATAACCGCGTTGTGGGGGCTTACTCCGGGACTTGAGAAGTGCTCCAGCTGAGATGGGCGGACCCATTCAGAGCTCAGACCTGTCCCTCTGCCCAAGGCCTTTATTTGTATCTTAATTTTAAAGGATCTTAGCAATTCCCAGTCTCTAGCAGGAGCTAAGGCGGGACATCCTGAAACATGGAGACAGATCACGTCCAGAAAAGGGAAGCAGAATCCCAAATCACTTGTGAAAAGGGCTGAGAGGAGTCTTAGGAAGAGGAAAAAGCAGTGCAGGGATTGTCAGTAAAGTCCTGGGACTTTCTCTTTATGTTTTTTAAAGGAATGGTTGTGTTTATAGCAATCTCTCAAAATTAGCTACTCACCATTCTTTGGCCAATAGCTGTGTTTTCTTTGTCCCAATTCAGTGCTGTGAACTGTTATCCCAAAACACAGGGTCAAGACACGGTGGTTTAATACACTGCTGTGCATCAGCTGGATCACCACACCTAGGCTCAGACAGCAGGAGGAATGCCCCCTTCACCCAAAAACACAGGAGGGATGAAGATAAGGGTCTTGGATGCTCCCCCATCTCATGGCAATGACCTCCTCCCTGGAGAAAAAGTGATGTAACCTACTGTTTGTTAAAGACCTGTCACATCCCTCACTTTTAGGCTTTCAAGTGTCCAGACAGTGATGATACTCTGATCTGCACTTCTGCCCCTCCTTGTGGGTGTCCCAGTGCAAACTGCCCTCAGAAGGGGTTGTGGGAAGAGCCTGTCCTGGGGTGGACCTGCAGAACATTTCGGTTGCACATTATGCTTTGCAGCTGAGTGGCCTTCAGCGCCAGCCAAGCCCAGAGATGAAAGAGCCTCCTCCTGGCACCAAGAAAGGTTTGGAAGCCAGGAACAGGAGCCCGTCTGCCAGCAAAGCAGCTGGTGTTGTGCTCCCCCAGCTTACAGGAGAGCAAAGGGACACCCCATCCCTCCTCAGCCCCAATCTGTGGGTTCCCATCAAGGATGGGGTTCCAGGACCGACTCCAGCCCAGCACAACCCAGAGCGGCTCAGGCCATCACAACAAGACCAAAACAGCTCTGCCTTTGCAAAGCTGCTCTCAGCTCTTCTCCCATCTGCTGCTCCCTGGCACAGAAGCAGTAGCGAGGCAAAGCCTTTGGGTAGCTGCCACCCAGGCCCACTTTGCATTCAGAGCCATCCCACACGTCTTGAGCTCCCACTCGGCCCAGAGCAGCTGCAATTCCTAAAAATAAATAAATAAATAAATGTGTCAGAAGATGCCACTGAAGGCAGCGTTAAGCACAAGTGATCAGGCCGTGCCCCGGCAAAGGCTCCCGGTCGCGCAGTCCTCAGCTACTCTGCTGCCAATCTGAGAGAGAAAGTGCTAACCCTGAGCGGGCTTTGAGCTCATTTAAATCAAGTGTTAATAACTCCTCTTCAGTTTTCCCCTCTGATACTTTTTCCTCCTCTTCTCGCCTTTCCAGCCCATTTCTCCTTCTCCCTCTGTTTTCTCCTTCCCTTTCTCCCCTGCCCTTTTGCCCTAAAGAAATGAGCTAAAGATGAGAAGTATCTGTTTTCTGTTTGTGTTGTGCCTATTACTACCGTTCCCCGTGCTTCCACTGTCTGAATTCTGGAGACAGAGCACAGCAAATGGGATGTTTAATCTTGCTGTCAGGGCCATATATCATTCCCCAAGCTCCTTCTGGGGTAACAAGAGCTGCTCAATTGACAAAACAAGCCAAGGAATGAATAAACCAACAGAAAACACTCAGCTCGTGCTATTAATCCACCCAGAGACGAAGGCAGATGAGGAAGGGAGAAACACACACCAGTGCCTCCTGGTCCCTGTTGCTTACTGGAAGAGTTTTGGCCATGAGGACTGTGAGCTGCTCCGAGCACACGTGCCTTTCCCACAGCATCACCCCGCAAACGCGCTGGTCCATGGATCTCACCAGTTTGCAACAGCCATGGGAAGCAGCAGCACTTTCCCCTCCTCCCACGAATCTAATTTCCAGGGTGAGATGGACTTAATTTGTGTCTTCTCCAGGGCGGGCAGTGGCTTCCGCTGTATACCTCCAAAGCGCCTGATGCGTTACGAG
Organism: Anarhynchus alexandrinus; assembly: GCA_008711295.1. Classification (NCBI taxonomy): domain Eukaryota; kingdom Metazoa; phylum Chordata; class Aves; order Charadriiformes; family Charadriidae; genus Anarhynchus; species Anarhynchus alexandrinus. The sequence continues at coordinate 85,679 of VUYV01000202.1, read as the reverse complement.
GTGCTGCTGTCACCGGGAAGAAGGATTCATTAAGGTGATGGAGGGCTGAGTGGAAGTGGCACGCAAGGGTTGTATTTTGGGGGCAGCCTTGCTGGGCACGCCGCCTGCGGCGTTTTGCTGCGAGCCTGCTGCACGTCCGGCAAATCAGTCTGCTTATGAGGAGCGAAGAGGTGCCTTTGGGTACCCGCGTGTCCCAGGTGGCAGTGGTTCACGTGGACACCGACAGGATATTTATCTCTGTGCTTTCAAGCTGAAAACAACCTGCCAAACTAAGCTCCTCTGNAAAAAAAAAAAAAAAAAAAAAAAAGAACTAAAGAAACCCATTAAAATTGCAGCCGTTACTTCTCTTAAGAAGACATTCTGTCTGCATTGCCTTTCCCCACACCTACACAAGCAGAAGCGTGTTAGAACAGAACCGTGGCACCCTCCTGAGCAAAGATTAATAATACAGAAAAAAAAAATATAAAAAACACACACCCCCTCCCAACCTAGATAGAGATCTGCTGTCACTTTCAATCAAAACACTCATCAGCATCCTATTTTCCCCCAAACTGTCACCAGGGCTGCAGTGCTACGGCCGCCCCCTCTCCACACTCCCTGGTTGCAGCGGGGAGGTGAAGGACATCGGCTCCTCCTCAGCAGGTTTCTCTCGGGCACCANGCTCTTGGTCTGGGCAAACTGGGACACCGAAGCTCCCCCAGTTCTCTGCCTGTCCATTGTGGGATCTCCCACAGTCCAGGTTCCCATTAGCCTTCTACATTCAAAGCTTGTTTAATTTATTGGCGTTCCTGTTGCCTCAAAAGCAACAACAAAAGAACACCTGAGCACTGAGGAAGGAGGAAACTTGGCACCTCTTCACCTAAAGCTCTCTGCAGGATGACACAACCAGCAAGGTCCCAGCAGCCCAGGGCTCCTGTGCCCCTTCTTGGTCTCATCTGAATTGCACGAGGCTAATGGAAAGATTCCCTTAAATTCACACCCCTGATATATCAAGGGGGTTGAGGTGGCTCTGGTGCTCTTCAGAGACACTTTGTCCATCCTAAAATCCATCTCTGAAATAGCTAGAATGATTTGCTGCTTCCTTCAGTGAGAGGACCTGGGATGAAACCCAGCTTTGATGACTAGCAGAGGAGAGACGAATCCCTGACTAGTGTTGCTGGTAAGTCCTGGTGTAGTTCAGATGACTCAGAAAATAAAGGGGAGAAAAAGTGACTGTGGATCCCAGTTAAATAGCAGCTGAAGAAAACCAAAAGAGAGCCTGGGCTGGAAACATCCAACAACATGGGTGTCCTAGAGCTAAGAAATATTCGACATGCAAGGTCTAGCTCAAGACGACTGCAAAGAAAAGAACTTTTCTTGGATTTTTATCTTGCTCTGAAGAACCCCGTCTCGGCATGTGTGAAAGCCACTAGACAATCAGTCTGGATTAGCGAGACATCTGATTAAAACGAGCGCCAAGAACAATGGTTGCTGATGATGAGCGAGATTGGATTTAGGTCACATTAAAACACTGTGAATAAATCATCCCACTAAAGACCAATTACACCAGATTCTTTGATTGACGAACGGAAAAGAAAAAAAAATCTTCTGATGCATTTCTGATGATTTCTAGGCTGCCCTTTAACCATTCTCTGCCCAGAACTAAGCACAGCACTTTTCCAACAAAAAGCTGTGAGCAACTTCCTCACTCCCTGAGGCTTTTGAAAAAGTGGTGTGGGACAGAGCAGAA
>VUYV01000202.1:23577-83091 GCA_008711295.1 Anarhynchus alexandrinus | reverse complement strand
GCACCCTCCTGAGCAAAGATTAATAATACAGAAAAAAAAAATATAAAAAACACCCCCCCCCTCCCAACCTAGATAGAGATCTGCTGTCACTTTCAATCAAAACACTCATCAGCATCCTATTTTCCCCCAAACTGTCACCAGGGCTGCAGTGCTACGGCCGCCCCCTCTCCACACTCCCTGGTTGCAGCGGGGAGGTGAAGGACGTCGGCTCCTCCTCAGCAGGTTTCCCAGCACTCGGGCACCACCACTGAGGACCCACCAGCTCTTGGTCTGGGCAAACTGGGACACCGAAGCTCCCCCAGTTCTCTGCCTGTCCATTGTGGGATCTCCCACAGTCCAGGTTCCCATTAGCCTTCTACATTCAAAGCTTGTTTAATTTATTGGCGTTCCTGTTGCCTCAAAAGCAACAACAAAAGAACACCTGAGCACTGAGGAAGGAGGAAACTTGGCACCTCTTCACCTAAAGCTCTCTGCAGGATGACACAACCAGCAAGGTCCCAGCAGCCCAGGGCTCCTGTGCCCCTTCTTGGTCTCATCTGAATTGCACGAGGCTAATGGAAAGATTCCCTTAAATTCACACCCCTGATATATCAAGGGGGTTGAGGTGGCTCTGGTGCTCTTCAGAGACACTTTGTCCATCCTAAAATCCATCTCTGAAATAGCTAGAATGATTTGCTGCTTCCTTCAGTGAGACGACCTGGGATGAAACCCAGCTTTGATGACTAGCAGAGGAGAGACGAATCCCTGCCTAGTGTTGCTGGTAAGTCCTGGTGTAGTTCAGATGACTCAGAAAATAAAGGGGAGAAAAAGTGACTGTGGATCCCAGTTAAATAGCAGCTGAAGAAAACCAAAAGAGAGCCTGGGCTGGAAACATCCAACAACATGGGTGTCCTAGAGCTAAGAAATATTCGACATGCAAGGTCTAGCTCAAGACGACTGCAAAGAAAAGAACTTTTCTTGGATTTTTATCTTGCTCTGAAGAACCCCGTCTCGGCATGTGTGAAAGCCACTAGACAATCAGTCTGGATTAGCGAGACATCTGATTAAAACGAGCGCCAAGAACAATGGTTGCTGATGATGAGCGAGATTGGATTTAGGTCACATTAAAACACTGTGAATAAATCATCCCACTAAAGACCAATTACACCAGATTCTTTGATTGACGAACGGAAAAGAAAAAAAATCTTCTGATGCATTTCTGATGATTTCTAGGCTGCCCTTTAACCATTCTCTGCCCAGAACTAAGCACAGCACTTTTCCAACAAAAAGCTGTGAGCAACTTCCTCACTCCCTGAGGCTTTTGAAAAAGTGGTGTGGGACAGAGCAGAAGCAGACTCAAATGCGCCTTTTTCAGTTTGACCTAAACGAGGTGAGATTGTGGCTGTGGCTGTCTGCAACCTGGTGGAATAAGGACCAGACTCTCTCCTTGCACAGGGGAGGTTAGCTGTCCTCTGACCCTCACTTGTATAACTCACCCTACCTCCTGTTTTGATAGCCCCCTCTTAAAACCCACAGCAGGGCTTTCCCTCAAAATTATAGGTACAGAACCCACAAAAAAGTAGCCTGGCTGGAGTCTTCTCCTGAAAGCTTCTCTGAGATCTTTTTCAACTTGTGACTCTCCTTTTCCAGGATGCTTCTGTCCTTCTCCAGGCATCTTTGCCTCTCATCCCTCCTCCGTCCCATCTTCTCCCTCTTAGTGATTCCGTTCCTCCATTTCCAACAACTGCAATAACTTCTATTTAAATTTCAGGAGGTAGAAACTAGACCCATTGAAATCAAAGGGTAAGCAACCACTTTTTTTTTTTTTTAGCAAAGCCAGGATTTCATCTTAAATCACCCTCTAAAATAAAGAATACGTACAAGGATCTTTAAGCATGGTAATACATGATCATCCTGGCTTATTGTGCTAGACATATAGCTTCCCCTAGCCAAGAACCTTTATCCATCTCATACATCAAGTGCCTTTTTATTTGCCACCAGTTATTGTTGCTTGATCTGTGTTCATTGAGCTCTTCAATTATTATATAAAAAAAAATAATCTCCCTATTGTCTCTCTTGAAGATACAAAGACCAATCCAGGAACAAAAGGAAATTCCCCCTCTTAACGGTTGATTGAGTTGGATACAAAGCTCAGCCTGACAAAGCCCAAGTGGATTGCAGAGATTTTTACCTGCTCTAAACAAACGGTTCATCCTAGACTTGACCAACTGCCCTCCCTCCCAGCAGCCTCTCACCCACCACTGTCCACAGCCCCAGCACCCTACATTTCCTATTAACTGTTACGCCTTTGAGGGCACCCTCAAAATCCAGGCTTAGACAGCACAGAAACTCTTCTGCAAATGCACACCCTTATGCGTGCACGCGTCCACGCACAGAGCGTGCTAAGGACCATTGGACAGGGACTCTCCTTTCGGAGCCTTGTCCCTGAATCCTTGAGCTATGCAAAAGTTTTCCTCGGTCCTTTTTTACCTTGGGAAGCCACAGCTGACCATGCCCTCCATGGAGCAGGCACTGGCACAGCTGTGTTGGCCGCCGGGCACTGGCAGCTTGTTTTAATGATCCCCCAAGCTGATGCAGAAAGGTTCCTATTCTGTAAGAAATACGCCTGGACTGCCCCCAAGGTGAAGGAGAAAGGATTAGTTACTAATCTTTTCTGATAGAGAAGACCAAGTTAACAAGTTTATTGATTTTGGTAAATAAAGCTCTTTATGTTGCTGGCTTGTTTATATAAACACGAACATATATTTAGATAAAGTGCCAACCCCATGTGCTGTGACTCAGCGGCATCCCTGAAGCACGCTGGGCCAAGCCACCCTCGGAAGTTCTTGAATTCGGATCCCTTGCTCCCACCAAAAATAGCGCTGGAATATGCCATACCTTTGCTAAATGCCTGTGAAGCACTTATTGGTTCTTATTTCATTTCCAGCAAAAAACGTGAGGGGCTGAGCGGAGCTCAAAGGCAGCTTGCTCTAACTGCCTCGCCATGGGGGACAGGCTTGCTAGGAATCAATGGCATAATCCATTTTGTTCTGTCTTGCAATACACTCTTACATTTAATCCACAAGGGCACAGTAGTTTTGGTGCCAAATTAGTGCTGGCACCGAATACGTGCATCATCTGCGCCTGGGAAATCACCTTTACAAATTCCTAACTGTATTGCGTTTGGCATCTTTTACAATACAGAGGTTACGCAGAGTTTAGTTACAGCTTTGACATCAGTGCTGAAGCACCATGGGAATTTGGTTCACAGCCTGACATAACACAGAAAATGACCTTCCTTCCTATAAAGATATGAATTACAGTGGCTCTTTAAGTATATATTACTAGCCACCATAAGACAAGAATATGTAGGATCAGTCACATGATGGGTACACGCATATTCCTGTATTTGTATGACAGCCCCAGTACGGTCTGAAGAGCCCAAAAAAATTCACATCCTGACATAAACATGTTCTTCATTAACAGTATTCTTCATTACCCATAAAATCAGCCAATCACTGATTTCAGTTTCATAAACTGGCGACCAGATAAGGTTAGGAAGAGCTCAGCTTTTAAAAAAGTAAATAGAGGATAAAGATAAGTGAAAAGGAAATCAATAAAAAGATTAAGACATTTCTATGAGTCACCTAAATGAGACAGCTACAAAGGGGAAAAGAAAAGTATTTGTCATTATAATATAAGCAAAAGGGTAGATGGTTTCATGAAGTATTTTTTCTTCTTTTCCCAGATTCTGCCTACCTAAAATTCTTTGAACAATGAACTCACTAAAGGAGTCCAGACATTAAAGCCTCTCTCCCATTAGACACATTAGAAGACCAGCAGGGCTTCCAGCAAAACCAGACTCAACTTTCCTGCTCGTTCGAGAGCAACCGTCAAGCATAAACTAACACAAATATTTAAAAATCTTTCAGGGTTTCTTTATACATTGCAAAGAAATCACAGCATGACAGAATTCGCTTTCTAAAAGACATCCTTTGAAGGTCACCTTAAAAAAAGTCCCAGGAGGATGCAGAGCATGGAGCAAAGACCAAAACGCCTTAAAAGGAACTTTCCCGGCCATCAATTCAGCCCTTGCTATTGCTGGCAGCCGCATAATAAAACCTATTCATAAAGCTCCATTTTAAACTACGTGGGCTTCTTGCCGCCACCGCTCCTGCTGGAACCTGTTCCAGGACCTCACTCCTCCAAGCTTCAAGACCTTCTAATTTCCGGACTCCGTTTATTGATGGCCTTTTTGTAACTATTTGGTCACGGGCCAGCCTCGTCTCTTGGTTCTCCTCCCTGCACGGCACATCCCTGTGCTGTGCTTCTCTGCTCAAGGAGATCCATCCCATCTGCTCCTGCGCTTCCCCGGGCAGACGAGGATGGGATGTGGGGAGTGCTTGCAGCAGAAGGTTCCCCTCGTGACCCCTCTGCAGTCGATGGGGCAAGAAGTGGCTTTTCCAGAGGGGGATTTGGAGCAGATACCTTGGCTTCTTCCTCTGAATCACCTGCTGAAGGAATCCTTCTTTTTTCATCAACAAGGCAGACTTTAAAGAAATTAGAATCATAAAAACATAGACTCATAGAATGGTTAGAGTTGGAAGGGACTGCCCTTTAGATTGAGTTCCAACCCCCTCTGCCATGGACAGGGACACCTCCCACCAGACCAAGGTGCTCAAAGCCCCATCCAACCTGGCCTTGAACACTTGGAGGGATGCCTTGAAATGCCAAAATTAGGCTGCCTAAGCTGAAGTAGCCTTTTATGAATAGCTGTCCCCCACTCTGCTTTTGAGTGTCCTCATCCCCAATCATCCCAGAAACCCTTATCCCAGGTCCAGCCTGAGTTCCCCATTCAGAAAACTTGAAAAAGGGGCAGCAAAACCCTCCACGTGTTTGATCAGTCATATAAAGTCATGAATTAGCCTTGACATTGGGAAGGGAAATAATTTCTCCGGTAGGCAAGCTCCAGGTTATACCAATCTCCATACTGGTACTGCAACGCTCCACATCATCCTGCCCTCAAAGGAGAGAAGATCTTCTGAGATAACGAATAGCGCCAGCTGTCATGCAGGGAACCAGAGAGGAGACAAGACCTTGTAGGATATACCTGGATACATCTCCCTACCCAGGTTCGACATCAGGCGGAGGTGTACAGCCGGAGAGAACAGTATTCATCTCCTCCAGCAACATCAGAGCAAAAATCTACATTTTACTGGTCTCCCGGAGGGTTTTACAGCAAGACAGGTACCTGGCAGCACAGGAGCTGACGGGCTCTACGACGGCTCCACCGCAACGGTCTGAGCAGCATTGTCAAAATCTCCAAGAGCAGGAAATAATTGAAGCAGAGACAAAGATCTTCAGGAAATTCTGGCAGCTTCAATAGCAATTCTTGTGTAAACAAAACTGAATTAATTTTATGTAAGAAAATGTTGCATTTGATTTTTTTTTAAATATTTTTTTCGCCCCAGGATCATTTTAATTGTGTGTGGATTTTCTTATGTTTCCAGTGTTTAATGACATGATTTCGGTGACAGTACATAATATGACATGCCACTCCATGTTAGTGGTGACAGAAAGAACAGGAGCATTAGCTGCTACTCCTGCCATGCCTTAGTGTGACAGAGCGTGTCATACTGGAAATGCAGGAACCAATACAGACTGTAGTTTTATTTTGACCATTTCCCACTTTTTTTTGAACAATTAAGCCAGTTTCTACTTGCTACTAATTGAGAGAAAATTTTCTAAGGAGTCGCCTGTTTGTTCTGTAATGAAAATTTGACACTTCAAACAAGAAAAGAAGACAAGTACTTAGCACGCTAATTAGAGCAGAAACTATTTTCAATATCCGAGGAAGGTGACTCCAGTCTAACACTGAGCAACACTACAGCTAGCTCCTGCCACGCAACCCTGCGTTCTCACCTCCATTTGAAGATCTCAAAGCCCTTTGCAAACACTAATAAATTTAAATTGTGGGTTGTTTTGGGTTTTTTTCTCTCTCCATTTCAAAGGCAGGTGTAAAAGGAGGGAGGAGAAGGACAGGGACGAAGGCACTACAACTGTGAAGGAGCGAAAATGGTTTTCCCAAGGCACCATACACATCCCTGAGCAGAACAGAACCTGTGGCTTCTGCTGTCTAAACCCTCTAAACTGGAGGCTAGAAGCTGGGAAATGGCAGTAAAAACAAGGAATGGCTGAAAAATAGAATGTATTATCCAGGGCCCCGTGCACTGTACCCCAACCTTCCTCACCTAATAACCTCTGTTGTTCAAAAAAAAAAAAACAAGAACAAACTTCATAAATGCCCCAAATATTCCTCTCATTGCTAACTGCTCCATAAAATGCATGTTTATACCACTTTTGGCAACAAATTTAGCCTACTAAGGAGTGGTTACATTACTGTTTACTGTAGAAAATCACTGTTGCTATTTTTGCAGCTCCCAGGCAGTATTTATGTGCCACAATATTTTCTTCTGGGTGTGCAGGGCAATCCTTCAGCTCCTTGTGTGGCTGCAATTGTTTTATATGTAGATCTGAGACCAACGTTTTCGCAGGCACAATCAGAAATGATAAAAGAACTGCTAATAACGGGGATTTCTCCTCCGTTCCTGTGTCAAGAGCTTGTGGCTTTCCAGGCAGGAAAATCCAAGCTTCCCTTGAAATCCTGCATCTTCAGAAGGTTCTCCCTGACCATGATACACAAGAAAGCCACAAGTAGAAAATCCTCGATTGCCATGGATACAGCACTGGCTCTGTGAAGGGCTGTGAGAAAAAACAGGACAGCGAGAGCAAGCGCTTGCAAGGTCGGAGGAGCAGACGTAGCCCCAGCCTCCCCCACCATGAATTGCCCCCATCAGGGATGGAGCCCGGCTCCCTCCTCCCAGCAAACCCTGCATGTCCTGCGGATGCCGGTGGGAGGACCACATGTACAGCTCTGACCTGTAGCCCTTCCCTCCCTTCCCACCTCTTGACTGGCAGGTCCCAAATTGTTCACACCAATGACCCATTTCCTACCCTGAAACTTCTAGAAGACCATCACAGATTCCTCTCATCCCATGCCTGAGTAGCAGGAGGGTACAAAGTACTACCCAGAGTGGCTCCATGAACAACCTTCAGGTCATAGTCCTCCCTGTTTCAGTAGGAACCACTTCTGTAGCTCTCAGGGCCTTGGGTGAATCATATTGACATCATCAACATGTTGCAACCCTCCTTCAGACCTCTAGATTATACCATTATAACCACACGAGCAATAGCAGCACGCACTGCCAGGCTGGAGGGTTGAGGCTGTCTCCAGTGGGAGGTTCCCAGAGCAGGGACACTAGTCCTCTGCCCGTGGCCCCCTTCCCTTTTCCTTCTTTAGGAAACTTCACTGCTCATCTCCGTCCAGGACATGGCTCTGATCCATCACCGTGTTACTCCAGTTTTATGCACTATGACACCCCAGACTGGAGCCAGGAACCACACCACATCGTCCCTGCCCGGTTTACCCATGGCTGCATGCTCCTGTCCGTTCCCCTTCAGGGNACACCACATCGTCCCTGCCCGGTTTACCCACAGCTGCATGCTGTGGGAATCCCTGGCTCCTGTCCTTTCCTCCTCAGGACTTTCATGGGGACACCCAAAACGTATGAGGGAACTTGCTCCCAACAGCATCCGACCCTCCGCAGGTCCTTACAATGGCCAAAGACTGAGAGGTAAAGGCAGGCGTAAGCACAGGGCAGACTGGCTCGATCTGAGAAGAGCCGAGGTGTTTCTTGTCTTCTGTGTCACTCCAGAAAACAGCCTAATTTTCCCAGGTCTGACCTCTGTTAGAGTGGGATCAAAGTGCTTCCCTCCCCTGAGGGCATCAGGCAGTAGGATGTGAAAGCTGAGAAATCCTGGAGCTTGTCTAAGTACCAGAGCCTGAGAGAGTTCTCCCTCTACATTGATTTCCTTTTATCTTTTCCCATAAATCAGTCTCTTCCACTCTTATGTCCTTTTCTGTTGCTTTTCTCTTAACACGCTCCAATCCATCAGCCTTTCTGTGATGCCAAATGCCCACAAACGAACGTCCTGTGCCATTCCTAGCTCAACACAGCTGTCGAAGAAAAGGACTAAATTCCCCGGCAGATTTTGAGTTGGGTGACATTTCTGAACACTTGATAATGGAAAATCTCCGGTTCTGCCCATATATATTCTGGGACTAAAACAAAGCCGATGGGGACTGTTCAGTCTACAACAGGCAGATAAGACTCGACATACCAGCACCTGCTCCATAAATCCAGACATCACCAACATAATTTTACAACATCCCTTCCTCCTAAATAATGCAATAGATGTAAATGAGGACTGATGTGTTGATATATCAACATTTTATATAGACATCTCATCTACATATTTGCAGTCACAACAAATTCGAAGATTGATACTGATACCCAGTATAGTTTTATGGTATCTATTGAATGTATTACCCTCTCCATCAGAAAGCTATATGTGACAGCATATTCTCTCCTGAACCAGTATGAGTAGGGTTGGGAGTGGGAGAAGTCATTTAGAAAGAGTGCTCTAAATGTCAAGTCTGTCTTCTGTGTTATTAATATGTCATAAGTGGACTCTAGGTGATGCTTGCTGTGAGATGAACATTATGAATGGAACAAGCTGCATGTACAATTAATATTCCTCTTGATATATCATTTGTAAGTGTTTTAGAGAGGTTGTAAACAGGAAAAGCTTGCTTAGAGATTAATGAATTAAAGGGAAGGGAAATGAAGAACGAAAGAAAAGGGGAGGGAGGGACTAAACCCCCACATCTGATGATGTTGCATAGACCACCACTTGGAGCTGGGGCCCAGCATGGGGCAGGCAAGATAGACCCAGCTGTTCCTTTCTTGGTTGCTGTCCTTTTAGGTAGCTCAATTGCTGTCTTAGAAAACAGGTAATGATCCTAAGGGGCTCATTAAACCATGCCGTGAATTCCCATCCTCCTGATGCCGCTATCTATAACCCCACGTCCAGGCACAGTTTGAGGTGGACAATCCTCAAAGCCAGGTCCATGGAGGATGATCTTCCCCGGGGGGAAATAATGAGAACCAGCAAGCAAAAAGAGAGGTGTGAAAACAGATGATGACTGAGATAATTAACCTGCTAATCATCCACCCCGGTATGATGGAAGCATGAAACCATCAGTCTGCATGCCTTGGGAAAGGAGGGAGACTTCCCAGGTAGTTTTTCCGAGATGGAGCCTGAGTGCAGCTGCCCTTACAAAACCTGCAGTCTCCTTCCAGGTCCAGTCTGGGACTGGATCACTCTAAGTCTCTAAGCCCATACCCATCCCAGTGCCTCATGGATGACCAACAGTTTGGTCCCATCAAAGAGTCGGTAACAAGCTGCATCCACCGCTTTAGTGGTCTGTATCCAGTACATTTCTTAATTCAATACAAAATAAGGTTCAGCGGCTGAAGACATTGGATAATGACTGTGATTCTTCCATGGGGGAAGCCTGTCGACCCCTCAGCAGGGCTCGGGGCTGTCAGTAGGGTGTGCAGTGATTCATCAGCCGCAGCAGTGTTAGCCTCTCTTGAACAGGAGGCATCAAGAAATAATCTGGTGAAAAAAAGACCCCTTCCTACCTGGTAAAGGGGGACAGGGGGAAAGAAGTCTGAATCTGTAGTAAATGCAGCAAACTCATCTTCCTGAGGCAAAAATATCATCTGGAGTCACACAGTGACTCAGGATCCTCAGGTCTCAAGGGGCTTCACCTGCCTTGGGCCTCTTTCTGCTCAGCCACACTTGGTTAATTAGGGAGGTCTTAAAACCAAGCCGAGTAAATGAGCGGGTTCATCAGGTGCAGGGAAGGAGGAGGTGGACAGACTCAGCTTCCTCGTGGGAACATCCTTCAGCTTTGCTCCTGAGCCGATCGTTGCACCTTGTGCTGCTGGCTTCACGCATTTTTTTTGTTTTCCTAAGAAAAACAGCAGGCTGCCTGGGGCGCGGTGCCAGGCCAGCCTGTCTGCTCCCTAGCAAACAAGTGCCAGCAGCCTTTCCCTCCCTCAGACCCGCGAGCTGGGCTGGCTTCACGTCTCCTCTCCCAGGGCCAGGTAGGAGCAGGCAGAAAGAAGGAACGACCAGCGGTGTCCTCTCCATCTGCCCCCCCCGCCCCCTCCAGGGCACGGGACTATACATACAGCATGAAGAAGGGCTATAGGGAGACCACGTTGGAAATGTAACTCCTCAGCACTCATTTGGCCTCATAACTGCGTGTTTTCCAGGCATCCTTGGGCTCCCTGCAGCTCGAGCTGGGTAATGAGGAGACGGCAATCTTGGCCAGTTACTTTAGACATATGTCCATCATCACACCTCCAACCCTGGAGGTGTTCAAGGCCAGGCTGGACGTGGCCTTGGGCAACCTGGGCTGGTGGGAGGTGTCCCTGCCTATGGCAGGGGGGTTGGAACTCGATGATCTTCAAGGTCCTTTCCAACCTAAACCATTCTATGATTCTATGACTCTATGATCAGCCACTCCTGGAGGGACCACTCTGCTGTGGGGGAAGAGCTCTGCTGGCCACAGTCTAGATGGGGGTATCTGGCATGATGTTGGATCATAATAGTCAGCAAGATCTCCTTTCTGAGCTCACTTTTGAAGAAAGGGGGTTAGATGCTGTTATCTCCCTGGGTATAACCTGGCTGCTCCTAAAACCCTGGTCAGGACAACTCAGTTATACTTGGAAACATCCTGAAAGTAAAGGAGCAAATGTTAGAGTAAACCAGATAACTTCTAAAATCACGCTTCTGATCGTTGCTTAGAGAAAACCTAGAAAAGTATGTGTCTTGGGCATGAATGGAGACTGCAGAGAGATCGGGGTGAAGATGGAAAAGGCTGAAACCCACCAGGGGAAAACTTGAAGGATGGGTTTGGCCTGTCCCCTGGTGATAGGTGCGGTATAAAAATAGCACAGCAAGTCGACGTGGTCTAAATAAAAGATGAAAGGCAGCCAGTGAATACAAAAGATTTGCTGGCTAGCAAAGCACCCAGGTAACAATACCATAATGAGCAGAGTGCCTATTATACGCCACTAGTAATTCCAGCACAGGTCTCGTTTCCCAAGCATCCCCATCGCCGTACATCTGAAAGCTGATAGCATCTGCGCTGTGCCTGCCCTCTGGACAAATTGAGGACTGTAGTCTCCACAGTTAGCAGCCTGGCATCTCCCATCAGAGTAAACTCACACCAAACGCGACACGAAAAAACAGCATGCAGTGTTTGTGCTTCCTATGAGTGACAAAACCACTCCTGACAGCCTGACTCTGCGCTGCCTTCGTGCTTTTCAAGCACGCATCCCAGAGGATTTCTCTCTTCATAGGGCCTTCCACATGCTTAAAAGAGACTCGGATCAAAGAGGGCCACAGAGGATCAGCGAAGTGGAAGAGCCGCCCGTGCCTGGCGTGAGTAGAATGGTCTTCAGTCAACTAGAGCAGGCTGCTCTGAAGGAAGACCATGCTTGTCTTCTTCATGCCTGGCACAGTCTGGCCCTGCATAAACCCCACAAATTCAGTTTGTTCAATCTTGAGGAGTTGAATTCAAGCCCAGGTCAAGTTTTCAGAGTCTGGTTTGTGTCCCCCCTGCCTGTAGCGGAGGAGCTCAGGTTTGAGCTGGTATCTCTCTTTTCGTTTGGGTTCCCCACGGGGACAGCCAGCCCTTCAGCCTGCAAGCCAGTGCCTCGGCAGTGCACACCACCAAGGAGACTGGCTACCATGGCAAGCCCCATGATAGCATAAGCCATGGTCACAGTGAACTTATAAAGGCTATACAAACCCTCAGTCACAGATACCCAGTGAAATACCCAGACACAGGAACTAGGAGAAAGGACGGTACAGCCCCCTTCCACCACCAGTTATTACCGAAAAGCTGGCAAATCCAGAGGATTCAAAACATGCCTGTTTTGCATATCTCCGGGCTGTAGAGCTTGACACCCAGAGATCAGATAAGCCTGTAGCAAAATACCGAAAGCCGTAAATACAAAGTGCCGCAGAAAGAGAGACCAGCAGCGCCTCTCACGTGTGCCCTCCCCTTTTGCAGTGGGAGGGCAGTGTCCACACTGGGATACACTGGGAACTGTCTTGATTGATCTTTTTTTTTTTTGAGAGAGAGAGAAATGCACACACCAGAACATAAAGAGAAGAAAAAGTGCAGGCAAGAACCCGCAGAAGATCAAAAGCTCTTCTAGTCTTTCAGTCCTCTCCAAGGAACAGCTTTGGGATCCTGCAGCCGAGAGCCACCGCTGCCCAAAGTGCTCAGAGGTGCACCACCAGCACAGTGTTTCGATGCGAGATGGGACAAAATGAGTGGACTCCACACCACCAACCCTTTCACTTAACAGTGTGTCAGGACTCCTACAGACTGTTATCAAACCTGATGCTTCTCACCTGCTTGCTGAGCCGAGCGTCATAGTCCCATGGGTAAAACACAGTACAGAATCTGTTGAAAACTGAAGCCAGAACTGCAGTTAGATACACTAATGATGCTCCATTGACTTACACTAATGCTTCACTGGTTTCATGTGCTGAGGATCTGCTTGGATGTAGTGCTGGAACTTTTCTGGACAGTCCCTTATAAAACAAGAGGGTTTCGACACAATCATGTGGAAACAGAAGCCCCTGTTTCACCCTTCGTGTGATAGCGCAGCTGGGCACCCAACTTGAAAATTAACTCCACCCCAGCCAGGTCCAGTACAGTCTGAAAGCTGAGTGAGCAGCTTGGGAGGCAGCGTCTGCAGTGGTGGTGATGGGGGGAGAACGCAGAACCGGCGCCGCAGCTCCCGGCTGGCTCAGCTCTGGGGTGGCTGGGCACAGAAGAAGAGGGGAGGTCTGACTCTGACCTGCTGTCTTTCCCGGACTTAACAGCACAGCCGTAAGAGGCTGATGGAGGCTGGACCCTGTGACCGAGCCTGGAAAAGATGCTTTGGCCAAAACACTAATTGCTTTGTCCTGTGCAAGGAACAGGAGGGGGCAACAATTTCACCATACTGGGAAGCCAGATGACACGGACTTATGGTCTCCAGAAAGTCAGATGAGATGGACGAACAGGCTGAGGGCTATGAATCCAGGGAGACACAAAATGCAGAGAAAACCTTCCCTTGATCTAAGCCACGTTCCCGGCGAAGCATGAATAACAGCCCTCGCAGGCCTGGCTGGCTGCTGTCCTCTCCTTCCATTACGGGGAGCCTTCTGGGAGCCGTCGCTGAGGCACGACTCTCATTTATCCCTTGGTTTACAGGGACTGGTCATTATTTACTGAAGATTCTCCATGCCTCAACAGCATTTGAAACAAGTAGGAAGTACTGCATTCGTAAAGAGATAGTCAGAGATGACAGAGAAGAAAAGGCCCCCAGTAATTGCTCCTATCTATCACACTGGCTTCTCTGCTTTCCTCACACCAGGCTCTGCTGCTGTTAACGCAGGCTGTGGGCACGTCCTGGCTGCAGTGGGGATGGGTTGTGTGCTTCTGCCTTCCCTGAATTCATGCTTTGCGGCAACACGTGTTATCATAGAATCATAGAATGGTTTAGGTTGGAAAGAACCTTGAAGACCATCGAGTTCCAACCCCCCTGCCACAGGGACACCTCCCACCAGCCCAGGCTGCCCAAGGCCACCTCCAGCCTGGCCTTGAACACCTCCAGGGATGGGGCCTCAACAACCTCTCTGGGCAACCTGGGCCAGTGCCTCACCACCCTCACAGTGAAAAACTTCTTCCTAATGTTCAATCTAAACCTGCCCTCTTCCAGTTTGAAGCCATTCCCCCTCGTCCTATCACTCCATGCCCCAGTAAAAAGTCCTTCCCCAGCTCTCCTGGAGCCCCTTTAGGCACTGGAAGGCCGCAATGAGATCTCCCCGGAGCCTTCTCTTCTCCAGGCTGAACAGCCCCAACTCTTTCAGCCTCTCCTCATAGGAGAGGTGCTCCAGCCCTCGCATCATCCTCGTGGCTCTCCTCTGGACACGCTCCAACCGGTCCATGTCCTTCTTATGTTGAGGACTCCAGAGCTGGATGCAGTACTCCAGGTGGGGTCTCCCCAGAGCGGAGCAGAGGGGCAGAATCCCCCCCTCGCCCTGCTGGCCACACTTCTTTTGATGCAGCCCAGGATGCGGTTGGCCTTCTGGGCTGCGATCAAAATTATTTCCTTCGAAGGCAAGCAAGATGGAAGCAGAGCCCAATTAATGCTGAAGATGGACCTTGCAGTGAGGTGGGGTGGAAGCGAGAGAGTTGGGGGCAGGAAGGAGCACCACACTCGCTGTCTGCACAAACACGGGTGGGAATGTGCACACGCGTGTACACACGTGCTTTCTTCCAAGACTCGTGATGTTGTTTGCCATAGTCCAGGCTCAGCGGCTCTCAATCAAACCTGTTGCAAAGCCCCGTGCAATGCTGGGAGTTTTTCAATCAAGTTTGATGAACATCAGAGCTATTATTTCAGGAGGGAGGTGGCTGTAGTAACTTCATACAAACCACTTCTTCGTGGCAATGCTAATGAGTCGTGAAGCTTATACCGTTAACGATGCCGTTGCAAAATGCTCCCAGAAGGATGCAATTAAGAAAGGTTGGTGATAATGGGCATTAAAGAGACATTTTATCAGCTCTCTATTGGGTGGTAAAAAGATGCTCAAACAGGCATGTCCCTGGGTACAACTGCAAGGAACCCGTATGTTCTCTTCTTCAGCATCACCTCTTGCCCCGGTCTTCTCTGGTCTGGGGTGTCTATGGTTGCCATCATTAGCACTCTCTGCACAGTAACTCTCATGCCATGCAAGCTTCTCTTCAGCAGTCGGAAGACTCACCTTTTCCATCACTGGAGCCCTTCACTGCCAGACACTTTCAGAGACACTAGCTGTTTCCACTGACTCAGGACATGAGATGTTCTTGTTCTTGTTCCTCTTTTCACCAGTTCTTCTGCTGTTTCCTCACCTCGCAGCATCCCAGTAACACATTGCTGTTATTAAGGTAGCTGTGTGACTCACCCCAGCTGAATCCTGACCCTACTGAGCTGGTGGCTGCTTACGCTCAAGACAGCGCCTGCTGAGAAGAGCTTATCATCCTAAAGAGTCAAGACCAGACAGCAGGAAAGGAAAAGGAGGTCCATAAAGAGGGAGTAACTAAACCAAAACCACACAGACAACCAGTAGCAGACTCAAATCTCTAAGGCAATCATCCACCTCAGTGACAGTTATTTTGGGCTCATTTCATACTCTCAGGACACTTCATGGCTCACTTCAGCTGTGTTATTCCAGAAGTCTTCTTTAAGTTAAGATGAACTATTCTGGAGTCCACTATTTGTCTCTATAGACCATATAAGGCACTTAGAGGTCTGGATTAGATAGAGACATCTAGTTACAGTGAGATGGATCCCATTTGTGGTTTATCAGGGCAAAGTCTTCATTCCTCTGTCTGTACAAACAGGGTAAACTAGCATCTCCCATAAGAACAGTAAATTCATTAATCTGCAATAACTACCTGTTGCTCTCTGTCCATCTTCCAGTGCCTTTGCTTATCAGATAGAGTCCTTACGCTGAGCAGGTATTTCCCAATACCAATGCAACAGCCCATTTGATGCAGGGGTTTATCACAAGGACACACACTGGACAAAACATCTGAATCTTTTAACATCAGAATAGGCCGTGGTTGAACACATGACCCAAGACTAAAGCAGCGTAGAATCAGCAAGAACATAAATTATTATATCCACCACACTATCTGTGCAGCTGGTGACGAGGAAACCACCTATGTTTCTCTTCGGTTTGCCTTCACCTATGGCAAATAGCTTTTTCTCCGTTTCTAATACAAACTACAGCTTTCCAAAATGTTTTCTTTAAAGCAGCTATTAAGAATGAAGGGTTAAAGTTGCCACTTTGTGTCTCTAACACGGTACAGTATAACCAGCAGCTAAATTACAGCAGGCCAGACAAAAGGGCAATGAGTCTCCGCTAGCCTTGCAAAAAATTGCTCAGGTGTACTAATGCATCTTCTTGAGCAATGTCTCCTTCAGTGAAATTCTGCTTGCTGAGGTGGTTTTTAATCAAAGAAGTAGCTATTACCTGTGACATGACCAGGAATTTGATGTTTTCCCTCATCATCAGCAGGGGAAGGAGAAATGCTTTACCAGAATGGCTAAAAAAATCCTATAAACCCGAAGATCAAAGGCCTGTGAAAACAGCCCTGGAAAAGGGGACATCTCCCTCTGGAGAAGTGCCTGAGGAAAGGTGATCAGAAGAGGAGATATTCATGTAGAGCATTTTCCAGCAATTCCTTTTCAGGCAGCTCCAGGACAGATCATTCTTAGCAGGGATGACCCTTGACAGAAGTCTTCCACTTCAACGAGGCTGAGATTATAAGTTAGTGTTGAAAAGAGCTGGGCAACTCTTTAAGCAGTCATGGGTTGTCTGTGGGATGAACCGGTCACAGGTGCCCATTGTCCTTCCGTGCCCCCAGAAAGGCCACCTGGAGAAAGAGCCTGGTGGATGCTGTGCAGCACTCAGGTAATATGGTCATAAGAGGAATGAGGAAGGAGTCACACAGTGGCAGTGTGCGTGTGCCGCATATATATGAACACATAAAAGACATCTTCTCTAGGGCTGCTACAACTGCAGTTGTAAGAAAAATTTAGAGCCACACATGGTAATAAGCTACGGTGGATCCAACACATGAATTTAACGGTCTTGATTTTAAAAAAAAATCTGTTCTTTTGTATGGGCACCAGCAATCAGGACGAATTTGGTTTTTACCAGCTCTTTCTGTCAGCATTCAGCACACTCCTTGCCAGACCTCCTGTCGGCAGGCAGACACCGGGGACACGAGTGCCTGACTTCCACGCTATTTCAGAACCGGTGACCTATATACGAGCCGCGAGCAGTGTGCGCCAGCCAGAGCTAACGGGAGAGACGCGCCTCGCCTGGGTTGTAGAGACGCTCACACATGAAGGATTTCTGCCTGGGTCATCAACCCTCGTTGGCAGAGCTTGCTGATGCCTTGGTTTCATGACACGTCGGCGTGCGCCAGCGATGAAGCTGAGATCTGGCGAGATGCTGTGGGTGGGATGGGGATCTGTCCCACACCTGCCACCGCCAAGGCTGCGAGCGTTTCAAATGCTGGAGAACAGCCTGTGTTAAAGAGGATGCAATCACGCACAGCTTGCTGACACCACAGTTAAGCAAATGGTGCTATTAGCAGATGAGTGGATTTTATTGGGAACTCCATATAAACCCTCCCCAGTCAACACCCCCTGCTTTAGCACCCCACGGACGGCTGCCCTTTACTGCTGCTGAGCTGCTCCTGTAGGTCCTGGCAAGGGAGCGGAGCGGGATGTGCTCAAATCCTGCCCCTCCTACGGCAAAGCGACCTCTGCCAAACCCATCCTTCTTGAAACAGCCCACTGACAAGGACAAAGGCCCCCCCCCAGACTTCACTTTTGAAGGTATCTGATCTTTGGAAACGCTGCTAACAGCATGATCTCCCTCCTGGGGGCTTTGCTGGTCCTGAAAACCCACTGTGCCCTCTGTAAGGCAGGGACCCTCCTCCCTGCCTTCCCCCCCAGCCTGAGCCACGCAGGTACAATCACTGCAGAAGGGGAAAAGCAATGTTACGGCCAGAGCCATGCAGGGCAGTAAGAGATGCACATAAGAGCATAAGATAATAATAATAAGATAATAATAATAATAATAAGAGATGCACACTCCTATGAGGAGAGGCTGAAAGAGTTGGGGCTGTTCAGCCTGGAGAAGAGAAGGCTCCGGGGAGATCTTCTTGCGGCCTTCCAGTCCCTAAAGGGGCTACAGGAGAGCTGGGGAGGGACTTTTTACTGGGGCATGGAGTGATAGGACGAGGGGGAATGGCTTCAAACTGGAAGAGGGCAGGTTTAGATTGAACATTAGGAAGAAGTTTTTCACTGTGAGGGTGGTGAGGCACTGGCCCAGGTTGCCCAGAGAGGTTGTTGAGGCCCCATCCCTGGAGGTGTTCAAGGCCAGGCTGGACGTGGCCTTGAGCAACCTGGTCTGGTGGGAGGTGTCCCTGCCTATGGCAGGGGGGTTGGAACTCGATGATCTTCAAGGTCCTTTCCAACCTAAACCATTCTATGATTCTATGATAAATCTCCACGAGGCTGAGCCAGGGGTAGATCCACGTCCCTCCAGCTCCATCAGACGAGCTGTTGCCACTTGGCTGAGTGGGGGTTCCCTGTAGCTTTGCAGGGGGTCCTTCAGCCCATCCATAGCCCATGGAAACACACGCCACATTGCCTACGAAATCACAGAGCTTCAGACAGATCTAATCAAAAATATGGGGAAAAGAGCGAGACTGCGATAAATATAACTTAGCAAAAGGTGATGTTTCATAGTAGGCTCCAACCATACATGACAGGGGGGGACCTGATAGAGATCGGGCTGCAATAGAAACATCACCTTTTGAACAAGATACTTTATCTGTTAAATCAGTTCCCTCTCTTGTCAAATTAAATCCATAGCCCATTTAATCAGGAAAGTCAAAGCCAGATCCAGTGTCTCGGGGGAAGTTTTATTGGAAGCAGGTTCTGTCTCTGTGAGAAAGAAGGTAATATATATTTGAGACTGCATACTAATGTTAAAGGATTTGTCAAGAGAAAAAAAAAAAAAAAAAAGGAAGGAGGGAACAGTTTAGTTTCCCCACAGAAAATTGTCTAGATTGGGGAAATATGAACTGACCCAGTTTTCAAATTTCTTTTTTAAGCAGAGAGAAGTAAACCTTGTTACCGATGCTTCTGACCTAACATATGAGCTCTGAAAAGCACATCAAAATTATGATGAACTTAAAACAGGAGGGAAACAGGCTAGGATGAGGGGTAATATCCTGTGGTACCTATCTTGAGAGGAGGTTTTGAAAATTTGGGTCAGTTCCCAAGAGAGGATGTCTTCTTGCCTTGACCCTTTCCAGAAGCACATGCTGGAAGGGCGCTGGTGGGGAAACAGGAATGGCTCCCAGGTCCCACCTCTGGAATATGCTTTGAACTCTTCTGTACGGATGAGTCCTTTCATAGGGAGAATAAATCCCAATATAATAAAAGCCAAACAATGCTAATGAGGAGCTATGGCAGAGGGGGAAAACAAATAGGAGAATAAACCACAACCCAAAAAAATCTGACCCACCAGAAGGAAATACACAGGGAAAGGTGCTTTGCTGCCTAAAAATCAAACCAGCCCCTGGGAAGGAAGCAGCTGAATTTAAAGCAACCATTTTGGAGATAAAGACGATGCTAAAATTACTGTTGAACATTATCCAAAAAGGCAGATAATGCCTAGATTACATCTTCAAAGTTTTATCGCCTTAAGCTAAAGGAGAAAGAGAAGGGGGGGTGCAGGCTCACAGGGAGAGAGATTTGGTTTCCTAGGACTGTCATGAGCCACATTGACTTGGACTCCAATCTCCGGTATGTTTAATATGTAGATTGACTTAGGCTTTCTCAGTAAGTAATTTAAGAAAACGGCATCTGGAAAAAAAAAGTCTTAAGTAATTTAAACTCGCTGCAAGCAAAGGCAGCAGAAGGTCAGTTTTTTTAACATAGGCAAAAAGTGATGACATGGTATCTGGAAGAAGGCCAGATTTGTGCAGTGGAAGAGGATTTCCTGCTTGTATTGCCATCCATTGTAACTTGCTGCTTTCCTTTAAACGACATCTTGCATGTTGGTGTGGGGATGCACGTGCCTACAGCACCCTACGAGAGCTTTGGGCCGCCAAGGTTTTCTTCTCCTCCCCAGATGTAGGTGGCTGATTAAGGAGGTACCCCAGGCCAACGGCAGCACCTACGCGAGAGGAAGGATCCCATCTAGCACGACAGAAGCACAAGGTAACGACTCAAAGAGATGGATTCTCATTGCTGCCACTCCCAGGAGAAAATCAAAATCTCTCCTTCATCCTCTCTTTGTCTGGCTTGTCTGCTTAGGGTGCAACTCGGCGAAGCATTTAAGCGAATGCTTAACTCCCATTGATTTCAAGGGGATTACGCGCACAGCCTGAAATTAAGTGTGCTTTTAAATGCTTTGCTGAACCGGGGCCTGAAAAATGCATATTGCAGTGGGAGAGGGCTCTCCCATTGTTTTTTCAGTGCGTGGCATAATGGGCCCCAAAGGAAGATAGCAACTATTTGGGAATAAAAATTCTGAGGCTTTTCCCTTGCTTTTTGTCAAACTGCAGTGCGAGACTTCTGCCCCTTCATGTGCTGAGAGCCGGCAGCTGCCGGGCTGAGGAAACGGCTCTGCGGTGGTCTGCTTGTCACAGGGACACGCGATTGCAAAGGCGATGACAAAACCATGCAATTAGAAACTAGATTAAATCAAACAAAATCATGCAGTCAGGAGCAATTCCAGTTCCAGGTCCAGCTGCATCTCCAAACCTACATCTGGGTGAGCTTGGAGCTGTGTCTGGAGTAACTCTGCACCTTTTCCCAGGAGGAAAACAGGAGACACAGCAGCACTGGCACCAGTATGGGCAGCTGGGAAACCAAAGCCCCAGAAGGTCAGGTTTAGTCAAGGTCTCACGTAAAACCAACCTCAAGTCGTCCCACCCAGAAGCCAAATCTCAATCCGGTGATTGCCTGAGATTGGGATCATCTTTTGACCTACCCAGAACAGCAACACGTTCATGGTGGGGGACCATGCAGAGCCTCCAAAACACACAGCTGAGCATCCTCAGAGCCTACTTTGGCCAAATCCAGAGTTGTTTTCCTAGATGCGACAAAAGGCACCTTCCTGCCCTCCAAATTAACTTCGCACGAGACACCAGGATCCTTCGGGTTTGTTTTTAAAAACTGAAAAACGGAAGGCCAGCATGGTGGCCTGACCCGTTTTAAGCTCTACTCCATAAAAGCTGAGCTGCTTTTCCTGAACCTTTTCTCCAGCTTTCAACCTGAAGTAAAAACTGATCCTGGGATGTTTCAATCCAAAGATGAAACACTTGGCAAAATGATAAACAATTTAAATCAGAGGGTCACCATGGGGACTACTAGAGAGTGCTGCATAGGGGGGTGCTACTGCTCCTCACCCAATAGAATCTCTTCTTCTATAGACTTCTTTGTGATCAGTTGTTGGCGCTAAGTAGCCACATTTTAGCATTAAAAACACAATTTGTTCCAAATGCAGCGGCTACAGGAATGCCACATCCTATTCTTAACCACCCCATGATGTACTGACAGCAAGCCAAATCCTGTTCTCAATTACACGAGTGTAAATTCACAGTAACTCAGTACACAGCCCTCTGCGAAGGGAGCTAGCAAATGCTCAGAGCTTTTGGAAATCACATTGCAAGGATTTGCATATGCAATGATAACCTAAAAAGCTGTCAGTCAGAGCACGGGGACGGTGTATAACAGGCGCTTTCCATCAGCTTGGCAATGGTGAAACCATCAGGTGTCACTGCCGGTGCTCTGGATGGCAGAGATTTGGCAAACTGAGCTCGTCAGACAGTGCTCCTTTTCTTTTATGCTGCCACCCACATGCGAACACACCATTTTACAGCAGCGCAAATTCGGGAGTGGGAATCAGAGCTCTCTGTGCTGTCCCTGTCACCGTCCCGCTGCCCGGGCTGGGACATGTCCCTTCCTCTTTGCATTCGCACGGGCTGAGCCGTTGGCTGCTCCAGCTGGGCAACACACTGCTGAGCCCCGGCATCAAACGCCAGCGGCGGGGGCTGAACAGAGCCCGGCTGCGCTTGAAAGACAAAGTCCTTGAGAAAACATCCCACCACCCCACCCCCCAGCAGCGGCAAGCACGCCCGAGCCCCCGTACAGCAGCAGCGCTCGCCCTGCCGGAGACTTCAAATGGAGACATCATCTCTTTGCGTGACTCCCCCTTTCATGCGCCCGGATGCAGGCGAAACCCCTCGCCAGCGTGACAGTCTCTGGGTGAGGACGTGCTGGGGGTTTCCCGGCCGCCACAGAGCTCTCATTGTGGAAGGAATACAATGGAGTCACCACAGAGCACATGGCCAAGGCAGGGCTTGGGGAGAGCAGCCGCTTTGATCTGCCGGCAGAGGAGCTGACTGTGGGGTCGGTTAACCCTTGGGGCTCAGCCCAGCGCTAGCTTCTTCCTTTGGTGCCCCTGCAAAAGGGGCCTTCCGCTGATTGATCCCATCTGATGTGGGAGATCCTGAGGAGAGCTGGGAACCAGGTGTCAGGATGCTTGGGGTCCCCTTCAAGCACTGGGAGACATACCCATCCTCCCCACCAGGTATTTTCCAAGCTGCCGCATTTCTCTGCTGCTTTCCCATCCCTCTCCTGAATGCTTCAGACATTACACTCGAGACAACTCCATTTCCTGAGCTCCCCTTACTTACCTGTATTCCAACGCCCAGAGGCCGACTGAGCTCGAGCTCCAACCCTTGCACCCTTCACCTACCCACTACCCAAAGCCTTCTGTCCACCTGCTCCAGCCCCGATCTCTTTTATACCATCCCACGGACCATGGACCTCCCATCCGACCTCTCCAACTTCATGCGAAACAACCCATGATGTAAACGAGCCCTCATTAGCTCCATGGAGAAGGAACGTGGTGCTGGGGGAGGAGGAACCCAGGCTCTTCTGGGTGATGGTTTTGATACTGTGATTTTTTTTTCTTGTTGACCAGAGAAGGCTGCGTGAGGGGGGATTTCTAGGAGGGAGACAAGGCATGGTAGGATCTCGTCACATGCATCCTCCCCCGATGTCAGCATCCTCCCTCACAGGGTGCTTGCAGAGTGCACGCCATTATCAATATAGCTTTTCTGGGGAAGGGACATTGCACCCGGGCTGTGGTTCATCTGCCGCTCTGACTCCAATATGTACGAAAGCACAAAGTGACTGTGAGGAGCTGGCAGACAGCTCCTCTGGGATTACAGGAGCAGACTCCAAAGCAAAGCCCTTTCCAAGGCTTGACATGCAAAAATGCAGTTTAGGGGCCTGATGTTCAAAGATATTTATTCTCCAGGATCCTGGCCAGGAATGGGAGGAACTGCACATGGGTGGCAGGGCTGAGCGTCAGACCCTGAAGCCAAATGTCTGAGAAGATGCCTCTCATTCTGAGCATCTTTATTCCAGGACTGTGCCAGAGTGCACTTGTTACCGTGGGTGAAATCCAGGCTTCACCCAACATAGGCAGAAGCCCGTCACTGCCATCCAAGTGGGCAGAGCCTTTACTACTCCGTCTCCAGAGAAGCAGAGCAGACAGGAGTGTCTTGCAACTTAGTCTGCAAGACAAAGCGGGATCAGCCGCGCGGCTCGCTTTATTGCTCTTGTTTTACAAGCATCTGTTGTTTTGGAAACATCTGAAACGAGCACAATTCGACACAAGGCACCCTACGCAAAGCATCCTCTGTCAAAGGCGGAAATCTCAGACACGTGTCTGAAAAAGACTTGAAAGCTTTTTGTTGTTGTGTTGCTGGTGGTAATTTTGTTTTTTAAAAAAAAAAAATTAAAGGAAGAGACTCCTTTTTTCAAGAACTCACCCAGATGTTTGTGGTTTGGGAATTTAGGGTGTTTTTTTTTTAGTGCCTGGTTAGTCTCATGTATATTGAAACCTGCTCTGCTCACACAGAACAAGGGGGCTCTGACAACGTTCAAAGGGATCTGGAGAGCAGCAGTTTATACAAAGCTTTGCTCTGCTTTCCTGCAGGAGAGGGAGGAGGGAGGGAATGGTGGGGAAGAGCTGTAAGGGCGGCTGTTCGCTGCAGGAGCTTAGTCTGTGGAAACAAAATGAGGTGAAATCGGGCTTTAAAGCAAGAAGTCCCACAAACACATTCAGGCATTTCCCAGCATAATGTTCCCAAAGTCTTCAACAGCTTTCCGGGCGCCAGTAGAGAGGGCAGCCCATGTCCCAACATAGAGGAGTAAAGACCTTCTCCATGTGTCCCCCAAACATTGAGGGACTCCTGCCTCCCATCAGGGCATGGTGTGGCTGTCCCAGGTGTCACCTCTTCTGTAAACACTTATCACAGAGCTGTACTTCAGCGTAAGGCGGAGAAGGCAAAGGCTTAGGACAACAGGGAGAAGAAGCCCAAGAAACCCACTAGGCATCAGGATGAAATACAGTGCCCTTAGGAACAGCCCTGGTGCGGTGGCAGGGGTAGGAGCCTGGAAAGATGCAGGTTTTCAAACTACTTGGATTCCACTTCCAGAATTCCTGCCGCCACATCCGAAAAGGCATCATCTGTCTGATAGACTGAACCGACGCAGAAGCTTGGGTTTGCTGCCTCCTCGTAGAGACGCCAGAAGGACTTGGTCACTACTCGAGTGCCAGACGTTACTTCCCGGCACAGGGCCGCGAGGGCAGGCACAGCCACCCAGCAGCCCTCAACGCTCCGGTTAGAGCTAGTCACTGTTTTCCACCCCGAAATACAGTTTGACCTGAAAGCATTTAATTGCAACATTTTCCACCAAGCCGGGAACTGTCAAACGGCAGATGAGAGCTGAGCACAAGCAGACACTATGCAGTTGCTAGAGAGAAAAACAGCTAATTACCCCCAGATTATACAAATTGCAGGAACTGGTGCAGAGGGAGCTTAGCTATCAAGTGGGCCGGTGAATCGAGTCCTCTTGGCTCAGCAGCATCAGCTCAGACAATGCGGACTTTGCCGCTGCCCTCCCAACGTGTCCACCCACCTCATCCCCTTCCATTCCAAAGGACATCAACATCTCAGGATGCTGATCCAGGCAGCCAAGCTCAGAGGGGCTGGATGGCTCGTAAACCTGGCGGGATCTCAGCAGGAGAAGATGCACAGCCTCGCAAAGGTAAATAAATAAAGTCTCTGGAACAGTATCCTCTAGCAGAGAATATGCAAGGCTGGGGCTGGAGAGAGGGATGAGAAAAGCCTTCCCGGTCTCCTCATCCATCACTGCTAGACACACCTGAAATGGATCCAGACAGAATAGATGTCACTAACTAGGTACATTTTTCACCAGGCTAACGAGGGCATGTTTTAAATCTTAGCAAGGAGACCTAAGTAATTCAACAAACAAGACTGGGGTAGGTGAGAGGACCGGAGGGAGTTGAGTTCACAGCTCTGAGAAAGCCCAGCAGTATCTGAACCATCACGTTGGCTGCGATGACAGCCCCATGGCACTTGACCATGTAGGTTTGAGCCCCATGGGTGCTGTGTCCAGAGGCCCCATCCTGCTGTCCTGGGACTAGGAGCAGAGCTAGGCTGAAGACACAGATCCGCAGTGCCCCCGGGGCAAGGCAACCACTTCATTAACTGCTTTCAGGGTCCTGAGGACCTGATTCGTCCTCAAACCCTCGTCCTCACCTCTCTTCCCTTCCTTTTCTTTATATATATAGTAATTCCTAAAAACTAAGAAAACATGATGTTGGTATTAGAGACTTCTGCTTTTTGCTGTGACTATGAAGCCCCAGGACAAGAAAAAAAGGTGGAGAACCGCCTTGTGATCACCAACGCAAAGGGCATTGCTCTTTGCCTGCATCCCTCCCTGGGTTGAGCTCCTGTGTCTCTCTTTCTGGTGCTGTCAGCTCAAAGAGCCCCTCAGGTATGAGTTTATCTGCAGGACATTTTCCTTCTACAAGGCTGTGCCCCATTAGACCACCGCGCAGCTGGGTCTGGCCCTCAAGGCTGGAGGAAGAGCCTCATCCCATGTGCTACCCTTCCCTATTTCCCTCTACCCTCATCTTGCGCTCAGGACTGGATACCTGCCAACGAGCAGACAATTTAGTACCAAGTGTCTCTCTACTGATGTTTCCATCAAGACGGGAAACAAGAAAGGCTTCGCTGATTTACCGAGGCTCACTGGTTTTGCGCCTTGACAAGAATTACAAAAGGAATCTCATTACAATCTCCTCGGTTCTCATCAGCCTGGCACGGAGCCCGCTGGTGCGCCGTGTCGATCAAAGCCTCGCTCGTGAAAGCCCGAAGGGTGCCGGTAGAGCTGTTAGAAAGATGATTTTTTTTCTTCTTCTTGTTGTAGCCATGGCACTCATGTGAAACCGGGGGGAAGGCTGGAGGATCAATCAGGAGATGCAGCCGCTTTTGGGGGAGTAGGATGGAGAGCTGAACGTGCACCCCTGCCTGCCCTCCTCCGGCTGCTGGTGGGAAACTTCCAGCTCCAGTTGCAGCCAGCATCTGGAGAAGGCTGTGATCTGGGATCATGCAGAGCACCTGAGCCTTGAGGGACAACCATCTTTCTGCTGTAGGTCCAATCATGTAGGGCAAAGCATCCAATCATATAGGGCAAAGCATCCAATCATATAGGGCAAAGGGATCGACATCCATGAACAGGCTGGAAACCCATTTCCATGCAGGGAATGCAGGTCTGACTCCATGCTACAAGGTCAGCTCCAGGCCATGCTGGGGACCTGCTGGGACCTGCTGGGGACCTGGGTGAAAGGTGGTTTGTGTGCAGTATTGCCATGCCTGATTTGGGCTTTCCTTCACCACCCCTGGGAAGTGTCGTGATACACCTGCACTTTGCAGTGTGTTGGACTGTTGAAAGCCCGTGGCCATGGTTTGAGGTGCTCTGCCAGAGAAAGGTCTGTCACAAGCCACATGTTCACCAGCAGAAACCGAAGATCTAGGGGATATTGTGGATGAAATTCTCAGCTAAAAGCCCAAGTTTGGCAGCAACAGAGAGGGGATGGGATGCTCTAAATCCCTCTGCGGGGGATGATCACGCAGGAGGGCTGTCATGGAGGTCTTCCAAACCCCAACAGGCTCTGTATGGATGTCCAGCTGCAGGACTTTCCACCCAGCAGCTTCTCCTATTATGTCCACTCCCCGGCTGCCACAGGCAAGAGCAAACGCTGCGGTCCCTGATGTATGCCGGAGTGACGTTTCTATTAGATCTCCCTCCTCAGCTGAATGGAGGCTCGGTTGGAAATAATTCAATGTCGATGGGGAGGGTTCAGCAGAGTTTCCTATTTTTTGGCCCATTCAGTTAGAAAAATCAAATTGGCTTTCCATTCCTCCCAGTAGCCTTTGAACCTGCTGATTAATTTCCAGCAAATTTGATAAAGTGGAAAAACTCTCAAATGAGTTACAGTCCTACAATCTGTGCAAAAATAGATAGCTGGGAGAGGAGATCATGCTAATGTCTCACTGGATGGCTGCACGATGGATTTATCTGGGGTGGCAAGCACCAGCGAGCCCACGCTGGAAAGTGCTGTTAGGACTCTGCCCAACCTCAGGAGGAGTTTTGGTCAGAAATTGCATCTCTCTAGGCACCGGAGCAAGGGAAAAGGAAAGGAAATCAAGTATATCAACCCCACCTACTTGTGGGGCAACTTGTTTTAACCAGTGAAAACATTTTTCTCCTTGACTCCAAAGTTGCTCTGATAATCTGCTATCTCAAATTGGGGCAAGAAACATGTTTTCTATTCATTATTAAATCAAGTAAGTATTGTCACATCACGGAAATGGTATCTTTGATGTTAGACTGCACAAATGAGCTTTGATGGAGCATGGGATAAGGAATGGCAGTAGAGGTCCCAAACGGGGACCCCCAGCACACGGGGCAGGCGCAAATCCCAGTGTCAGCACGATGTGATGGGGATTAAGTCACAAAACACCCTCTGAGAACTTGGGTGCTGCGAACAAGGTGCTGCAAGGACTTCTTCTCACTTTTACACATGCGCTTTGTTCAAACAGCAGCGTCCGGCTTGTTAATGTTTTTTACAACATTTACACAGCAGTTGCTTTTCTAGTGGCCATTAAGACAATTCCACTCGGCCGATTCCCCTTCACCTCCTATTTGCTGTCGCAATAACCTGGCTCTGCGTGTTTTGGAATACCAGTTGCATTTTATGAGGGCTTAAATCTGGAGTCATCCCCACAGGGCTTCCTTTAAATGTTTTCATCATCTCCCCTTTCCCTACTCTGCAGACCCGAGCACAGGGGAAATTTTTTCAAACGCCGGGTTAACTTGCTGAGACGTCATTATAAATCCAAAGCAAATAGGCCTGAGATGTTCCTTGTGGGCCTTTTATCCAGTGAAATGGGTTCGGCAGCACAGCAGTTGCTTTGCAAATACACTGCAAAGCTCCGAGGTTTGCCTGGAATCATGGGGGTCTCTCTTGGCTGCCTGCTCCTTGGAGCTGGAGGAGGGACGGGAAGGTCACTGGGTTATGCCAGTTAAGAAAATGCTTTCTCCTGAGTGATGGATGACCCCCTTTACAGGCCAAATAAAACCCAGTCTGCAGGACTGGGACCCCTACTATATCTGTAGGGTCAACTCTTGGACGATGTTTGGCACCGCTCGCTTTACATCAACCTACTGCCTCCAAGAAAATGGATGAAAATTCCACAATCCCTGGTGGTGCTTGTTGCCTACAGAAACCACTCCCAGCAGTTATGAGTAGTGCAGATGGTTGACCTAAGTATGAGTTGGTCTGCCGGGACATGCCTGTGGGAGCAGGTGTCCCCCTTCCTGCCTTTGGTAGACTCGACACGTTCTCCTACCACACACACCACTTGGTCAAGCCCTGGGAGCTCTGGAGCACCAGGAGTTCATCTCCACTGACCACCTCAGTGCTTGCAGGGAGCAAGAAAGATAAAGAAGTCCAACCATTAGATGAAATGACTAATAGTAGTGGGGAGGTCCAAACCAAGATCTGTGAGGGTTCATATAGCTGTCAGACTGGTTTCTGACAGACAGCGATGACCAGGAACCCAGAGCGGTACCAGCACAGAAGCTGATCATTAGCACACAATTCCCTTTCCATCCCCATTGGCACCAGCAAATGCCATCCCTGCTCTCATGGGCCATCCCTACGTGATGTGCTGGTCCACCTTGGCCTGTGGCCTTGAAAACAGGGCGCAGGGAAGGACCCGGAGGTGGGTGATGCTGTTGAATCAGTCCCTCTCTCTGTTATACGCTTTGTCTCTGGAGACTACGACTGCTGTAAGGCAAACGCTGGCTCCACTCTAGAGATCCTCTAGCTGTTAGCTGAGCATGAATAATATCTTTTGCATTTAGTCACACCTAACGCAGACTAGATGGGAGGCAGTTCTGGATGCTCCTTCAGCTGCTCTTAGAGGTGGTTCCTCTCCATTCAATCAACTGCTGCTGTGTCAAATATCCTTGCCCCGAGAGATATATGAACACAGTTTGTTCAGCCTCTAATGAAGGTAGATGAAACCCTCACTCAATTTCTGAGATTCAATCGTGCTAAAATCTATCAATTAACTAAAGACATTGGAGCTTGCTAATGTCAGACTAATTAAGACATGCTTCAAGCACTTCCTATTAGTTATTCTTGTGGTTATTAGGTGTGGAGGAGATGTATATAAATAGACAGGAGTGCTCTGCTAAAGCAGGAAAAACTGTTGCAAAACTAGGCTCTGGTGGGGTGTTCTGAAATTAAGTTTGAGAGATGTTGTTACTCAGCAAAAGAGGGATTTAATCTAAATATTAACCATATGACAGGAGCATCTTGAAACCTCTCAAGGGATTAGGGGCCTCTTATATCAGGCGCTGTATGAATAACTGTAGCTGTCTAAAATGGAAGGGTTTTCCCCAAGATGTAAGAAGTGCCAGAGGACCGCTGAGCCCCCCTATCTCAGACACACTCCCGGAATGCCCCTCTCTCATCTCTGCAAAAGGGACTTCATAAAACAGACATCTAACATTTAAAGAGCCAAAGCTTGGGGTGGTCTTAGCCCTAGTGTGCCTGTGCAGTTGTTTACCCTCGATGCGTTTCATGACAACGCTGACTTCAGCCCACGGTGCCTGGAGTCCCTTGCCCTGCCTTTGCCGGCTCCAGGCCCTACAGCCCAGCCATCTCACCCCATCCAAAGCTGGTTTTGGAGACCAGGATTGGAGGCATCTCAGCCATGCACTCTGGGAGGAGGGAAAATTAAGGTTTGCTTTGAGTGTCTTTCAAGGAGGAAGATAAATTAAATGTGAGTTGGACCTGCAGCTATTGGAATTGGTTTCTGTTTAAAGCATTGTCCATGGCTGTGTTGAACTGAGTATGGGACATGAGAGCTGGAAGACCAGAGCACCCATTGAATCTTCTCCCTGCTGGAAAGAGGGTGCGTGATCCCAGTAGAAGCTACTATTGCATCTGTCTGGCCTGAGTAACTTGCAAACCTGCTGGCTGACTTTAGTGCCATTTGAGATAGGGCAAGAAGTCTCAGGGAAATAATTTCTCTACCGGTTTAGTGGAAATAGGTCATAAGAAAATTCTGAGGGAAAAGCTGCCATATAGACTTCGCCTTTATTAGACTCCTGACTATTCGCACAGGACGAAAATGTGAGAGTCCCAGCCACAAGCAAATCTTCCTTTCCTTGGTTTGACCAGAGGATCGACCCATGAGATCTCTAGGCAAGTGGAAGTCTTTATCTGTGCTCCTGCTGTTGGAAAACACAGCTAAAGTGCTCTGAGCCACCTGGTGAGGCTGAAATTCTCGCTCCAGTGGAGCAGATCGAAGCATCAGACCTGGAGAGGTACCCAGAGACAACCTTTTCCATAAGCAGAAGACAAGGTTATGCTGATCAAACAGTTCAGCCCGACCCCTTTGCTGAGTCCAGTTACACCGGTGGGTTTTTATGAACTGGCAGCGGAGCCCCGGGAAGGGGCACTGTGAGCCGGCAGCTCTGTCTGACACACCACCCAAGGGGTCACCAGCACCGTGGGCTGGAGAAAGTCTCTGTTCCCCCTTCCCATGCCCCTGAGCCAGTCAGCATCCTCAGAGAGCCACTCTTTAATCAGGCATCTGAAATAGAAAGGAGAAGAGCCATCCAGGGAGGGCGGCTCTAAAGTTAAAAAAGAAACTTACTACGAAGCCTGAAACTAAAGAGAACCCGCCCATGAGTCTCCTTCCGCAAGTTATTCTCCATTCAGCAAAAACCTCAAGGGATCAACTCCCACTAAATTACCCTCTTCCCTTCCCGCCAGAAACTTATACGCATCACCTCCCACTAAATTACCCTCCTCTCTGGCCAGCCTGAAACCTCAGCAGCTCACCTCCCCGAGCGCTCCCCTCTGCCAGCCACAATTCATCCTTCCACTTGAATTTTCATTCCCAGGGTCTTCTCCAAGTGAAAGATATGGGGGTCCAGTAAGGAAAAAAAGTCTGCAGGCTTCTAGAGATGTCCAGAGTGGCCCTGAGCAGCAGGCTCCTGCCAAAGCCAGGCACG
This sequence comes from Anarhynchus alexandrinus, assembly GCA_008711295.1. Lineage (NCBI taxonomy): Eukaryota > Metazoa > Chordata > Aves > Charadriiformes > Charadriidae > Anarhynchus > Anarhynchus alexandrinus. The sequence goes on along the minus strand of VUYV01000202.1, from coordinate 52,006 downwards.
AGCCCCAGGCTGTGTTTTTGCTGCTCCTTAAAATCTCCCTCAAACGTAGTGGGAATCGAGAGTTTTCTCTCTTTTCTTGAAACAACTGCTGCTTTGGGGTATCATTTCCTCCTGTTCTCCCAGGCCACAGAGGAGAGGAGATGTAAAACTTCAGTGGGCACCTGAGGATGAATCCCTCTGTCTGCTCACTGAAAACCAGTGTGTAAACTGGTGGTGTGACTTTTCCTCTTCTCCATGTCCCTAACCCGCCTGGAAGGGAGCTTGGGGAAAGACCCCAGGCCCCGCTCTTCCAGGCCAGGCAGGTCCTGTGCCATAGCATGACACTACAGCTTGGCAAGTCCATCTCCCACCTCCATCCTGACCCCACCATCTCCAGACCTCAGGCTATAAATATGGGATAGCAGTATGTCCTGGCTACCAATACTCAGTGGGATAATTTGCATTTTAGCAAAGAAGAATTAATCAGATATTATAATGGCAAAACCTCAAATCTGCTCAAATCTTCCCACCCCGGACACAGAGCTCTGCGGTTGCATTTCAGCTCTGTCCTCTCCTCAGCTCCCCCAGGAAGGACAAAGTCATGTCCCAGCACAGTCAAGGAGCCCTGAGATGGTGATGAGGAAGGAGAAGCGTTAAACATTTTTCTTTCCTCCCTAAATCTCTTTGTAAAGCATTTGATCTGGCAGTCTCTAGAACATTTACCATGGGAGATAATCTTTGCCGTTTGGGGCTAGTGATAAAGGAAAACAGCCTGTTATCAGCTGACCAGCTCGTCCCAGCAGGAGACATCCTATCTTGGGCACATCAAGGCAGATTTCATTATTAAAGAAGCTGTTTGTTTGCTCTGATCTGTGGAGAGAAAAAAAAAAAAATAATGGCAATTTCTTTTGTTCTCCACGAGCAGCAAATCAGTGTTTCTGCTCTGTCTTCATTACCTGCTCAGTAATTGTCACTGCTGAGTGCCTGATGAGACATCCTGAAGGATGCTAAAAGCTTTCCTTTCCCTTTTTGCAGCACCATCTGCTTTTGTCTTCTCGAAGACTGATGGAGGAAAGGAATTGTCCGCTGCTTTTAAAGGGGCAGGGTGGTGTAAACGTAACCTCTGCCTTTATCTTTAGTGCATTAAATAGTCAAAATCAAATGGCTTTTTGCCTTATCCATTCATTGCCCTCACCGTCTGCTGCAGGAGTTGATTTATTGGGAGCAACATCCTTTGGCTGCGAAGGTGAGGGCTCCCCCGGACACCTCAGCTCCCTGCCCTTCGTCTTGCCCAAAATTAGCCAAACAAGGTGAAATTTAAGGTTAAGAGGTTGGGGAGGGGATATTTGCTTGCAATGTCCATTTCCCCCTTCATTTCAGGACAGGACACAGCTTTACGTGCGATAGCAGCCTTCCTACACAAATGCAGCAGAAATATGGAAATTCAAACCAGAAAGAATCATTAAAAGGCCTTGAAAGGCTAAATGGTGGAGATCCCACAACCATCCCAGGTAATCCATCCCCTGCTCCGCTCTCCCTGACTCTAGGATATTATTATTCCCTCTTGCTGTAATTTAAACTCATGAAGTCCTGTCTGCTTCACGACAGATGTCAAAAATCAGATTTCATTTTCATCACACAATTACTATTCAAGAAAACCGAGACATATTAAGGGGAAAATCTACTTCACTGCCCTTCTGAATGTGAATATTTTAGAGTAATTTCTTAAAAATCGTTGAATTGGTGCAGTTTGCCATTTTCAAAGATGACACAAAGAGATGGTTTCTCATTTTAAAATGAGAAACCATTTTGAAACGTAAGCCAATCGCCATACGGCTTTCTTTCAGAGGCATTGTTTTAATTTGGGGTATTTTAGAATTAATGAGGCAAAATCTTCCCCTTGAACCGGGTGGGATTGTTTTACTCCAGCTCTGCAGAAGTCACATGAAGACCCGATATGGAGAGGTTTAGTCCTGTTCCAGTGCAGGGAAAGCATCCCACATCTTTTATAATTTCTCACCCCGCAGCACTCACCTGCAGTGGGTGGAGGCCACAGCATCCCAAAATGACCATGGTCTTCCTCCTTGACCCGGCTCTGGGTTTTACCTCCCAGGTCACTGTCAGAGGCTTCTCCAGCCCTCACTGCTTCGATTTTTTGGAAGCTTGTAATTTCTAGTTTAAATTTATTTATGCTAGTTCACACCCACTTATTTCCTAATTATTGCCTTCAAGCGTAAATAGCTCTTCTCCCTCCCCAGCACTGATCCTTTGGATGTTATTAGAAGCAGAAGCTCCTGCTCAGCCTCTGTTTACGGGGTTAAACACAGGGTTTTGTGGTCTCTCAGAAAAAAAAAGAATGCTTGGGGCTCCCCAAACATCCCAAGAACATTTCTTGGCTCCTCTTCCTCGTTCCACGTTGTCTTTGCAGAGATGCAAGTTGCACACAGAGTGCAGATTTTGGATCGTGTCTCTTACGTGACATTGGTGTTTGGCCCGAGCCACTCTCGAGGCTCAGGGCTGGGAGAGATGCAAACACCCACCGAAGGACGGTTAAATCACCCTTCGGAGGAGCCCGTCTCCTCCCTGACCAGAGACGAGGCTTGGGCTGACATGCTCTCTCAGGTGGCTTTTAGAAGGGACAACCCATCCTTGACTGGGCTTTTAGAAGGGACAACCCATCCTTGACTGGGCGTGCTGTTCCATGGGTTCCAGATAAAAAGGCACACAAAACACCCCAGCCTGGAAAGAAAAGATTTCCCCTCCTGCCCCAAGCAAAACCAATTCAAGTGGTAACTTTTAGCTTGCTGCTTTGGCTATTAGTGCAGATGTTTCCATCGAGAGATGAGTTTCTGGCTTCACGAGGCAGAGTCCCTCCGATGCAAGGGGGATCCAGGCTACGGCAGTGGTCCCCACGTCCCCACCGCGCGCTGCAGCTCCTCGGTGCCGGGGCTCGGAGGGGAGCCGCCGTTCGCTCCGCCTCCCAAACATTTGTGCTTATTTGAACTCGTAGTACAAAACGTTTCAGCGGATTATTCAGTGCCTCCGGGAGCTCTCGAGGAGGCGGAAATAATGAAAAATTATTAATTAGGCTATTATTAATTTATTATAATTATTAACTGCTGACATTCTGCTCAGCGCCAGGCTCGGCTCCAGCTGGTGGGGCTGCGGTTGCAGATGGCAAGAGCTTGCCGTGAGGAGAGATGATCTTGTTACAGCCCTGCTCCACGCCATGCCCTGCCGCGAGCATGACCAGGGGAACGGGGAGGAGGTAGAGGGGCTCTTCAGATGCCTCCAGAAAGAATCACAGCCCAGGATTGCCATGTGTATTAAGTTTCCTGCCCAAGCAGTATATACGGTCTACACCGTCTTATAGGAGAGGTGGCAGCAGTGTAAGGAACAGTTGAGGGATGCGAGCAGTGTTTTTTCAGAGCAGAAGCAGAAAGCCAGGTGAGATGGGAAGGCTGTGGTCCCAAATCTTCTTGGTGGAGCTGGAGGACACAGAGCGCACGCTGTACACATCGTTATCCCACACCAGACAGGATCAGGGCTTTGTGTGCGCATGTTCACATTGATGTGCAGTGCGCTCTCTGCCTAAACCATCCTCCAACTTCTCATATCAGCCCACGGAGTACTTACAACATCGAGTTTTAGAGAGTTTCCCTTCCCAGGGCACCACTCTTCACGCCAAACACACAGGCAAGAAGTGCCTAAAACCAGCCCACTTTTAGAGCTTTTTCCACAGATTTTAGCTGTTGAACTCATCGACTTGAGTCGTTTTGGATTCAAAGACTGTTGGGCTATTACAAAGGGAAATGCCCTGGGGTACAATAATATGGATTCAGACTGAAACCCGAGCCCCAGGCTGGGCACAAGACCACATGTTTCTGAGCAGGAATTAACTCCTAAAGGTTCACAGCCAGGAAGGAACATTCAGCTCCAGCTCAGAGAGCAGCAGAAGGAATCATTTCCATCCCCGGCAGCATCCCTAGCTGATGCTATTAGAGAAACTTCTGAATTACAGAGCTAGGAGAGAAATCACTGCCCGTGCCTCAGTTTCCCTCGTACACAGCTGAGAGGAAGCTAAAGAAACAGTTTAGGCAAAAAGCCTAAAACTCAGAAACCCTCCTGGTTCAAGCACAGTGACTAGGATTTTAGGATCCTGCCAGAAAACTCCCTGTCTTCCCCCAGTCCCTCCTCTCCATCACCCACAGCAGCTCCTCTGGGAACAGCACTGCCCTCAGGCACCTGCAGAGCACCCCTGGGTGCCAGGGCACTTGTTATAGCCTCTCCTGTGACCCAGGTGTGGAGACTTGCCACAGCCTTGGCTGATGAAAGCCTTGTCATTATCCAATTACCTTGAAATCACTTTTAACTCAGGCCAAATTAAGGTAAAATGCAAATAAAGGTGTTAATTCCCAGCATCCAAAAATAGACAACAGAGGCAGAGATGTTTGTAGAAGACATAGGTGAGAGAATAAAGAAAAAAAAAAACACATTTCACACAGCCTCAATGAGTTCAAATCAGAGCAGTCACCCTCTGTAACCCCTCCTCTGCTGTAGACTTCTCCAGACAAGGTGGGGGGGAGGATTCCCCTCCTGCTGCCCCCGGCCCTCGGATTGCCTCTTTCCCCAGCAGTGAGATGGTGGGGACACGTCTGTCCCCCGAGTGTTCCCAGGGGTTCTTCAAGCAGCCACCACCACTCCAGCTTTGCCGGGAAGGGAGAGGATCTCCAATTTACCCACTTGTGAAAGGTATGAAATGCAAAGCCACAACAACATCGCTTGCAAGAAACGTCCTATCCTACATAGCAAATACCCTGCAAACTGTTTAATGCAGTGATTTGCAGCTGTATGGGTCATTTGCATACAGAGACCACCTCTCACATTCGTTAAATGAGCTCCTGTCCCAATATTAGAGGAAGAATGTTGTGTTAGGAGATGTGATCCAGCTGGATGGTGTGTGGTGGTTATGGGACCCACCTGACAGTCTTCTCAAGTATTTCCAAGGTTCTGCAGCTTTGTTTTTTAAACAGAACGCTCGTGATTTCTGTGGTAGGATATAAGCAGTGCTGCCCAGCAGTTCCTCTTGCCAGGTAAGTCTACTTAGACCTGCAGGAGAGCTCCCCAACCTATGCTATAAAAGGATGATGACACAATCCTTTCCCCAAAATCTGAGTTGTGGAAGATGAAGAGGTTTCCTGCAACTCAATGGGCCAAGTCCAGAAAGAAATCCCATGGCCATGTCAGGAAACACCATCCGTGGTGGGAGGAGTGGGGCTGGCTTGTGTTTTCCTCTGGAAGTCATTGACAGGGATGAAATTTGGTCTGAGTTTTATCAGAAACAGCTGCTCCAATTCTGCATTTCCAATGACTTAGTGCTGATGAGAGAGGATTACAAAAAATAATAAGAAAGGCAAAATCAGAACGGGATGTTTGGATTTTATCTAAATGGAACACTTAAATTGATTTAGCCTTTATTATTATTATTGTTTTGTTACAGGCAGTAGCACAGGGTCCCTATTATTTTTAATTGGCTTTGTTCCTCATTAGATTGAACACAGATTGTCAGCCAGCAGAGTTTCTCATTGAATGCAAATCCAGGCACTAAATGTCCAGGCTCCAGCGGTCCTGCACAAATGCTGATTTTTCTGAGCCTTTCTATAGGAGGAAATATCCCACCAGGGAATTCTCCATCCTCTCAGATAGGGGACACAGGGCGAACTGTCCTGTCCACCCATCACGGGGATGGATACAGCCTCGGGAAAAACAGCTCCTGGTTTGCGGAGGGGAGGAAATACGTCTGAGCGGGGCTGGGAGGGGGTGAGGGACACATGCAAATCCCAAAGGTACGTTTATCGGCACAGATGCCAATTGTCTTGAAGCAGGTAAATAATGGGAAATGTTTGACTGCTGTATTAGCTGACTATTAATATCTGCTGATGCTCAGGAAATGTTGTCACGCAGAGCAGGAATAGGCTGCTCTTTGCCTCCAATCCTGTACAATAGACCAAAAATACTCCGAGGCGGCACTCTGGAGCCACTGGCGTCCGCCATGCCCAGATATCCATCGCTCCCATCAGGCAGTCCTGTCTTGCAGACCAGGACAAGGAGTTTTATCCGGCCATTCTCTGCTGAGCTTTTATTTTTTTATATATATATTTTATTATTTTTAAAGGACTTCCTGCCCTTGGAAAGCAGGGGAAGGAGTCCAGGAGCTACAAAAGCCAGGGGGAAACGCAGGGGAGGAATTTGTTGAGTCCAAGAGATGAGCCGGGTGGGAGGGAACTCGGAGGAAATAGGAAAAGATGGAAGTGAGGATGAGGGGGTTATTTATTTACAGCAATGCAGAGTACTGTGAAACAGGACACAGGGTCAGGTCTGCCGAGGAGGCAGAAGATGACCCACCGTCACCACGTCCCTGTGCGGAGGTGGGAGCAGAGCAGCGGCTGTCCGCTCTCCGGGGTGAGGCAGGACAGCCCATCGCTGCCTACAGCAAAGCGGCCTGGGGAGCAGGAAGGCAGCACGAGTCACCAGTTGGTAAATACTGTTTATTTGGAGTATGCAGAAAAGCTCAGGTGGGATTTGTGACCCCCTGAGGATCTGACAGGGGGTGGCTCTACCGCTGCTGAAATGCAGCCGGGGCTGGGGTGGTGCCATGGGAGGTCTGGGAGTGGGGGTAAAGCCATGAAGGCATTTGAGCCTGAACTCATTCTTCAATACCTGAATGTTTAGGTGGATTTATGACCTTGGCAAATCCCAGGCAGCAACATGCATCCCTCCCTGCCCTGCTTCCCTTGCAGCATGCCCCAACAGCTCATGTAGGAGGTCCCCATCCAGTATGCAACCCCCTGGCAACCCCCTTCCATTGCACCCAAATATCCTATAGAATTTGGGCAACCTAGGGGGCCTGCCCAGGCTCTGGGGACTGCCAGGCCATCCTGTGGTGCCAATGTCCCTGGAACATGGCACCTGACTCCATCATGCCTTTGAAATGCTGCCTTAGAGGAGCACATCTCCATGGCAGGCATGGGCAACAAAAAGCCAAACCCAGCTGAACCAGCGAGGGAGTTTATGCAGGTGTGCTGCGTTTCAGATACGCTAATGCAGCTTTCACAGCTGTAAAAAGTGCTCCCTCTGTACCACGGTTGCCTTGGCTATAACCACGTGAGAGGGCAAGATGGCCCGATGCCCTGGTGAGGGGCACTCAGGAGCCCTGAACTTATTTCCAAGCTTGAGGGGTGGCTTTGGGTGGTGGATGCCAAATGGGCTCTCCCTGAGCTGGATAGCAGCCACGTCCTTGCAGCAGCCACATCCTGGGGTGATGGGCAAGGAGAGCTGGGACACCTCTGGGCCGGTGACACGCAGAGGACAGCACTCACCCGCAGGTCCTGCCTTGGCCTGGGATGAAGAGCAGGCATGGATGTGGCACGCGGAGCACACGCTGCCGGGTGTCTGCTGTGATTTTGCTGGCTCTGTATCACAGAGATGCACAGTACCTTGATTTGCATCTCAATAAATGCTATCTCCCAAATTGTAGAATGTGTTAAATTGCTTTGAAGAAAATCTCTCGGCCCCTGCTATGTTCAGCAAAGAAACAGGCAGGACAAATTGCCTCCTCGAGGTTTCTGTACTAGATACTTGGATAGACCATGGTGAATTATCCTCTGGTGGTACCGACCTCTCCACTGATCATGGAGATGATTTTGTTTTTCTTATGATATCTTTCCAATTTATTGAGATCACTTGGAATTCCAGCCCCGTCCTCTGATGTGCTTGCTGTCCCTTCCAGCAAGGTATTGTCTGCAAATTTAATAATCATCCGTGTTATGCCATCGTTCAACTCTTAATGAAAATATTGAATAAAGCTGCCCCCAGGAGAGACCCTGTCTGGATGCCCACTCAATCCATCTGTCCGTTTCGACAGTGAACTGCGGATAACCACTCCCCAGGTACCTTACAAACAGGTTTTTCACCCATCCTGCAATAACTGCATGTAGATGAGGGTCCCGTGTGAGACAGCGACAAAACCTCTCTGTCCTGACCATGTTAGACAAGGACCTGTCTGTGTCAGCGCACACGGCAAGGTTCCTGCTCACAAAAGGACATTAGATTGATTTGACACATCAGTTCTTGACAAGTTCATCAAGACTGATGTTCCTGTCATCTTCACAGTGCTTACAAGCAATGTGACTATTTCATCCAATATTTTCTGGTTTATAAAGTAAACCGGGAAGCTTAATGCACCCTGGTTCTTCTTTTCCCACCTTTTTGGAAGTCTTTTCACAAGTCTTCAGTGGGAACTAATGTTTCCAGTCGGCTCAGACAGGTTTTTAAGATGTGCATTGGGTCCAGGTTGTTTGAAAACATCTATCTCTGAACAGCTTGTTCGTTCCTTGGCTCCTGATTTGGCTTCTCACCTGTACCCGTGCTTCTCTGTGAAGACTTTGTGAGACCTCAGGGCTGAGACTTGCAGTCTGTGGACCTCGGCAGCAGGTTTGACCTTGCTGCCTTTTTGCTTCGCCATGTGCCCTCTGAGCACAGGGACAGACAAGGGGACCTGTTCCACCTCCATCCTCTCTAAACCACTCGTTACATTTATTTGGGATAAATCAGCCTCAATCTTTCCCCTCCTCACAATTGGCGAGCCAACCATGAGATCCCATCAAAGTGCCTGAAATGCCAAGCTCAGCGCTAAACCTTTGACTTGTTGCTGTTTAATCCTTTCCTTTGGAGGCTGAGCAGAGAATTTCCCCACTCCGTCTGAAGCCCATTAATACTAATATAAGTAATTTCAGTGTTTTTAGAAATCTCCTAAAGCTGACTAGAAGGAAATGTTGTGTTTCAGCTCGGGTGGTGGTTGTTACTGCTTTAGGGTTGTTCCTTCATACCCCAATTTCAAGGAACAGTGACACTGCATATAAGCCTGGATCTCCACTCCTCAAGTCTAGGTTGAACTGGAGTCCTAGTTTTACCCCTAAACTGGGTATCTTTTGCAATGCAGCTTTTTGGAGCATGGATACAATGGTTGTTCCAAGCGTTGGTTCTTGAAGGCTTTGGGGACAGTTCACCCAGGACAGCAGTGACAATCTTGTTTCCCTCCATGCTCTTTTCAGCTCAGGGCTGGTATCTGAAGGTCTTTCCCAGCTGTGTCTCCACGAGGTGGTCAGCACTGGGCACTCGGGTGTGCATCGTGGCTGTACTCCTGCAATTGCCTAAAAGCCCTTTGAACCAAGGAGGGGTTAGTGCCTTTGGCTCGTTAATTCGCAAGGTGAAATCTCAATTACAGTGTTATTTTTGGACGCTCTGCTCATGTCACAGAGATTTTTAATGAGTGAGTCACAGGGAGCCCCTTTTTGCTGCAAAAAAAAAACAACCCACTTGGACCATTTGGGGTTATCCTACCAAATCCTGGGGGTCTGCAAAGGTGCTGCGGGAAGGGAAACGTTCCCGTACCAGCCGTTGGAGGCGGAAAAAAAATATACAAGAAATGGGGATGGGGATATAATTAGAGGTTGTTTCAAGCCTTCAGCCCGAATACCAACACCTCACTGCAAGCAGTTATTCACTCCGCTTGTAACGGCAGCTGGCTGCGGCTGCTGCCAAGCGTACGGGTAGTCTGACCGCCAGCACAGTGCGATCATTATTGCTGGGGCTGGGGACAAGCTTGAAAACCTGAATGGGTGGCCCTGGTCAATCTGAGATGCTTCTGTAGGCAGCGAGAGCTGCTGCGGGGAGCAGCCCTGGGGGTACGCAGGGGCTGGGGGTGATGGGGACCTGCCCGGCTCCGAGAGATGATGGTTGGGGTAAAAAGGGAGGTGATTTGGGGTTCTATCTGCTACCACCACCCAGCAAGGTACTTCTGAGCTCCTTGACCTCAAAGGAAGAACGGGGTTTGTCCAGTGTAGCAGTCTCTGACCCTTGCTAAAGGCTGAGCATTGGGTTATACAGAGTAGCAGTTAAACTGTTTTTTTAGCGGATGAAGAACTTTGTGATGGAGCATGAGAACCTTCAGCCAGAGATGTATAAGGGAAGCAGGGTCCAGGCTGGTCATAAAAACCAGCAACGCTTCAAAAAACACACCCCAAACCCAAACAAAGTGATGTTTGCTGAAATTCATGCCGGTAGTACAACATCACCCGGGCTGGGGACAGACTTGCTGGCACATAACGTGGAGCGGGTCCAGCCCGTGGGGCTGGAGGAATCCTGCTGGTAGCCCCCTGGGGCACGGCATTTGCCCTTGGCTGGCTCTCAAGACAGCCTGAGGCCATACAAACCATACCTTCTGCTGCGAGTCGGGACTCACCCACGGAGGTCTGGCCTCTGCAACGCAGAAGCCGGTTAAATACATCCAAGCATCTCCTTACGGAGTCCAAGAGCATTGCTGCCAAATCTCTCACCACGGTGGCTTCCAGGAACCGCTTTGGAAGGGAAAGCTGTGAGAGCGGGACCCCGGGCCAACAGCCCAGGCTGCTTCCACCACCAGCAACCTCCTGCTGCTTCCACCACCTCCGCTTGGGAAGGGGATGGCTCCTACGGCTTGGACATCTTCTCCAGCTTGCTGGTGGCACTCATGGGACATGGGGACGCTGTGGCTCAGCTGAAATGCTCCATGGCTCTCCATGCTGTTACACACAGCCATATCGCTCGCACTCCCCCCTGCATCCAAACCTCCCCCGTGGTCCAGCACAGGCACAACTGGGCTGTGCTGGGGTGGTCCACGCCGCCGGCGGCTCCTCAGCATCTCTGCAGAGTTGCCATGGAAACCATTAATTAACCACCATCCCTCGCCTGACGGCATCAAGCCCCGAGAACAAGTAAGATCTTCTCCCTTCACCTTCATTGCACACCGGCACGACAAAAACCTGGGGGCAGGCAGTCCGCAGCAAGAAAGCAGGCGAAGCCCTGGGCAGACAATGTTTAAATGACTTTATTTTTTTTTTCCTCCTTTTATAAATGGGCACAGCACAGAAATAATTAAAAAAAATAGACAGTACCATTACAGTGCTAGATCCATTGGCAAAGATTATTTTTATAGTCTTTTTTTTATTATTTTTAAAGTTTTGGCCATTGAGTAAGAACAAAAACAATTAACAAACATTTTATTTTATTTTATTTTTGTTTTTTAACAGACACTATGAAGCAATTTAAGTACTAAACTCTAGAAGAGTTATGTACATACAAAAAAAAGTTCTGTTTAAGATATGTTTCCTATTAAAAATATTTACATGCATTTTTTTCCCTCCCATATTCATTGAAAGGTAAAACACTTGTAGTTTCTTCTATTGTTAAAGATTTTTCATTCTCCTGTTGGGAATTTAAATCAGCTCCAAAGAAAAAGTGAAGTGGGGCTCACTTGTTGGGCTTTTCTTTTTCTCTGAATTATTTAAATCTTCTGGCTTTAGATTTTTTTTTTTTTTATGTAAATCAATGGATTTTTTGTTTGTTTGGGTTTTTTTTTTTTTTTTCTTTTTTTTTTTTTTAATTTATACAAGAATGTTTCATGTTTATTTACAGAAGAACCAATGGGTGGCGATTTATCCTGGAGACATGGCGGTGAGCGTTAGCGAGAGATAAGCATGTGATTTTAAAAAGTAGTTCTATCAAACTGCAATGGATATACATTTTTTTTTAAAGTCAGCAGTTCTGTCTGGTTTGATTGTCAGCTGTACTTTTATGACTTAGACCAGGGGGACCCAGAACAGGGGTAGCTTATGCACGTGAAGTCACTGGTACCCTTGAGGTCTTTGGAGATGCGGTGGATGAGCTGTCTGGAACGTGAGGGGGAGAAAAATAAATCTGGGCATCGCACGGGCGTCTCCTAGGGTGACTTTTTCCCCAAAATAAAAATAATAGTAAAAAAAAAAAATAAAATAAAAGTTTGTATGCTCCAGACTGAGACTTCTCTATAGAGCCTGGGGGTGGATACGTCCGCGGAGCTGCAGGCACAAGGTACGCGGGACAAACCGGAGTCGGCCAAAGGCTCCTCACCCCGACCATCCCCGCAGCGCCGAGGCGGCCGGGACGAGGCCATCGCTACGCCGGGGCGGAGAGCGGGAGGGGAGGAAGGCGCCAGCAGCACCGGGGGGGGGGGGGGNGCCAAATCCGGCAGCCAACCGCCGAGGAGGGGGTGGGAGGGCTGCAGAGTCCGGCACACGACGCCGGCTGAGAAACCCGCCTCGTCCTCTTTAGGTGCAGAGTTTGCATTGAACCTGTGCGCGCGCGCGTCCTTTGCGCGCCCACACACGTATATACATATATACATATATATTAATTACATACACATATATATACATACATACACGCACGCCGCACCCATCCCTGTCGCCGCAGCCTCCAGCCCGGCCGAGCCGCTGGCGAGGCGCCCGGCCAGACGCCAGTTAATTCCAATAAACCTCTCCGCGTTGAAAACTCAATGTCACTTTAGGAGCTGCCAGAGCCTCGCAGAAAACCTCCAGAGCCCAGAAACGCCTACAATCATAAAAAGGGTGGTTGAGGAAGGGGTAAAAAAAATAATAAAAAAAATAAAAAAAAAAAAATCCATTCTTCTTTTTAGCTAATGGTTTTGTTCCCGTTAAAGCCTCCGTGCTGGTGACTCATGGCAGGGGTCGGAGAGCTCTGAATGCCGAGTCCGGGGAGCAGGAGCCAAGGCTCTCGGGGAGCAAAGCAGCTCCTGCACCGGGACCTTCAGCACCCACTGGGCAAAATGGGGAGGGAACGGGAAATTTCAAGGCAAACCAGCGTGCCACAGCACACAGCGCCATCGCCTTCCCTGCAGCAGGGTCCTCCCCAGTGCAGTGGACTGCTGTTTATTTTTGAAAGGTCCAAAATCAAAGATTTTTTTTTTTGGAGGAAAGGGGTAACTCACTCCCAGCCCTGCAAAACCTGTCCGGGGCTGGGTCCGACTCCATCTCCTGCCCTTCCCATCCTCCTGCTCCCAGCCCTTAGTTTGGGCTCTCACACATATTTTCTGGCCCTTCCCCTTCCCTTTCCTTTCTTTCCCTTTTCTTTCCCTTTTCTTCTCCCTTCCCTTTAACCCCCTCCTCCTGCCGCCTCCTTATTTATGTGGCCCAGGAGTCACCGGCTACTTTATCATTCTCCTCTGAGACTTCATCATTCTCCTCCGAGACTTTATCATTCTCCTCCGAGACATCGGCTGCTGCAAATCACAGCGGGGAGGGAGAGCGGGGACCAGCACAGCTGGGAGAGGACCCGTCGCCATCTTTCACACCTTGCAATTGCGGCTCTCCTAAAATGATGAAACTGGCACGGCAAAGAGTTTTCCTTCAGTGTATCATACGCGCGCACACACAAACGCGCAGAAAAGAAATGGAAAAGCAAGCGGAAAAGCCCTTCTCTACACCCACACGGGCCGCCCACGTCCTCGGGGTGCACAGCTGGAAGGATGAGCACATCTGGGCGCTGCCCCAGCCCGGGGGCTGCAGCTGTTCATGGGTGATATCACTACGAGGGATAGGCACGGGCTGGGGAAGGGGCTGAATTTGTGCAGAGTGGGACGATGCCAAATCTGGCAGCCTTCGGGAGGGGATGGTGGGGGAGATGCTCCAGCTACCATCGGAGTTAATTTCCCTCCAATCCTGCTCTGCGGCCAAATCAACAGCTGAGAAAAGGTGCTTCCGTCGCTCCCTCCCCACCGTGCTTTCTCGCCTCTTCCCCATCCATCTTCGCACCGGGAATCCCTCAAAAGCCTCAGAGTGTGGTGAGACACGTGTGCCCGTGCAGAAGCTCCTGCTGGAGGGAGCAGCTGTGCCCCGCTGCCCACCATCTGCCTCCGGCTGCCCTCGGCACGGCCGCGGGCTCGGCAGCACCGCCCGGCGTGGGACCGGGACCCCCAACACGTGGTGCCGTGAGGATGGGCACACTGCAGCCCACCACCACCACAACCCTCTTACAGACCCCGAGAGCATCATTCATCTGGGTTTCATTGGGGTTTTACCCATCCCCGTTGCTCCAGTAATAGAGAGCTGATGGTACCTGCAATTTTTTTGGGGCTGAGCTTTCCCAAAAAAACGCAGCCCACGTTCAGCTCCGTCCCACCACCCCTTACCCTACAAGGGAGGCACAAGATCAGCCGTTCTCCAGCAAGACAAGGCTTTTTTTTCTTCCAAGCATCAACTCCAACAACTAACCCGGTGGTCCTGCTGAGCTGAGGCGACAGGACAGGCTGTCATGATTGATCACCAGAAAAAGGTGGGCTCCAAGCCCAAAAGACAGTCTCCTTGAGCTCACATCCCCTCTCCAGGCGGAGAGCAACACAGCAAAGGTGCGGAAGCAGCAGACGTACAAAGAATTAAGACTTTGGTCAATTCCGATTACCAGTTTAATTGCCTTCACCTTTTTTTTTTTCGCATGTGGTTGTCTCATACTTTTAATTACCGCAAGAGGAGGCGCTGCCCAGCCTCCTCGCGCCCTCCCACTTCCAGCCTTCCTCACTGCTGAAACGGTAACGGATTTAAGTGCCGGGATTACAACTTAACACCAGCTGAGTGAACCGAGGTTAAGCTTGAGTGAATAAAAAAATTGTATTAAAGAACTTCAGACTATTAAATGGGAAAAAAAAATGGAATGAAGAAGATTAGGGAAGCAGCTAAGAAAAGCAGCATTTAAAAGATTAAGCTGGGAGGGTGGTTTTTTTAATGCAAGCTCAAAAGATTAAGTCCACGTTGTTCCAAAAGATGGTGATTTTGGGTGGCCTTGATACCTGCTGCGCCCAACTCATTCAATCATGAAAAGACTTGATTTATGCCACTCCCCAACAGGTAGGGCCCTTCGTGTAGTCCCCAAAAAAACCCCAAAACCATCAAAACCATGAGTTGAAACTCTCCCTTTGGAGCAGGTCAGAGAAAGCGGCCCTTGGAGCCAGGTTGGCACCAGCCTGCTTCAGACGTGTGGTCCCCCCTTCACAGCATCCTCATCCTCCGTGGCCAGGATGGACCCAAGAGATGGGTACACAAACACACACTCACTCTACACTGTCTGCCTTTCAGCATCACCACCCAAGACATCCAACAGGACCTTCTTCTCCGAAGTAAAACACCCAAAACAATGACAAATTTGAGGCTGATATCTCCGAAATGGGTATTTTTAGAGCTGGCCTGTGCGCAGGGGCTCTGCTCCCTACCCTGAAGTACAACCAAGGTCGGCATTTTGGGTCGCAGTCCCCGCATTGCGCACCCCAAGGGAGCATAGCCCAAACCTCACATCTTCACAACCACGAAGTCCCATCCAGCCATCATATGCAGTGCAATGAAAATTTACAGGGATTTCATTTCATATATATATATAACTGTGTATGTATGCGAGTGTGTGTGTATATATATATATCTAAAATATGCGTTTGGCCTCTCAAATTCCTAACATAAAGAAGCGCTGCTGTCTTGTAGCCTCCACCAGGGTCATAAATCCCTATATCCACTGACACCCTGAGGGGACAAAGTGTCACTGTGTCCGTGCAGGTTAATTCACGATGCAACAGAGTCAAAGCAACCCTTTCCCCCCCCCTCCCCCCCATTTTCCTGTTTAAATTGCTCTAAGAGCAAAGCCAAGGTCTCCATGGGATACCATCGAGATCGCAACCATCATGAAAACAAAGCTCCTTGCCTGCATCGCAAACAACGCTTCAGCTAATTAAAAGCCAACT
The DNA here is from genome assembly GCA_008711295.1 of Anarhynchus alexandrinus. Lineage (NCBI taxonomy): Eukaryota > Metazoa > Chordata > Aves > Charadriiformes > Charadriidae > Anarhynchus > Anarhynchus alexandrinus. The sequence goes on along the minus strand of VUYV01000202.1, from coordinate 36,369 downwards.
CATTGAAATATCTAATTGACTTTTCTGTGCAGAGAGCTTGCTCCAAAAAAATCTAGCCTTTTCTAGAAGGCACAAGTTGGGCTCCGGATCAGGCCCCGCTGCTCTGAACCTTAGGTAGCCTCAGAGGGGAAACCACTGCACTTGGGTGATGATGGCTTCCAGGATCTTTTGCTCTCAGGCTCCCGGGTGCCCCGTGGGTTATACTGGAATTTAAGCAACAACAAAAGAAACACAAACCATCAATCCCGGGTCTTGCGAAAGAGATGTAGCGGCCAACCTGCCCTGGGGCTGACTGGTGGAAAGCCACCGCTCTGCCTCACCTTCCTCACCTTCTGGGTGCCAGGGGACCCCTGCCCGACCCCCGAGGGGACAGATTATTGCCTCTGCTTTGCAATTCTTTCCTCATGCTGCGTCTCACGCCTTGTTGAGCTTTGTGAGATGTTATCCCAGCTGGAGGAACCGGGGAGAGGGTTTAGCTTCTCCATTTCCAACTCCTCTCCCTGCCGACTCCCCACCACGCAACATCCCGCTCCGTTTTAAAACCAGTGCCGTCGGTCGTACTGCACAAGCTGAGTTTTATTGGTCACAGTGAAAACCCAGCAAAAGCAAGGTCCCTTCTCAACCAAACCCCTCAGCGGCCGGCGACACGCCGTTTCTATAGATTTAAGGTCTCTGGCTGTGCACAGCGATGCAGTGAAGCGCGGTGGCGGCAGGAGGGGGAGCAGCATGACATACCCCAATGCGTCTTCTTGCTGCTCCACGAGCTCTCCGAAGAGGTGATCGAAAGAGTTCGTTTCCAGCATACTGGCCAAGTTTGTATTTATTTCTTTTTCCCCACTCCGAGAGCAAACCCTGGGGCATCAGGTATTCCAGCCCCTTGTGCTTTTTTTTCAAGGTTCAAAGCGTATTTGAGAGTCGCGTCCTCTCTTCAAACAGAAGCAGGGAGCAAGGTAAATCCTGCAAAGCAACCAACCCCATTCAAAAAAAATAAAAAACCCAAAATGAAAAAAAAAAAAAAGAGAGAGAGGGAAAGAAATCTCCCTCCTTTCCAAAGGGGGGAAAAAAAAAAAAAAAAAAGAAGATAAATCCAAACCAACCCCCCTGCACCCCAGGGCTGGTAGAAGGTGTCTGGATCCCAGAGTCCGCTGTGTTGGTGGGAAAAGCCCAGTGACCTCCAGCCGTGGTTGGCAGCCCGATTGCCCCGTCCCACACTCGCCAGGGCGCTCCCCGGGCACGGGTTCCGTGGCGGTGGCTCCTTGCCCCGTCCCTCCCGCCGCAGAAAGGCCAGCGGTACTCGGTCTGAACTCGGAGACGCTCTGGGCACTTGATTTTCCATTATGCCGAAGATGTGTTTTCTCCTTTAGCTGTTGCGGGTTTTGCTTTTTAAATTCACAGTCTGATCCAAAAAAGAGAGAAAGAGAGAGAGAGAGAGAGAGAGAGAAAGAGAGAGACTGGATGAAGTAGAGGAGGAGGGAGAGTTTGGAGCGGGGAGGGAGGGAGTGCGAGGCACGCCGGGCTCTCCTTCTACGCGTAAAACTCCTCCTGCTTGTCGGGCTTCTGGTACGTCACGTTGGCTTGCTTGGGCTCCTCCAGCGTGTAACTGCCCTCGTCCTTCTTCTTCATCCGGTAGATGAGCAGCATGACCAGGAAGGCAGCGAAGAGGGCTCCCACCACACCGCCCACGATCACGGCTGCAACAGAGAGAAGTGGCACAGCCGTGAGTGCCGCCCCGCAGCCCCAGCCTGGCTTTCAGCACAAATAATTTGGGGTGGGTGGGGGGAACATTTTGGATTCCAGCTTGGGTTTTGTGCTTTGCAAGTTTGCGAGCAACTTTTCTCCTGATATCTATGGTTAAGAAAACTGAAAATGAAGGTGAGGTGCTAATGCGATCGCATGATTCAAGGAGCTTCATCAAGCTCCCAAGTGCAGCGATGCTGAAGGGTGCATAGGACCCAAAGGCACCTACTCTACAGCTGCACTGTGGGCGATGGACTGGCACGAGGCAGCCCAGGGAGAGAGAGGTCCCTGCACAGGCTGTAGCCTCATGTAAGGTGGGTGCAGAACGTCCCCCAAAGAGCTGCTCATTTGGGTGCCCGTCAGAATCCACCATGCTCAGCTGAAGACCACCAGAACAATAGCTGCTTTGCCGTGCCATCGCCTCCAGCTGCCTTTAGCAGATGGTGGGACACTGACACCTCTTGCCCCATCTCTGATGTCCCTCTGGCTGGACAAGTGGCCCTCCCAGGGCACCTCACTCTTCTCCTGCAGTCAGAGGTGGCGGGTGGTATTCTGCCAGCACCGTAGCGCATCTTTCCACTAACATCCTACATTTTTCCTGGAAACCCATCTGAGCAAAAGCAAATTGTGCACAGCTCTGCCCTCCCCCGGCAAAGACATGAAGATCCCTGGGGACCCCCCAGCACAGGCCCTGGAGCTATTCTGGCAGGTGAGTGTGGGTTATCCCAGGCTCAACAACAGCCCAATGCCCTGTCAAAGACCAACCCTTCTCCTGGGCCATGGAGAACCCAGCTGTCTGTCCCCACCCCAAAACATGCCAGCTCTTCCCCTACAAGCCCTCCGGTCTCACCTATCAACACTTCTTTCCTTTCCAGGATGTTTTTCTGGGGGAGTTGAGCGGCCGAGTTGCCGGAGTCTATCGTGTTGTCGATGAGCCCTGGCTCCGCGTTCTTGCCCAGCCCGGGTCCTGATGGTGGCGTCACCACGGCCATCACCTCATTACCAAGCTCGGGACGAGTTGTCTCTTCCTCCTCCCGGATCTCAAAGTCCCCACTGGGGCCGCTGCTGACTGGGACCTCCAGCTCGTTGTCGAGGACTGTCGTTACCTCCCCTGGCTCCATCTGGGAGAAAGGACAAGATGGAGCAGAGGACAAGGACCAAAGGGTGGTTCCTGCCTTCAGCAGCTCTGATGTGTCCAGAGGAAGGACATCACAGCACCGATGACAGGGTGGCCCTCTCAGCAGGGAACATGGGGGATAACATTGGGGTGTCCCTTCCCCGTGTCACTGAAGTGGATGGTCATATTGCAGCAAGCAACACAACCCCACATTTTGATGGTCACCAAAAGGTTGAGGCCATCATGGCTGAGCCAGATCATTCTTGTCTGTCCCCATCCCAGGTGCCCTTGAGATGCACAAACTCTTACCTGTTCCCTGTAGCTTCCCCTAAAGAGAGCCCCACACCCCAGACCCACATTTGGGCTCTTTGTCCCTGGTGTAGACAGATGGCTGGCTGAGACATCTCACAGATGCCTCCTGGCTAGACATGAAGTGATGCAGCCGTTTGTGCTACAGCAACAGAGCAAGTGTAAGGATCGGGTGCCATTGGATGAGCCCCAGGGAGTTCCCTTCCCTCTCAGAATCACAGAATCCCAGACTGGTGAGGGCTGGAAGGGCCCTCTGGAGCTCCCCCAGTGCCACCCCCTGCCAGAGCAGGGGCACCTCCAGCAGTGGCACAGGACGGCGTCCAGGCGGGTTTGGAATGGCTCCAGAGGGGGAGACTCCCCCACCTCTCTGGGCAGCCTGTGCCAGTGCTCTGCCACCCGCACAGGAGAGAAGGCCCTCCTCAGGTTCAGATGGAACTTCCTATGGTCACGTTTGTGCCCATTACCTCTTGTTCTCCCTTTTCTCCCTTCAACCTGTTCTTATGGTTGCAGCCCTGTAGCACAGGGGAGGAGCAGGAAGATGGGTCCTTCTCGCCCAGGACATGGAGCCAGCCCAGCGCCCTGCCGTGGTCCCTGACCAAGCCCCCTTGGCAAGGAGGCGAATCCAGCCCGGATAGCAAACATGGGCTGGGCAGATGAGCGGCTCCATCCCCCTCCAGCCCAACCCTGACCTATTCATTGCCTCCTGTGCACCCCCACACCTGCATCTCCCTCGGGGCCAAATCCTCCCTTGTCCTGGCAGTCTGACCTGCTACGTGTCCACATGCTGAGCTGGACCACACTAAGCATCCCCAAGCAAAACCTCCCCAGGTTCCCTCCCTCCGTGGCTGCCTCAGGACGTTACAAATCGGGAGGAGCAAAGAGCTCGACGGGCCGAAGCCGGGGAGGGCGAGCGGGAGCCCTCTCCATGTCACGCTTGCCCCCGGCACGAGCGCATGGCTCACTGCTTCCCACAAGCACGAGTTTTTGTGACAGAGATTAATTGAAGGTCAGGGAGAGCCCAGAGCGCTATACATACATATACGTACACAGAAAAGAGGGACTAGTTTAGACAAATCACTCCACCTTTCAGTCAAAGCGGTTTTCAAAGGGCCCCTGAGGGGCTCTGAATGAGAGATGGAACAGAGGATTAAATCCCCCACTCAGGACAGGCTGGAAATGCACCGTCAAGCTCTAATTGTGGAGGTTTGGGCTTCCCATTGACGGGCTGCAAGTTGGGAAATGGTACGATGAGCCCAGACGCCAAACCCAGAGGGAAGTCGCTCTTTCCCCATGGGGCGGTGGTGCCCCCAGCCCTGCCTCCCTCCTGCCTGGGGAAGCTGCTCTGGAGCAGCTGGGCAAGGAAGAGCTGGGGTCACCGGGGACATGTGGCACACCCCTGGGTGTCCCCATCAGCTCCCATGCCAGCCCCATCACCATGCTCTGCCCATGCTAAACCCCCCACCCTTTCATCTCCCCTCTCCAGTTCCCCCAGTGCTCCACTCTCCGCAGAGCTGAGAACAGCCCGACCTGGTTTGACCTTCCTCTGAGCAACTGGCTCAGGACGGATCTACCCCAAAGGCATCACCATCGCTTGGCTTCAAACATGGCCCACGAGCCCTTTAGCAGGTGAGAAGGGCTCCTGCCTCCTACCTGGGGGGCTTCTGTGGGCGGCAGCGTGGCAGGACTGGATGGCAAGGCAGTGCTTTTTTCTGTGAGGTCTGCAGTCCTGGAGGTGCTTGGTTTTGGCAGGGACCTGGGCTTGGCCGTGCTGGTGGGGACAAGCCGTGATGTGGCCACCTCTGTTGGTGTGCTGGTTTCAAGGATGGAGGTGGTGGGTGTCTCCAAGGTAGTGGCCCGGGTGGTGGCTGCCTTGGTGACGAAGGGGGGCAGGAACCTCCGGATGGTGGTGGGCTTGGCTGTGGCCATGGTGGTGCTGGTGGTGGTTGTAGCAACGGTGGTGGTGGTGGTGGTGGTGGCAGCTGTGGTGGTCGTCGTGGTCGTCGTGGTGGTAGGGGAGTCGCTGGCAGTGGTACTGGTGGTGGTTGCTTTCCAACTGGGGATCACTGGTGTTTCTGTCATCCTGGGGATATACAAGACGCTGGTTGTCTGCTCGGGGGTGGTGTCCTCAGCAGGGAATGGTTCAAAGGGGGTTGCCACGGGCTGCACCGAGGTGATGGGCAGCACAGCTGCTGTGGTGGGGAGCGTGATGGACGTGTCCGTGGTAAGGCTCACTGCTGTCTCGAGCCCCGACTCCTGCTCGAAATCTGAAAGAGGGGGAGAAGAGCAAAGGGTGAAGCTGCTGCTGGCCCAGCATTTCCCAGGGCTGACACCCACCTGGCCTCACCTCTAAAAAAAGCGAGAGCATGGACTGGTTCCAGGCTCAGCAGAAACCAAGGGCTGCAAATTCCCATGTGGTGGCCAAAGCCCCTCTCTGGGGACAGTGAAACCCCTATAACATGACATTGTGCTGCCCAGTAGGACCAGAGACTGAAATGGGAAATGGAGTCACTTGACCTCAACCTTTGGGACAGTTCCCTTTGCTTTTGTCTAGGAGAGGGCAGGAGGGCAGCTCGGGAGACAGATAACAGCAATCCCCACCCACATCCCATGGCAAGCCCCTCTCCAGTCCCACCAAAAGCCACGGCCAGGCTCCCCAGGGACCCTTCCCCGAGAACCTCGCAGCTACTTACATCCCGAGCCGGAGCCCGAGTAGACATCGTCCAGTTCATCGTCCCCAAAGGGGTCATCGTCCCCGGAGCCCTCCAGGTCCACGGGCCTCTCATAGTTCTCGTTGCGCCAGCGCTGAGCCTGCAGCCAAGCGGGGAGAGACGCGTGAGCAGCTCCAGCCCGACCAAATCAAGACGGGAGCCTGCACAGACACCCCCAGACAGCCCTGGCGGGACGACGCGCAGGTCAAACGGGCCAGGGAAAAGCAAGACCAAAGGAGAAGGAGTGCAGACGGCACTTTCCAGCTGAACCACCCAGAATCGTGGTGGTTTTTTTTTCCCCAAAACAATTCGCTGCTGCAAATCTTTCAGACAAGCTGACATTTTGTGGAGAGCTCACATTGACTCTGATAACATTTCCCATGGAAACAAGCCCTCTGGAAAAGGGGGGGAAAAAAACCCAACAACTGCTTCTGAAAACTGTTAGAAAAATTATCAGTTTGGTTCTCCAGCTCGCTGTTGTTTTGGTTTAGATGATTTTCACGTGATTCCTGGCACAGGTGTGACAGTAACACACACCGTCAGCTGCCGTAACTTGGAAAATCTCAATATGAAACAATATCAGACTTCAAATATTCCGCTGCTTTACAGTGGTGCTAAAGCTTGAAGAGCCCTTGCTAGCAGAGCTCTTAAACATCTTGTTTTGCAGATCAAAGTGTCTCCTGTTTGTGTTGCAAGGAAACAGTTTGACACTTCATTACAACCCAAACAAGGAGGCTTTGATCTGCAAGATAGCATCAGATGTTTCAAGATGTAACAAGCCAGGTTAGTGCTTAAATTTAAAAGAGAAGGGTTGAAGGGTCCCCTTCACCTAATAGAGCATTTTACCTCTTGACAAAACTTCGAGTTTCTTTGTTTTCGTTCCAGACTGGGACAAGAAGGAGTTTTGAAAAGTCAGAAGGTCCCATGACATAGAAATTGGGGACTTAACTCAGGTTTTGTCCCCACATCTCTTCTCCTGGAGCCCACCAGCTGGTGAGGGAGAGAAAACCCGGGAGCCCTCAGCTGCAGCGAGACGCTCGGAGGCAGGAGGACACTTCCCAGGGGCTTCGAGCTGATTGTTGCTGTGATGCCCAAGCCAAGGAGGTGTCTGCTGCCTAAACCCTGCCTAGATAGTCACCGATGTACCACTTGTGTCCTACGCCCAAGGTGACAGCGTGAGCACATTCTTGGGGACATAAATCTCTTGGTAAGGTCAAGTGGGGTTGGGCTTTCAAGTGTCTGTCTCCTAAAAGTGCTGCTGAGCTTTTTCTGGCTGGATCTATTCCTTTATCTCCAGCCCTCCCCTATCACCGCAGCCACTGGTTATATCCTGCCAGTCCCCAATGCGCCACACGCTTTCCAAACCACTGGGAAGAGTCAATCTTTGCCCCAAAGATAATGCACTGTTCTGGAGTTTCAAATATACAGTCGCCAGCAGGTGACTGAAGAAATCTGTTATCCACCAGAATCAATCCACGGGGAACTGGGAATCGCGCGGCCCCGTGCCGAGCCACAGAGGCCAAACCTCGCTGCAGCACGAGGCTGAGGATGGCAGAGATGTGCTCTGAATGTGGGAGTCAGCGCTCATTAACCCTGCGGAGACGCTGGGAAGCCCAGCAACGGCCACGCTGCTGGGGAAACAGCCTGGAGAAGAAGGACCAGGAGAAATAGGAGGGAGGCGGGAGGTAGCCAAGAGCGAGGGGGACACGTCCCTGCAAGGCAGGAGCTTGCTCTCCCTCCTTGGAAATCAAGGTGTCACCAATGGGTGACCAGCGAGACAAGCCCGATGTTGCCAACTGATTTCAAATAATCCTTTGCTCTGTTCTGTGGAGGATCTATGGAGGGCTTCAACTCCTGTAGAGGGTAAAAAGTAGGGAAAAACTGATGCACCAAGGATCAGTGCAAGTGATTTTGCTAAATAAGTGATGGCTCACCTATAAACCACTGTGCAACAACAAAATAAATAAAATGCAATAACAAATAGATGCCTGGATGGGATCTGCTGTAGCCCAAGGGGAAGATAGTGCGTAGAAGTAAAAGACTCCAAGAACCACCTCTGGTTTCACCATGCAAGTTTTCCATGGCTCCCCAGCACTGACTCCAAAACCTTTGGGTCAACGTCCCTCCTGGGCTGGTAGGACAAAGCTATGGAGTTCTGGAGCTCACCCACTGTGAAGCCCATCCAGGACTTCTCTGTCCCTGTGACCAGTGCGGGGAAGCCAGGGACCAGGAGAACCTGGGGGGACACACAGGGGCTGGTTCAGTGTCTTTTGAAGGCTGATAGGGTGCACCACCCATAGGAGCCCATAAATTATGAGACAGGCCACCAAAACTGATGGGAGGGCAAGGAAAAATGGCAAGGTTTGAGGGATGGGAGGAAGAAACATTTGGAGCTGCTGTTATTTGCCTTTCTTATTACCATTATTACACCAAAAATATTGAGGTTCACCAAGAAACGAGGAGGCCACTGCACAAGCGCTCCCCAGACCACCCCTCACCCCTGCCAGCTAACCTGGGTGAGCTCCCTGAAGGTTGGATTCTCTCTGTGTGACCTGCAAAGCATCACTGTAATGGAGCCGCGTGGCCCAGCTCCATCAAGCCCATTCCTCCCTTAAACTGGAACCAGACAAGGCAGGTCCATCCACCAACTCCCTGTCTCTCTGTGCTTGGACTGGGAAATGAAAACAGAAGTGCATGCCATGCCAGCCCCTATCCATCCATCCATACATCCACCCATCCATCCATCCATCCACCCATCCATCCATCCCTTAACCCATCCTATGGGGTGGAGGGGCTCAGCAGAACCAGTGTGTGTCCTGGATCTGCTCTGCCCAGGAGAAGAGCCTGGAGCGATGCAGCGAGGGCAAACAGGTACATGCGACGTGGTCCTATCCGGTTGCAATAAGCCAAAGTCAGCTGAGAATGAGGCGGACAGGAACGTTGAATTAAAGCAACTTTGGCAGCTGCGGGTGCTGTTTTCAGCCAGGGTTTGGTGCCGGCAGCCCCACGGTGATCAAGTCACTGGGAATATCCTGAAGATGATGGAGATTACTGTGTAAGGGCATCTCCCAGACCTCACCCATGAGAATTGCCCAGCCCCAAATCTAAAAGCAAACCTTCCCAGGAGAATAACACCCCCATATTTTCCTTGGGCAGCAACCGAGCCCAGCACCTCCCGGCTCAGCACACGGCCAGGGAGGAGTCCCCGGGCACCACCACTGCCCAGCCCCAGCGTCCTCCCGGGGTCACCGACCGATGCTGCGCTCCAACCTGCAGTGTGTGGCTCCCCAACCTGATGCAGAGGTTTGACCTGGAAGCCCTTCCTCGGGATCTATCTCCTCCCCAGATCAGCACCGTGCCAACGCCATCGCTCCCTCCAGGTGGAGGGAGCAGGATCTGTGCCGCAGCCCCAGTGGGATCCATCTCCCGGAGCCGCTGACTGCAGCAGGAACAACTTCACAGCAATCAAACACCTCGCGGGGCCAAAACTCGCTCTCCGGAGACAACTCCCCCGACGTGAGAGACATCTCTCCCACGCCTGCCCCTCACGCGCCAGCCTGCGGGAGAGCAGAGATGTTCTCAGCCAGGTTTTGCCCTAAGTGGATTCCAGAGGATCGGCGGCGATCAGTGGAGTTTATACCGAGGAGGGAGGACGGCAGCCCGCCAGCAGCCCCGCTCCCGGGGCTCCCCGGCCAGCTCAGAGCATATCATACCAGCTCCTTGCCCGACCAGGCACCACGCTGCTGTTGCACCGCAATATCCGCGAGGCTGCGGCGTTCCCGCTGCTCAGGGGAAGCGAAACGGGACCTAAAGTGGGATGGCAGAGAGTTTCCCTTCTCTTGCTTGTCTGCAAGTCTCCAGAAGCTGCTCCTGAGCCGCTCCTGCGGAGCCGGTGATACAAAACCACGGCACGCAGCAACGGATGCCGGGCACCCCTTTGCTCCTCTCCAGCATCCTTCATCCTAGGATTGCATCTGCCCAGCACAAAACCCTAAATAACCACATATGGTCATGGGGGGACCCCCCGAGCGCAGTAAGCACAGCCCCAGCCCGCCAAGCTTCACAAAGATTTATTGATAAAGACTTGTGAAATTTCTCCAGGTGTTCCCGGTGCAGAGCAGGGGGTTGTTTGGGATACGGTTGTTCCCAAAAAAAAGCCCCCACGCTGCTCCACTCCCAAGGCACTGACGTAAACCTCCTCCCGGCCAGGCTGCCCCAGCTGCAGCCCTGATGGTATTAGGTCAGACTCATGCAATAAATCTTGGGAACAGTCGGTGTTTATTTGGATTTACTGCTGCTTAGATCGTTAATACTCCACGTGCACCGAGCCCCGCGGTCGTGCACGACCCCCCCCAGCCTCCCCCCAGCATCGCGGGGGCTGCTCCCCCTCGCCCGGCTGGGGTGAAGCAGAGAGGAACGGCGATTTCGCCAGCCCGGGAAATCACAAATCAGGCAGGACGGCAGCTCCCACCTCCCGACCCGCCGCTGCCTCCCCATCCGTCACAGCACAGGCGCAGCTGCCTGGATTTGTCCCAAAAAGAGAAACTTCCCCCAGAGTTTATCCCTGACACAGTAGGCTCCGTGTGGTCAGGGCAAAGGTTGGAGGGAGGACCCCCTGGGTGTGCTGGATCCGTCCCTTGCACGCCCCGGTCCCCAGGGATGGTGTCACAGACTGTCCCGACCCTGCGGCAGGAGGGACAGGGCTGCTGCCCCAGTGGGAACCCCGGTGCCAGGCTGTGCAGCCTGTGCAACCGCTGAGGATTGCCAGCCCCAAAAGAGGGTTACCCACGGCACAAACGTCCTGCCTGCCTGGGGCCAGGAGTCACACGAGCCACATCCACACCCTTGATCCATCTCCTGCCGCGGTGGGGATGGAGGGACACACTCGCAGGACTCTCAGGTCCTCCGTGCAGCTCTCATGGGGTGTCCGATGCAACGCTGGGCCAGGCGGGCAGAGGCTTCTCTGGGTGGGGGGGAAACCCCAGCGCAACCCTCCTCCTGGCCCTGGTGCCCCCTGCCCCACACCAGCCCCTGCCCCACACCAGCCCCTGTCCTGCTCTGCTTGCAGCGGGATGCCCAGGGCCAGCGATTAGCCGGCTCGAGCCAAGGGATGGCAGCTCCCATCCCTGCAATTACAACGTCCCAGCTAATGGCTCTTGGCAGGGGGTTTGTTAACCAGCTCAGCCCTGTTCCCCCCCAGCCGGGGCTTCATTAGGGAAATTAAACGAGGGGTCACGGCAAAGCTGCTGGAGGCACCGCGGCCCCAGGCGCCAGCTGGACCTGGGGGGTTGCGTCGCCTTTGGTGATGTCCACATCCATGGGAGGCGAAAAGGAGAGGAAAGGTTTAAATACGCCCTGAGAGGTGCTGGCTCTCTGCTGGACCACGCTAAGGACTGCCCCGCAGAAAGGGAACCACTCGTGCCACATCCCCGTGGCTCAGCCCATGAGCTGGTGGTTGCCACGCCAGCCACGGGGGCAACCTGCGCCAGAATCCAGCTCTGCCATCATCCAGACCCCAATCACCTGCCCTATTTCTACTCCTCCAACATCCAAAAAGGTCACAGATCTGCCGCTATAAAAGCAAGCCCCGATGCAAAGCAGTCTCCACAGGGCAGGGACAGAAAGCCAAATTTCAATAAACGTTCCTCCAGTGCTCTAAATGACCCCAGATCAGTGCCAGACCTAAAGGATTTCGATGTCAGCAGCTCTGGAGGTGACTACATCAAGCTCGGATAAGAAAAACATCCCCCACTTGACGCGAGGACCCTTTTGCTCCCGCAGCAGCCGCGGGGCTGAGCGAGACCGGCAGGCGATGACACCCACCCGGCCACACGCCGTCCCCTTCGACACCTCCGCTCCGTGGCTTGGCTGGACCGGCCGGGAATGGCAGCCAACGGGGCCGCAGCAGCGCAAATCACACCCAAATCCCGTGCTAAGAGCCTTGGAAAGCGAGCGAGAGCTCAGCCCCTTTGGCCCGGCACCATCGGAGCTGAGCAGGGAGATTAGAGAGGCTTCAGTCCCTCTCCATCGTCTATGTGCATCTAACTCCCCCCCCAGCAGAGCGGATGCCCCATTTCTCCCTCTCCTCTCCCTTTATCGGCGGGTGACACCATTTTACAGGTGAAAAAACCATAAAGCTCAGGAAAAGGGTCCCACTGACACACTCAGCCCTCCCACGAACAGCTCTCCACATACACCAGAGGATTTGGGGACTTAAAAGATGGGGGAAAGCAAGGCACAAGAGGGGACCTGCCCGCCACCTCTGTGCACGGTACAAACACGCTCCTACAGATCCCTCTACAGCTTTGGATGTGCCCCGGAGGACGGGGACCAACCAGCTGGTTTGGGTCTTCCCAAATTCCCTGCACACCCTCGCTTGCACGTCCCTCCTTCCCTAGGCAGGGAGGATTAGGGCGTTATATTTTTTACGGTGTTCCCACTCCATGGCAGGGCTTTCGCAGCGATTCTTAAAATTCCTAAAACCTGCCCCGAAACGTTAAACCCCAAATGTGCCGCCGTTGCAAAAGCGACATTCCCTGCCAAGTGTCCGGCTTTCACTCCGGGAGGAAGGGAGCCTTATAAATCAATCCATCTTTAACCACGGGGAGAGGCTGCTGAACCTCCCCGGGATGCTCTCAGGCCCTTCTCCGGTAGCCATCGGCATGGCAACGGTCGCCATGGAAACCGCCTCCTCCATAGCGACGCATCCATCGCCGGTGCGGGGCGATGGGTGGTGTCCTCCAGCGCATCCACCCAAGCCCGGTCCGGGGTCCGCTTCCCCGGGGGGTGTCATGGAGGAGGAGTAATTAAATGGCCTCATGGGGTGGGATAAGGGGGAGAGGGGGAGAAGAGCCGAAAGCACGGAGGGGCTCCCAGGGGAGCAGTCCGGGCAGGGGGAAAAATCCTGGCTTGAGTCCCGGC
>VUYV01000202.1:9930-21077 GCA_008711295.1 Anarhynchus alexandrinus | reverse complement strand
CAGGAAAAGGGTCCCACTGACACACTCAGCCCTCCCACGAACAGCTCTCCACATACACCAGAGGATTTGGGGACTTAAAAGATGGGGGAAAGCAAGGCACAAGAGGGGACCTGCCCGCCACCTCTGTGCACGGTACAAACACGCTCCTACAGATCCCTCTACAGCTTTGGATGTGCCCCGGAGGACAGGGACCAACCAGCTGGCTTGGGTCTTCCTAAATTCCCTGCACATCCTCGCTTGCACGTCCCTCCTTCCCTAGGCAGGGAGGATTAGGGCGTTATATTTTTTACGGTGTTCCCACTCCATGGCAGGGCTTTCGCAGCGATTCTTAAAATTCCTAAAACCTGCCCCGAAACATTAAACCCCAAATGTGCCGCCGTTGCAAAAGCGACATTCCCTGCCAAGTGTCCGGCTTTCACTCCGGGAGGAAGGGAGCCTTATAAATCAATCCATCTTTAACCACGGGGAGAGGCTGCTGAACCTCCCCGGGATGCTCTCAGGCCCTTCGCCGGTAGCCATCGGCATGGCAACGGTCGCCATGGAAACCGCCTCCTCCATAGCGACGCATCCATCGCCGGTGCGGGGCGATGGGTGGTGTCCTCCAGCGCATCCACCCAAGCCCGGTCCGGGGTCCGCTTCCCCGGGGGTGTCATGGAGGAGGAGGAATTAAATGGCCTCATGGGGTGGGATAAGGGGGAGAGGGGGAGAAGAGCCGAAAGCACGGAGGGGCTCCCAGGGGAGCAGTCCGGGCAGGGGGAAAAATCCTGGCTTGAGTCCCGGCACGCGCTGTCTGCGGGACTTTGGGGAGGGTCAGAGCATCCCCCCACGCCCCAGCAGCCCCGGTTGGGGGTTACCTGCCCCCGTCTGGGGGGTGGAAGTGATTGAAGGCTGTGGGTGTTTCTACCCTCCTGGCTGTGGACAGAAGCTCGAGAGTTTTCCTTGAAAGAATCAGAAGGGAAATAAAAAAAAGGATTAAATTTGGTGGTTTGGTGCGTGCCCAGACCTCGGGCTGGCAGCGATGGGGAACACAGCTAGGTGGTCAAATCCTTTCCCTGGCACACGTCTAAGGCTCCGTGGCAGCGTGCACGGACAGCAGAGCCGGGCACCCCCAGAGGCGAAGCGAACCCCCCAAAAGCATCGCAGCCCTGGGAGCCCACGCGCCTCCTCCCACTGGGTCCCCCCGCAGCCCCCGGCACTGTGCGTGCCGCAGGGAGAGCCGGCATGGCAAGGTGGGCGTGGAGGTGGTTTTATCCCGTGATATGGATGTCCACGGCCTCCAGCACAACGCCAGGGCACGAGACGGGGCCAAGGCAGGGGAAGGGACGCATGTGGACCATCAGCGGGGACGCAGGGGACCAGTCTGCTCCACATCCCAGTGGGTGGGCAGTTAAAGGGGAAAAGGAAGATCGAATCAGTGTGAAAGCAGCCTGGAGAACGGGACTGGGTGGCGCAGGCGAGCGTGAGGACCAGTTTGCCGNGGAGAACGGGACTGGGTGGCGCAGGCGAGCACCAGCTTGCCCTCCCATCCCTTGATGCCAAACACAGGTTCTCATCTCCGCATCCCATCCCCTGCCCGCCCTGCTTGCAAAACAAACAGCAAAACCAAAGGCCCAAAGGTCTGTTTGGGTTTCAGCCCAGTGAGACAGCTTTGGGAAGCCCAAACCCTCTGCTCCCAGCAGCAGACCCGCAGCCCCGCGCGCCGCGAGGGGAGAGGACGAGGTGGGCAGGAGAGTGCCCTCGCCAGGACGGAGCGATGCAAATGGTGACGGCAGCGAGAGCAGCAGCGACCCGGGATGTGTCCTCCAAGGGAGATGCTGAATCTGGCCGCGGTGGAAAGCGTGGAAGGACGCAGCCAGGGTCAGCAATTCATCAGGGGCTGAAAGCTGTTTTCTCCAGGAAAACACATTTAAACGGAGAACATATCGCAGGAAAAGCGTCGATTATTTCTATGGTGTTTTCCACGGGATATTTTCAATTAATCACCCCTTGAAAGCACTTTTCTGGTATTTTATATAGAAAACCTTAATAACTCATCCCAACACGTGATTTAGTGATACTATAAACAGTTGAAATAATACTAACTCGCACATAAAGTTGGAGTGAAAACATTGTTTCTGAACCTTAAGGACTCCACAACTCTTTTCCCACTGAAAAAAAAATAATCACTGAATTTCCATTCTTCGATCCAAGGCTGCGAGTTAAAAATAAACCTCTTGGAAAGCTGCTCCCGACAGCATCTCAGTGTCACCAGGACCCATTGCTTCGGGAAAAGACCTCTATGTCCCACCATGGTGAGCCCCAGCCAAGTTTTTTGCCCAAGGACTGATGCTAGAGACCACCAAAGCTGCTTGTGTTGAAGATGCCCCCAGCAAAGCTGAGGAGGATGGGCTTAGAAGGCAATGTCACAGCATGGCTGGATTTTTGGGGGCGCAAGATGCCAGTGGAAATCAGGGGGCTGATGCTTATGGCCAGCACAGATCCCACTCATAAAATGTGGTATGAGCTCAGGCAAGCAGCAGCCAGTTATTTTGTGTAACTTCATTCTTTCCCAGATTAATTAAGCCCCTGAATAACAGCTGCCTAAACCCCAGTGCGTTTTGATTTAATAGGCCGGTTATTTTATGCAAGTAAAATAATCATTAACATTTACCGAAGAGCAGCAATTATTCTGGCTTTGTATCGATTCTCTGCTGCCAACGCAGGCAACGCTGCGAGGAGCCGGGCCGGGTGCGGGCACATCCCAAACCTGCGTTCGGACACGTACAAACGCGAGCGTTTAATCATCGCTCGGGGAATATAACGAACCCCCGGGTCCGGGTACCCTGGACCAGGCTCAGCTCTTCAAACAGCATCCCTTCCTCCTCCTCCTCCTCGGGATCATCTGTCTCCACCGTCATTTTTTATCCCAATTCTTCAATGGATTAGTGCCAGCTCCTGCCCCACTACGCAATAAATATCCCCGAGCCGGGGCCAGCATGAAAAATAGCAAACCTCCCAACGTAAATTGTTGCTAACACCTCATCTCCCAGCACACTCCGCTTTTTACCTCCAGGGAGATGGAAGAGAAAAAAAACCACCCACCCAAACCCACAAACAAAAGTCCCCACCTCCTGCTGCACGCGCAGCGCCAGATGAAGAGGCACAAAAGAGCCCAGCGAGGCTCTGCCACGCGGCGGTTGGGATTGCGTCAGGCAGTCGAGGTGGCTTCTTGGGGCTCCCTTGGGGTGGCAGATCCCCCCCCCAAGCCCTATGCACCCCCCGGGGATGGCCGTGTTGGGCTCCTGCTGCATCGGCAGCGGTTCAAAGTACAGCCCTTTGCCCCGCGGCTGCGGGTTTGGCCAGAGCTGGTGGAGCACTGGGCTGGAAATGATGGTCTTGGCAGAGGCGGGAGCGGGGCAGGAGGTTCCCCCAGGCCTGGAGAGCAGGGGAAAACACAAGAAAAAACTTCCTTATGGTGAGGGTGACAGAGCAGTGGCACAGGCTGCCCAGGGAGGCTGTGGGGTCCCCTTCTCTGGAGATTTGCAAGACCCGCCTGGATGCCGTCCTGAGTGATGTGCTCTGGGCAATCCTGCTTTAGCCAGGGAGTTGGGCTAGATGATCTCTAGAGGTCCCTTCCAACTCTGAAAATTCTGTGATTCTGTGATAAGCCAAGCTGGAGCTGGGCTCTACAGATCCCTGGTGGTACCCAGGAGTGGGGAGGTACCCACTCACCAAAAAAACCCAAACCTACAGTGCCCTCCATCCTACCAAGAGCATCCCACCAGCCCAGACAGGGCAACGCAGACAACCTGCATGGGATGGAGCTAAACCAGCCGGGCCGGCAGGCAGGGACAGGCAGGGCTCGGGCAGCCGGGACACCCCGGCTCTGCCGCCTGCCCTCCTCCACCTCCCCGCTCTACCTGCCCAGGCCAACGTCTTTTTTCACCCCTGAAGGATTCGAGATGCGCTCCAGACTCATTAATTCCCGTGGGATCACACATTGCCATGGCGACGCGGGCAGCCCCGGGAAAATCCTGCCCTCCTCGGCGCGCTGCCCGCGGCGCCCAGGCCACCATCCACGGATGCTCACGGTGGCTCTCGCCCCCCCCCCCGGCTCCATCCGCTGTTTCCTTCCCGGGACTCGGGAGCCGACGCTGTCAGCAGCAGCTCCCCCCAGTCATTACAGAATTGATTTAATTTGCTCTGCTCCATAATCCTATTGCAGCTTAACATGCAAAACTGCTTTTCTCACCTTCCACAAAGGCGCGTTTCAGAGCTCTCCCCCCTCCCTGAGCCGCGGCTCTCCAAAGAGCTGCAAAACAGGACTTTATATACATATTTTTTTCCCGGCCCTTCCTCGAGCGCTTGGCACAGCGACCGCTGCTGTGTCTGTTAAACACCTCCCCGGCGGCCTCCCGGCAGCAGGACGTTGCTAATTGGCCCTTTGGGATTCACACACTCCCCGTTCTCACCCCCGGCTCCCCCGCAGAGACCCAGCAGAGCCCCGGGAGCGTTCACCCTACCCAACCCGGGGGGAAGACGGTCCCGTGCTCCGTATCCAGGCCGTGGAGATGGAGTTCGGCCAAGACAAGCGTCCTCGGTGTTGGCAAGGGGTTGGGAGCTGCGAGCACGGCCGCACTCTCGCGTGGCTCACATGGGGGACAAGTCGTGACGTGCCTCAGTTTACCTGCCTGCGAAATAGGTGAAAATAATGGAGGGCAGGGGATGGGAACGGGCAGGGGATGGGAACAGGCATGGGATGGGAACAGGCAGGGGATGGGAACGGGCAGGGGCTCCNGGGATGGGAACGGGCAGGGGATGGGAACAGGCAAGGGATGGGAACAGGCAAGGGATGGGAACGGGTAAGGGATGGGAACGGGCAGGGGATGGGAACGGGCAGGGGCTCATCGCCCACCTCCGGGGCTCTGGGGAGCACGGCGCATCTCTGCAGAGAGGCATCCACCTCTCGCACCCCGCTGCCTCAGCAGCTCGTGTTTCTCTGCTCCCACAACTCTCCCAGATGCAACTTGGGGCTCAAAGTCAGAGTTTCCACCAGTCAGACATATAAAAGGACACGTAACCTCGCAGGGGAGGCGGAGGAATAACCTCTGTGTCATGGATTATATCACGCCTGCTGGTGCTGGTGGGCAGCACGCTGCGGGAAAGGCCATCGTCAGCCCTTGCCTCAGTTTCCCCCTTCCCCGAGGACCGCGGGGCAAAGGCACAACGTCCTCTCCAACCAGGACTCGACCTCCTGCTGTGGGGTGACAGCAGGGATGAGCTGGAAGGCAGAGCTGGAGGGGGACGGGAGGACGGGTCTGCTCAGGGCTCGGTGGTTTATTCTGGGCTGGCACAGGACAGCCTCGCTGTTAGAGCGGATATTAAAAAAGAAAAATAATCAAACTGAGACTTGGATGCACCAGGGACCACCGTCACGTTAAAGAGAGGTTAAAAACCCCGTTATGGGGGTTGGAGTTTTTCAGCCGCGCAAACGTCACGGGGGTCAGCGCTGCTGGGAGCATCCCCTGGGCTGGGTCCCACGGGTGAGCGCTGGCCTTGGGCTGGATCCTGCCACCGCTGGGCACGGGGCAAAGAAAGTTTTCCTTATGGAGGGGAAAAAACCCCAAAACCGTACAGAGCCAAACGGGTGGAGTTGGAGATGGTGTTTGCAAGCTGGGAGGGGGATGAAGAGGTGCCTGTCTATGGGGAGCGGGGGGGCTGGTGGGGAGCAGAGCCCTGGTCTCCACTCCTAAGGGGTGCACAGCACCCACAAACCCGGGGTGGGTGCTGTGTGCTGGGACTGGGGCCAGTGACATGGACAGCCAGGCTGGTGCAGAAAGTCTCCAGACTGGTTAAAGCCCCTCCTGTGAGCTGGATATGCACCACCTCTGACAGCATTTCTCCTCTCAAGCTCTTTTTCATCCTTTTCTTTTTCCCTTTTTTTTTTTCTAACTTTCCCCCTCTATTTTTTTTCCTTTGTTTTTAACTTTTTCCTTTTCCCCCTCAATTCCATGCTCCCGCACCCCAGGGCATTGACCGAACCTCTGCTCTCCCCAGCAAAGAAATGGAGAGGAAAAAGCTCATTTCCAGCCGCCTTTACTGGAAAGAGAAGAGCAGAAATTCACACTTAATACCTCAAAACTAGAAGAAAAGGAAAAAAAAAGAAAAAAACCCAAATACTCGAGAGCTTTTAAGCCAGACCTGAGAGGAGCTCAACAGAAAGTTTTGCACACCCAAAGTTTTGTCCCATAGAGAAACAAACCTGACGCCGAGGGCCTGGAGGGGGGCACACGGGTGGAGAAGCAGCGGTGTGCTGCACCTTGCTGGAAAGCAGCCTCCTCTCTCCTAATTACTCTCCTAATTACACCTGAGAGGCTTTCGGTGGGGACCTGAACTAATTATTCCCACTTAACGTGCCACCTTCATGCATCCTCCTGCCTGTTGCCCATCGAGGGTGGGTGAAAATAAAGAGCTCCCTGGTTATTTTGGCCTTGTAAGGGGTTTTCTCCAGTCCTGAGGACCACCTGATTCCTTTTGGTTGGTGCCCAGAGGTTCATCCCTTGCAAAGCCCCTGGCAGCGCTGGCCGCAGCCGGGCGCGAGTCCCATCCAGAGCTGGGTGGGTTTTGGCGACAGCTTGAGCTCCTCCGCGCATCCAAATCTCCCCAGGCAGATGGTTGGGCTGATTACACGCTTCCCGGGTCACCCGAGGGCAACACCAGCATTTCCACAGGCCCACCAGCTCCCCGGCGAGGCAAAAATATTTATTCTCCCGGCCCCAGATAGGAAAGGAGCCTTTTTTCCCCCCTTTCCACCCTATTTGCTGTCAACGGGAGCCCATCCGCTTCCCTTCCCTGCAGCCAGGGAAGGACGGACCCCGCAGCCAGAGCAAAGCCACCACCGTGGACCCGATGCCCACGATATCCCCGGAGCGATCGGGTCTCTCCAGGTTTAGTTTTTCTTGCTAACCCCATCAGCGGAAAGGGAGGGAGAAGGGGGGAAATAGGTGCCGGGATGGTTTGACGCACGGCGCCTCGGACACTGGCGTCCTTGTTCTCCGCTGGCCGCATCGCACCGCCGGAGCCGGGGGGGGGGAAACCTAAATCCCGCTCCCTCCCCGCTGGGATTTCCCACCTCTTCTGTGCTGAAGCACCACACCAGGCAGGCAGCGGCGCTAACGAAAGGTTACGGCGGCGCCAGCCCTCGAGACGCGACGATTTAACGCCCGGTGCATTCAAAGCAAGGCAGGGATGGAGCGAGGCTTTGCCCACGCCACGCTCCCAGTTATTGCAAGCCCCTAAGCCGGGACACACGCCGGGAAGGAGGGTTTATCCTTGTGGAGACCATCCCGAAGATGAAACCCCGAAGTAAAACCCAGGGAGGACCGCACGGGGTGATTGGGGTGCAGGGATTGCGCTGGGACCGCCAGGCTCCCAGTGGGGTGCATCGATCTCTCCCGGGACTGATGTGCCACTATTATGGGGGGAAGGCGCCTGATTTCGGGGGTGTCGAGAGGGTTAACCCATCAGCACTTGAAAGCTGCGCAAATGCCAAGTGTTGCTTGCTTGACGCTCAAATACCCGAATTTTTTGCACCTCAGAAATAGCGATTAGGCTGAGAGCAGCCAGGTGTTAGCGCTGCAAAGGGGGTGCGAACCCCCCCCCGCCCCCCAGCGCCGGCTCCTTCGCCAACGGCGAGCGGTTCCCAGCGCGTGGGGAAGGACTTCTCGCCGCCGAGAGTAACCCAATTTCTGCTGTCTCGCCTCATCACTCAGCTCTCCAACACGACCGAGAGCCGGGTGGGGAGTTCTCCCCAGCCTGGGATGCCGTGCCCGGGGAGGAGGCGATGCCGTGAAGCAGAGGAAGGCCAGCGGCCAGCCCGGGGCCGCATTCTGCCTCTCCCCAGCTCCTCTGGGCACGCCAGCATCCATCCCGGCCACGAAATTCATTTCAGCTGCCTCTTTTCAGCTGTAAAATCAGCCTGTCTCCCTCCAAAAGTGCTCAGGAGGGGGTCGAGGTTTCCCACCCCCAGCAGATCACCGCCGGAGCTCCTCGATTTCGAAAATAAAATAATAATAATAATTAAAAAAAAAAAGGTATTTCCTCTATTTCCTCTTTCTAGTCCGTGCACAAAGAGCCCTCAGCCGGTATTTATCTGCCCTGAACTTTATCTGCCGCAGTTATTCGCCTGGAAATGTAATCAATCTCCCTTCCGCCGGCCCCGGCCCCTTCAGCTCGGCGGCCGCACAGCCGCCCTCCCCTCTCTGCGTCCAGCGGTGCTAAGCCATCAAACGCCACGTGTCGTAAAGAAAAATGAAAAGGCAATTAAAAAAACAAAGAAATTTAAATAGATAATCCCCACATGGGGCAGCTCAAGCGTTTGCTACAGCTCTGCCCTGTTTTGCGCAAAGGGAGGAGAAACGCTCCCAGGGGACACGCCGGCTGCGGGAGCACCAGGAGAGCCCCCAGAGAAGGGGGTCACCCCCCAACGCGGCCACCACCGGGAAAGGGGACAGCAGCTGGGACACCGGGACCTGCTTCCCCGTCTGGAAGCACTCAGGCTCTGCACAGCCCCAATAAAGCTAGGGTTTCCAGATGAAAGAAAACCGTCTCGAATCTGCCGGAGATCAGAGCTTTGACCTGAGCGTTGCCCATCTCTGGTTACTGCCCAGGAACCGCCGCCAGCCCCGCAGGGCTCGGCTTACCGAGGAAATAAAAGAGCCGGAGGCTTCGAGCCTTAGAAATGAGCAAAAAAAAAACGTCTGCCCGTGGACAAAACCACTCCACGCTCTCGCTGCTCCCGCACCGGGAATGGGGGATTTGAAGGCTTTTTGTTTCAAGGTATCCCGGCGGCGCGCGATGGGTGTACGTGTGAAAGGGGGTTATGTTGCTGGAAGGGGTTGTTCAAATATTTATACAGCCCGAGCCTCCTTGTTTCCTGCTCCCAGATGAAGTCCTCTTAATGAAACGTAACAAAACAAGCCGCTTCCATTCTGCCTTTCCAACGATAATTACGGCTGATACCGTAAGCGGCATGGCCGCGTGTCAACACCCCGCCGGAGAGACGAAAACCACCATCCTTCAGGCAACATCTACCAGGCGCTGTCAGCCCCAAGGTTTTGGGAAGAGGGTTTGTATTTTGGTGGTGTGGCCTCACCGGTGACCCCACCATCCATCCACCCACTGGGCTGTTCACGGGTCCGCCGTGGCATCACTGGTCCTGGAGCGAGAGCCCCTCTGCGCCGCTGGATGGAGAGAGCCACCGGGTTAACCCCCGCCCCTGATTGCGCTTTACCTTCTTCTCTGCATGGGATATTACCGCCATCACAACACGCATTTGATTTTGTCGGGGAATAAGCAGCTGAAGTGAAGCAGCAGGACCATGTGCAGGGGTGGAGGCTGCACGTGTTGGGGCCGGTGTTTGTCCTCGAGGGAAATGCCCCTTACAGAGCCTCTCCAGGGTACCTCCATCTCCCCCATCCCGAAGCGCTCAGTGATAGAAGGGGAGAAACATCCTCCTGCGCTTGACAGGGAGACGGAAACGGAGGCAGAGCAAGGGAACAGACGTCAGGGGCTGAGTCCAGCATCTTCTTAACAAATAAAGGCAGCCTTCGCTCTCCTTCACCTTCTCAAGCTGGCAGGGGTTGGCCGGACCCAGCAAGATGTCCCAGTGTGTACTGGGACTAGTTACCAGTAGAAAGCAGGTTCAAGTCCGTGCTCCACCACATTTCCTTCATCCCTTGGGAGAACAGCACTGTGCCACCAGCAGAGAAGATGGGTTGTGTGTTGGGTGCTGTGCCCTCTGGGTGCTGTGCCCACTGGGTGCTGTATCACCATGGACAGACACCCAACATCAATTCCCCTCTCCCTGGGGGAGGAGATGTTGTGTTTCCTGAGGAGAGGAGATCTCCAGCGGCAGGAGGAAGCAGTCAGCGGTGTTGATGTCCACCAGGGATGGGTGAACCCAGGGAATGGTTGAAGGCAAATCCCTGCACGCAGCTCCGGCCAGGCTGGATGGCACCTGCAGAACTGAGCGTCCCCAGCCTGGGCACCTCAAAGCATCCTGCAGGCAGGATTGGGATGGGGTTGCAATGACCTGGTGGACAGCCATGATTACATGCACTTAAAACAACCTGCGCTGGAGCGGGGAGAGACCCCGCAGCCCAACTGGAGGGCTCAGCTCACCCCTGAGGGGGAATCAGAGCAGAAGGAGCCCTACAATGAGACAATCCCACAGACGACGGCGGCATCCTGGTGTGACACGCACCTCCCCGAGCTCCACGCACCTCCGAAGGGCAGCTGGAAGTTATAGGGCCAAGCCTGGCTCGCAGGGAGCATCCTCTCTGCCGTTCAGGTGGGGAAACTGAGTCACAAAGCAACGGGGCAGCATCTCCCCAAAAGCCTGCGAGAGCCTGGGAGAGGATCCCAGGAGTCCTGCCCTCCGTCTCACACAGCCTCTCCTCGGGGGATGTGGAAAGCCAAAACCTGGTGTGTCTGGGGGTGTTGGGGCCATGACCCACTCCAGCATCTCGCNCTCAGCCTTGGATGAAGGCAGCTGCCTGGTTGTGTCTGGGTCCCCTTGGCTGTATTTCTGCTGGTGGGGAGAGCAGGAAAGCCAGGGAAACAGGTCTGTGCTGGGGAGCACCTTTGGGTGCTCAGACTGCGGATGGAGGGACTGAAACACTGGGATGCAGCACGGGTGATGGACAGGGGACCGCCGTCCCACAGACGGGCTCTCCCTGGTTGCTCAGTCCCCAAACTCCAGGCTGAAACGGTGATGCTCCTGCAAATTGGGCTCCTGGGTCCTCCAGCTCCAGGATATCTCCCTCCCGCTGGGGACATCCGTGGCTGGTGCCCCTTCCAGCGTGCGAGGAGAGCGGTGGCACACGCGCCGCGCTGAGAGCTCGCCGCAACCCAAGCGCAGCAGCCGGGCTCGCACAACTCCTCACCCCCCCACCCCACCAGCAGATTTTGGTCCCAATTGGGCAATGCTCTTACCCAAACCTCGCGATTGCTCCCTTGAAAGCAAACCCAAGCTCGCCCCGTGCTCGCTCCCTCTGCCCCACAGCCAGTTCAGCGGGGGACAGGGCGAGGATTAAGGATGCGATAGCGGAGGGGATTACCCGCAGCCCTCGCCGGGCGCCCGGATCCCGGCAGATTGCCTGTGCCGT
>VUYV01000201.1:1629944-1744188 GCA_008711295.1 Anarhynchus alexandrinus | reverse complement strand
TGGAGTGCGAGCAAAGGATGGATAACAACCCAAAAGTACACACCTTTCTATTCTGTGGGCCTCTGAAGCTTAACCCTTGGGGAAGTTCTTCTTTGGAGGCCCTGACACATGAAAGAATATCTCTTAAAGAGAAATCCCTAATGACTGGCGCAGCTAGCAGAAAAACCTGGTAGGAAACCTGTGAGAGAGCGCAAAGGATCCATGGATCCAACACAGACTGGGTGCTGCTGTCCGGGCGGCATCTCTGGAAGATGAGGGGAGAGAATCTCTGCTAATGGTTTGTCAGAGCGTTTTTCTTCTACCCCACCACTCTGCCCAGGTGTAGCTGAGGTACCAATATCCATCGGAGCCAATCGTTCCATTGCTCTTTGTTGGTGCTTTTCCCAGTGGTGTTACAGAAATCCTAACTTTCCTTATTTTCAGACTATTTTGGTATCTTACCATCTTCTGAGGTTGTTAAAATTCCCTTGCTTCATTTGTGTTGTTTCCTGGGATGTATTTTGATATATATATAAGTGTTCCTTGCTTCTCATTGAGTCTTTATGTTTTCGAGGTTATATTCACCTGCTTCCCACTGCTTTAGTTGGAAACAAGTGCTTTGTTTGATTATTTATTTTACTTTAGACACATTTTTAGTTGAAACTGAATTAGGTCTTACAGACCACATTGAGCCTTTTATAAATGAAAAATGTAGTGAAGGCATTCACTATTTCTCTAAACTGAAGAAAAACCCTGTCCAGCCACTCAAGAAGTAGAGCGCCTTAATGGCATATTAATTAACAAATTTTTTTAATACTCCCTCTTATCAAAAGAGGTGTTCTAGGTTTAACACTGCACATACCATCATGGTGCAGTTGTGGAAAGCAGCATTGTTTTCCACCAAAATGTAGCCACAAATAATTTAAGCATTTAATCTGGGCTGTTCATCTAGATTACCACTATAACCACTGGAAAAAGACCATTTCAATAGTGGTTCATTCCCTCCTCAGATACTTGTTTAAAATGAGCTGATATTTTTTTCCCCGATGAGAAGAAGAGTAAAGCGTGTGCATCCTTAGAGATGTCTTTTACATAAAAGCAAAGTCAAGGACAAGGCCACTTGTTGACTGCAGTATTATTTTCATAAGAGATTTTAAGCCTGCTGCCACTGACCGTTTTCAGCTGCTGTAACTACAGCGTGGGACCGCCTTGCAGAAATGGCTTTGTGTTCTTCTCCAGATAAACTGTCCATCTATACCAAATAATTCACATTCTAGCTATGTAATCTTAAAGAGCTTTAGAGTTCTACTCCAAAAATAGCTGCTTTTTAGCGGTTGATTAAATGATTCTGCATATACCATCAGTGCCTTACGAGAGGTTTAATAATTAGGTTTAATCTCTTGATACTTGCAAAGTACTTTTTGGATTCCGTGTGTGTTGTACACACGTAATGGCCTTGCTCTCTACGCCTATTTTGTGGAATTTTTTAAGAAAACAATAAAGTACATCTACATAGATAAAGGAAAAGCATTGGAAAATATAGAGTATTATTTGTATTATGCATCCTGAGGGCTGGAGGCACTAGTGTGCTTTTTTCCCCCTTTTTTTAAATGTGTTACTCTGTGAGGACCTATTTAGTTAGCTTTCTACTACCTATAGGGCTTTTTTTAAAACTCAGTTAGCTGTTTTCTCCACATTGGTAAGTTTTGGTTTATTCAGTCTCTGTAGGTGTATAATTTGACTATTATAATATTTCAAGTATACGAAGAGCTAAAAATCTACATTTATTCTGCTTTCTAGGTACTCAAAAGCATCTTTTAAAAACTATTCACTGTTCTTAACTAATAATTTTTATGACTGTTGTTAGGACGCTGAAAGATGTTAAAGAATTTTTAAAGACATTTTCTGTTGTTTCAGGCTAGAAATGGGTAGCCTATTTGGGTACAGGTTTTAATCTCTCTTAAACCCTCTTTCTCACTGGCACCTGATTTCATGAGTACTGAAATCAGTAAAACACCACAGGGAATAGATTTCTTTTTTAACGTGCATAAAGTCCAGATTACTATTTAATTTGTAATTATTCAAGACAAAGAATTCAGTGGATGTAAAACAAATGTATGATTATTATGTGAATATAAGAGTAGTTCCATTGTCCACTTTTACAAGTTGCTTACGCTTACATTAAACACCATCCTTTCAATTAGCACAATTCAACATTTTATAAGTATGATCATGGTCAAAAAAATTCCTCGTCCCTTGGAATTAGGTTTGGGCTAAAAAGAGTAAAATTTTATTTCTCCATCACATTAAGTTCATCGTTCTTGTCTTTTTTTTCAGGTTTACGTGGTGCAATAGCATTTGCGTTGGCTATTCGAGAGACAGAATCCCAACCCAAACAAATGATGTTTACAACAGCACTGCTTATTGTGTTTTTCACAGTCTGGGTATTTGGTGGGGGCACAACACCTATGCTGACGTGGCTTCAGATCAGGTTAGTGCTCTCTTTACGATATTAACCATCAAAATAGAATGCAATCACTGCTATCTATCAGTAAATCCCTGCAGCTTTCTAAGGCTTATTTGTGCTTTTTAAGAGAGTTTTACAAGCACAAAGGAAGTATTTGGCTACCTGGTAGAGGCTCCAGACCACAAGGAACAGGTTCTTCCCAAGCTTGTTATGGGCTTGGACCTAGGTCAGATCCATCCTTATTTCCTAAGAGTTTGTTTCACTACTGTTCCTTTTAAAAACCATGAATAAATTTTAGCAGTGTCCTCCTCACTGTTAAAGAAAGAGCTATAAAGACAGATTTTGCCCTCATCTAAAAATGTGTATTCATTACACAAACATGTCATAAATAATGTATTTCTGATTATAATGTGAATATGCTAGAAAATCTACCCGCACTGGTGTATCATTCAGCCTGCATCGGTGCATCATTCAGCCATTGATTTATTACTCATTGTTCTATAAATGCTCCTTCACTACATTATTTTTTAAATTACTTCATAGTCACTTGTATTCACAGACAGCAATGAATGACAAGAGAGGTTAAATGAGAAAAGAGAGGCAAATAGGAAGCTGGAATAAAGAGTGTCTAATTTAAATGTAGTGTCGTGCCAAGTGTGCTTTTTTGAAACCCCTTTTAAGAATAAGTGTAATGCTATTGCTGAGTTCTGGTTACTTCCTAATCCTTTTAGAACTCACTGCCATCGTTCATAAGGTCACCAAAGAAAACCTCAGTATCAAGATAGACTTATAATTCACAATACCTTGTCATTTATATTCTATATATAGCATATGTTTTCCTTGTTTACAAAATGATGTCTAATTAACAAGCCTTTGTGTCAGACAGTTGCTATAAAATACCAGCTGAAGATATCCAAATTGGAGCTTTAACAAAAACCATAGATAAAAGCTTGCAGATAAAATAAGGACTATCACACCAGTGTACTGTATAAATATAAAATGCAGACATCCATATGTAATGTGGGGGCATTCTATTTCTGTGACGGTTTGTTTCCTTTTCGTGACATCTCTCATGTCCTATAATATCAATCAAGTTCATTACCGTTTCGATGCACTCTGCCACTATCAGCCTTCTTTCTGAGATTTGCCACTTTTTCACTTTCGGTTAGCAATAGAGTTGCCCTATACAGCAACAGAAATGTGGGTGCAGAGGAATGTTCTCATTAGATCTTGTGGACCAAATCCTTTTGGATTACTATAACAAGAGATTAAGGAATAATTTTGAGAATACAGTAAGGGAAAAGGGAGTTGGGCAGTAGTCATGTGTTTAGTCTAAGGACTTAGGTCACTAGACACCTGTCCTGGTCTAGCTCTTGAGGTAATTTTTAAGTGAACATTGTCAAGTGCTTTCACTAATACAAGCAATTCAATTGGATATAATAGCATTTCTTCTGCTACCTTGTACTATCCGGAGGTGGGAAGGCTCACAAGACCACAAGCAAGGGGCTGACACTCATATTAACTATTAATACCGTTCAATGCAAGCATGTACTTCTTTCTTTACCCACCTGTACAACAGATTTTACCAAAGACAGTCATTATTGGTCTGAAATGCTCATCTCTGGAGATCTCCTCTAAATCCCAGCATATCTGCTGGGCGGATTTACCAATCAAATAATTTGGTTTTGTAACTGGGATATAGATTTTCTTACTATAGAGCTGTTAGGTTCACAATTCCCACTTAATTTTTTTGACATCACCCATACAACTTCATAAATTAGGAGTGTGTGGTCAAATTGAGATAAAACTTTAAATAGACATCTTTAATTACAAATGTATCTTGAGGGTCTGACTTCTCTTTCTAATAAATATATTTAACTCACTTTATAGTTTATTATGCCTCAATATGAAATTTTGTCCTTAGCTACTAGCATTTGTCATTTTAGTCTTAAGTAATTTTGCTAAGTTATTGTATTTAAAAGGTGGTGGTAATTCATGCAAGTTGATACCTGCATGGATTCCAGCAGACTTGGGTTTGCTGAGGGAGTTATGGGGCTGCTCCAAATTACACTGCCTTGCTTGGTGTAATACCACCGGTATGCTTACAGCTGTGTCTGAATGGCAATTCTGAGTTGCATCTATACCCATACATTTTTTTTTATAAAATTAGAAGAAAGAGATTGTATTTTTCACACTAGTTTGGAGGGTTCAGCTCACAAAGCCAAGAGAAACTGTATTATGAGTACAAAAATTGTATGATTGTCTGTGAAGAAACTCATTGGAATGGGTTGGTATATCATCAATTACAGAAAAAAGGGATGAAGCCACTGAAATGCTGCAACTATGTCTCTAAGTACAGAAGAGGGACACTGGTCTCACACTAGCCCTGAAGTGTTCAATTGATGTGAACTTATATCAGGCACCGTGCCAGGGCAGTTTGAAACCTCTCGTGTGATTCCTCAGTAATTTGGGGAACCAGCTTTACCACTGTTGTTCAAATCCAAAGCACAGTGCTAGATCAGTTAATCTAAACAACTAGAAATAAATTCACACTATCAAAATCAAGTACTTACAGGAAACGAAAAATAGATGAATGGCTGCTTTAAGGTCACAGTGACTACACTGGATTTCCCCACGTAACCGAGAGGTCGCTGTATAGGTAAACCTTCTCGGGAGACAGGAATGGTCGAAAATACAGCGATCAAGTGAATAACAGTCCAAAGCTGAGTGTTCTTTTTTTGCCAATTAACCATTGCATCATAAAATGTTTATCCAGCAGGCAATGTCTTTAATTGAACACGAGGCATTCAGAGGAACATGCGATTTCTGAGACTATTTGGATGAATTGAATCTTATTCACATACATTTTAATTTGTGCCTACTCTAGCTATGTGGAATAGGCTACAGTTCCCATCAGAAGGTCAGGCGACGCAACTCTTAACTCCTCAAGGCTGATCAAGTTAGGCTTATCCTAGAGATAAGTGCCTGAGTTTATATGTTACAGACCAACTTATCCACATTTTGGTTTTAAAACACAAATAAATCTATCATCCATTAAACTGAAGTTGTGTAAAAATAACAAATTATAAATAACTAATACTAATATATTTATCATTTCCTCTATGATAATGCATTACAGTGTGAGTCAAGGTAAAAGACAGTATTCAAGATCTGTACAGCATTCTTATTGTATACTATTGTCTACATATTATACTATGTTTCAATGACTTATGGCACTCTCTGTAATTTACATTGTGAAATTCTCATAATGGTAACCAAGACTCCTCATATATCAACACAGTATAAGGGAACAGAACAATGACAATTTTAAAAAATAATAGTAGTAAGTCTTCTGAAAAATCAATCTTTGTTTCCATAATAACTGAAATTTCTATAATCTTCCACCTCTTCTCACAGCAATAGCATCAGATCTGCTTTTATTTTTTTTCCAGTTAAAATTTAACTTAATGTAAATATAATCTGTCAGTCTATTTTTAGAGAAAAAGATGAAGATGTGTCTTCAGAGATAACTAGCTGATTTATTCCAGGAATACGTATGGCTCATACAACACTTGCAAATTATTGCCAAAACATATAGTAAGATATATTATCAAAACTAACCATGTGCTACTGAAAAAGGCTCTGCTTCCAACTCCCATTTAATGCAGCACTATCACTCAACTATCTCACCAGGCTGCAGAGGCCGGCTGTGCTGAGCGCTTCTGTAAAAAGAAGCTTGAATGGATCCCAGGAGTTCACCCAAATTTATTAAGGTTCACAATTCTAGGTCCCTACCTTTAAAAGACAAAATATATTGAAACATATGTTCCTACTTAAACCATAGCTTGCATATAGGAAAGGTTCTTAAAGCCTTGGAAATCCAACCTGCTAATAGCAGAATTTATGTCCACATGTCTCTATATGTAAACATACAGTTTGAAAAGAAATCCATACCAATTGTTCTCATAATTTAACTCGTATATTTATCCATACAGAGTAGCCTTTAAAATGAGTTTTAAAATTCTTGACAAAGTCTGAATATTTTAAACTTTGTTCTAAAAGAACGAGACATACATTTTCAGAAATGTCTTGTTTATTTTAGCTGTCTCCTTTTTTAGATACCTTAAATTCTGAGTTTCAGGAAGTGTTGAGTGTTCCTTTTCTGAAAATCAGGTCTTATTTAAATGTTCACAGTTGTCTGGTGCAGTAACATAACATTTCTGAGCACAGAGTCATCTGCACAGCCAGTTACAGTGTTATCAGCTGGCATTCTGAGAGCAGAATTGGTTGCACCATATTCCTAAATAATACATTATCTTTTGGCTTATCTGAGAGTTATAACTAGGAAAAAATTGCCTTTACTCCCCATGTGAAAGGACTACAATATAGTGCTCTTGGCAGACAATGAATAAACCTGCATCAGTGTATGAAAATAATTATCGTGATACATCAACAGCAAGACAAAGATAGCCATTTAAGCATGAGTTCACAGTCAAATTGAAGTATTCGATAAATGTGCCTTCAGAGATGTTGAGTATTACTTGCTAGTGCTTTTGGATATATCTCTCCCTTCATTCCCCATATTCTGATTAAAAAGAGAGCGCTATATTTTACAGCAAATCTGCAGTGAGAGGTTTAGGGATAAAGGATTCTCCTGACAGGCAGAGCAAAAATACAAAGCTGTTAATAAAACGCGTCCTATAAAGGCATTGTAGTAGGTATTAGGTCCTGTTTGTTTATCATCACCTCCTGTGTAAATGTTTGTCAAGAGATTTCCAGGCTCTGTGCGTCTCTCTGCAACAGTTCTTCAGTGAATAAGGAGATTTTTATTCTATACTCTAAATAAATACTAAGCATTGAATAGTAAACTTTTTAAAACTGTGCCTATCTGGCCATTGCTTTTGGTATGTATTTTAGAAAATGGTTATGTCTGCGTGCCAGGCTGCCCTTGAAAACATACCATCTGTAGTTCACCTAAAACTTCAGTTCCAAACCTCCTAACTTTCTCTAAATACTAATGCCAGAGGCCCGGCATACCACATTTTGGGGGGATGACCAAAGCTGTCCAAACTCACATTCTCAGCAGGAACATCTCTTCATTGTACTCTTCTATGAGAAACCACCAACCCAGGAAATCAAAAGAAACTATTCTTCTGATATTCAACTATTGCCTTCCCTAACTTCTAATTGACCCAAACTTTTGGATGCACTTCCAGAGGTTTCCCAGAGCTCTGCTTATTCTTTTTGCTGTTAAGATTCCATCTTTGTGACTATTGACAGCTATTTCTCTTTGCCCCTCTAGGCAAAACTAAACCTAAATGTCACGGTTATATACTTCCAAAACTTTCTTTGCATCGGTGGAGCCAAAAGGTGTCTGATGGTGAACAGCAGCTGGTCATTCATTCCCACTACACTAGCGTAAATACAGCTAATAGTCAGTGATCTCCGAGAACATAAAACATAGAAATGCATCAAGTATAAAAAATATAACTGAAAAAACAATGTAATGCATGTAACAAGAATAAGAGAAGAGGATTCACATCCTATAAATTAAGAGTCCTCAGACCTGTTTGAAATGAGAACGTAAGCAGAGGGGATATCATTGCTGTGGGGACTCTCTTCTATTTCGTATGGGACACGGTGCTGACTGGCCAGGAGCAGAGTGCGGGTAAACTGGGAGCAATATTGTTTGTTATCAGCATGAAAAAACATCTGCCATTTGCAAGGGTCAAGCATGCAGTAACCCCACATCCCAATCTACAGCCATGAAGGAAAAATAATTTACGGATTACACATAGACATATCTCTATCACTGATATGAAGCCACCAAAGTCAAAAGAGTTGTCTCAAGGGTCCTTCTATTTATCTTTCATAGACGGAATCATTCAATCAACCCAAATATATATTCCTTATAGGGGGTTACCTGTATCTATTTTGATAGTAAATCTGCACTGAATAACACTGACAGAACATAAGAACTCAGACTAAAAGTTGCAGAAAGACCTAATTGGAGGACTTCTTACCAACTCATATTTTTTAAATTTTTTAAAGTTTTATTTTGTGTTTTCGCTGTTCCACTTTTAGAAGTCCCACTGTAAAACATAAACAGATTGGATTGTTTTGTGGGGGTTTCCTTATGGTATCACTACAGCACTATTTTCTAAATGAAAAAGGAAAAAAACATTATAGGGCTCTATCCAAAACATTTTGAGAATCTGGCTTAGCTGTTAATGCTTTTGAAATAACGCCAACTATTTGACTGTATCACATCTGAAACATAAAATTACAACATTATTCAGTGTTATGGTGTAAAAGTTGGAAGAGCAAAACACTGCTAACTCCTAAACTCCCACCTATTGCCACATTGTGAATTGCGAATGCTAGTATATCCCTTTACAATGGAAATGTTTCATGGATAAGCTATTCTTTCAAGAAGTCACGATTTTGGTTCCTTCAGTATCCAACACTTTAATCCATTGCTCTAATATCAAAGGCTAAGGTAGTGTGTATGTTTACCAGAATATCGCATTAGGGATGCAGCGGGGCTAAATGCTGTGGCTTGACTGCTTGTCACCTTGGCTGTCTACCAAAACAAATTGGTTGGTAGAGTAAGATTCTGTGGTTATCCCAGCCCTTTATCAACTGGTTATAGACTACTGAGAGATAGAACTTTATGATAGAGCAACTGGAGTAACAACATGACCTTGGCCAGTATTATAGCACTACTGTTCCAAGTAACAAAAATACTCTTTTCATTATTCCCAAATTCTATAGTAGTATTCCCTGTGTTCAGCTGTGTTCAAAGAGATGTTGCAGAAAGACAGTTTACAATGCCACAGTGGTAGCACTCGTCGCTGCCAAGTGGGAAGCTTTGATCAGATTTGGTCTGTACTTTAAGCTTCTAAAGTTGTTCTTTCTGCTTCCCAGAAGAGGCCCTTCAAATTAAAAAAAAAAAAACCAACAACAATATTGTGGGCTTTGGAAAGAGTTCTGCCTAGAAAGGCAACAGTTGTGGTAAGAAATCTCAAGGGCTGAAACAGTGGTAAAAATATGACTGAGCCTCAGGGCTCCAGAACAGGAGGTGCTGAGCAGGAACCTTCCTTTTCCACAGCCTAAGAACAAAGAAGGATG
This sequence comes from Anarhynchus alexandrinus, assembly GCA_008711295.1. Classification (NCBI taxonomy): domain Eukaryota; kingdom Metazoa; phylum Chordata; class Aves; order Charadriiformes; family Charadriidae; genus Anarhynchus; species Anarhynchus alexandrinus. The sequence goes on along the minus strand of VUYV01000201.1, from coordinate 1,734,611 downwards.
CACTTTAGATCAAAGGATTAACAGTGATTTAGACAAGGTGGATGGTGCTGCCTATATTAATATATTTTTCCAGTTATACAGAAAGATTTATACTTTCTTCCTTTTTTTATAAAGACATACGAGTCTTGTTAAAAATCTACTTATTTCTGAGCTCTGCCAGAGTTAAGTTCTGATTTTCCCCTCAGATGGTTGTACCATCTGGATAGCTTTATTCACTCTCCTTTGTCAAATCAGTTATAACAGGTTATAACTATTATACAACCTTTTGCAACCTACCACATTTGCAGAAATCTGTATGAATGGGATCTATGGGAGAGGTGGTGATATAATTGCACTCCTATGTTACCATGCTTAATCCCACAATGTATGCCAAACAGAAGTCTTTGGACAATAACAAGCTGGCTTAAAAGCGATCTAAACAAGACATAAGCAATGTTAAAACTCATTATTTTCAGATCAGCCTCTATTTGCAGCATCTGCTGTGCTGTGGGCACAAGGCTAGAACTGTGTATTACTCAACGCTGTACTGAGTGATTAAGCCGTTACCAGAAACTGATTATTTTCACCTTTAACTTGAGAGAAAATTCCTCTCATGTAAGGCTTCTCCCATCACTATCCAGGTCGGGGTTCTGAATCTTTACCTGATAATGAGGAACTTTCAGATACTGAGGATGGACACGACCTTCATAGTCTGCTGCATGGGTAAAGGACAGGTACCACCTATTGCTGGTATTTGAAGCTTTAAGATGGTCAAACACAGCAAACTCGGGCAGAGGTCACACAAGTCAGCCTTCACCTGACCTGAAAGCATTCGCATATGCTTGACGGTCTTCTGTCAAATTTTATGAGCAAACTGTACTGGGCCCTTTTTATTGTTTCCCAGCAGGTGACTGAGCCCCCTCAGCTCCTGAGACACTATCTCTTACTGTAAATTCAAGTAGTGAGAATCTTGACACTCTTCTAACCGCATTAAAACTTTCCGAGTGATAAGTAACTATTTCTTGTAAATTCCCAAACTGTAAAACAAATAATAGTAAGTCTTAAACGCATGTTCTACGCCATATTGCAAAGTCCTGTAGTCAAAAGTGGCTTAGAAGCTTGAAGTACATTGAAATTCAATGGAGTTGAAGCTCTTAAGTCACCTTCAAAAGTTTGATTTAGGCAGCCTCATGTAACGCTAAGTGGTGCAATACCTTCTCCAGTCTTACTGGGGTGAGACATGACTACGGCACTGGAAGGAATGGTGTCCTGATAGCTGAGCCAGACAAAGAGGCTGCAGTCAGCTGGGGTGAGGAGGAGGGATCCTATTGCCTGGTTAAGAACAGGCTCATCAGAATATTGTACTTCATTGCTGGATTCTGCTCTGCTCATAAAGAGCGTGAGATAGTACATCTCCTTACAGTCATTTGTTATGAAGTAGATTCATGTAGGAGTTTGATCTCTACTGCTCCTCATTTATTCCTAAATTAAGTGGAAAGTTTACTCTGAGTAAATGCATCTTAGCTTTCCTTTTTCAGCCTGACATAGGCATACAAGGATTATCCCTCCTGAAACATAGCTACTCCTTGAGATACTCTGAATTCAACAGCCAAGAGCACGTGTTCATATCTGCAAATGATTCATAATTCAGTAGTTATAAATTATTATGAACCTTCTTAATTGTTTTGCTTGTATTCCTTTGAACACTTTTCTTTTCATCATTTGTCAAGAGGAAGGGAGGTCAGTTTAGAAAAGGAGGTTTAATTAAATGTTTTCTCCTGGCCTTGGCACGTTCTCTCTTCTATAACCGTATTCCTTTGGGTCATATTTCCTCTAGAGTCCTGGAAAACAATTTAGTGAAGGTGAAGGATCTGTTGATTTACTATTGAAAACAGAACGTCAGCCTAAGTATCTTCAACTGTAATTTGCGAGTGACCACAACATAGAGACGACCAGTTCAATTAAAGGCAGTGTGTTTTCAAGCACTGTTATATTTCTGTGCACTTTGTACTGTTTATTATTTTGTTTTGGTTTTAGAATACTCATAATCAGTCTAACTGGTATCCCCCTCTCAGTAACAGAAATAGCTCCAATAAACAAAGCTCGCTCTTTGTTTCCAGGGTCATAGTCCTCGTTAGCCAGAGTACAGTAAGTATTTTAAATCATGCTGCAATAAAGGCTCCTGTTGAGAGCCAAATTTCAGCCAAGCCACTTCGGCCCACCGAGTTCCTTTTAACCCAGACACGCTTTCAACAGAGATCACACTGTCTCTGCCTGGAAAGTCTTTTAAATCCTAACGAAACCCTCTGAAATCCAGAAACACCTGTAATTTAATGTAATCAGTCTAACCACTAATGCTGCAGTTATTTTAAAATCACCACTGTCCTTAGTTGGCCAACTATCTGCACCCGTGAACATCTAAATGAGGGCATTTTGCTGAGCGTCTTTTACAGCGATGGTAGTTTGAGTGTTCCTGGGCTAACAAACACCAACTGCATATACATGAGAAACCACATTGCTGACTCCTCCCTGGGCTCTCCTCAGCTTTAGGCTCTTACTGATTTACGTGCAGACCCTTAGGTCACGAAATCCGCATTCCTATTTAACAGGTAAGTTTCACAATTGCAAAAAACACCTTGAAAATGATTCCAATAAAACTAAACTAACAAGGAAGCGTTTGCGCAGGTTCATGGACAGTCTGAAACGATGACTCAGAGAAGGCACTGTCCCACAATTATCAAGAGAGTGTCATCTTCAAGACACGCAGCTTTACTGATGAGCCCATCCTTGCTCCCACACAGTACTTACTCCAGGTATGACAGAAAAATTGTATTTTAGGGTTGACTTGGGTAGGAAACGGCGTGGCTGTCAGTCACTCTCTGTGCACCAGTAGATGGGTAACAAGGGATCCAGGAAGACAGAGGAAGAGGCAGAGTTTTCACTTCAGCTATAAGACATTTAGCCACCACAAATAACTAGCAGCAATTTCAAGTTTAGTCAAGCACATTAGAGACCATTGTGATTAAGCATTTGAGTAATTTGCACAGTAATCTATTGATTTTTTGCGACATGGGTTGTAGAGAGCATAAGATCAGATTCTGGTTTGTCCCTTCATTCCCTTTGATCTGCTGTAGTAGCACAGACTAAAACATTGGTTTAGATCTTAATTAAAGACCTTTTTTATGCAAAAAAAATTTGCTAGATGTGATACTTGCCCTTTGCCTGGTGGTCTTTGCCACCAGTTCTGGATTTGCGGGTACGTATACCCATTTTGCGTATGTAGTATCTGCAAGAAATAGGAAATGATCTGATGTTCCTGACTAAAGACATATTAGAGAAATGCATTCTGCTTCCAAGCCTGAGATGTTCGGCATCACACATAAAATCATCTGTAAGCAAAGAAAATTTTTCTTGGGGCACACCCACGCTGAAAGGGTTAATATAATAGTTGCTTTATAATAGCAGCTAGAGCGCGATTAGCCTGGTAAATGCTATAAATCAAGAAGCAGTATGAAATTGGACATTAAATGTATTGGATGTTATTATAAAAAGAGAAATTGGATAATTTCCTTTCATTTCTATCTGAAAATGAGAAATCGTCCAGATAATGAATCTCAGCGATCTGCTGAAATGCCTATCATTTATTCGCGAGGTACTTTTCTGCTAAGATAAGGTGTGCATTTGATCTCTCAGAGTTATTCACCATAGCATTTTGCCTGAATGATACTAAAGAAGGTTTATAAACATTTGTGCTGTAATAGTCCTTGATAACAAAATAAAAAGACAAAAATACAGAGGACTTGGGGTTTCTGACTCCGACTGCGAAAGGCAGTCCTGGGCAGCAGCTGAATTTGGATTGCAATTATGACTTGTGCATGACATGTACCTGACTCCTGTTGTCAACTCTGTTGGTCTTCGTTGGCCAGAGGAGTCTGATTTCGGGCACAGCCTCCTAACGTGGCAGCCAGTTAAATCTCACCTCACATACCTTGTATTTCTAGCTCTACATGGCTATTGAAAACAGAAAAGGAAGAAAGAAATGAAAGATACACTTTCATTGCTAGAATAGTTGGTACAGGAAGGAGGGAAAATGACACAGCAAGAAGAAAGATTCATGCCTTTCAGTTTACTAGGAATAAGTGATAGGATAAATTTCCCACATGCCAAAAACCCAGAATAGTTTATAGATATTTCCAGAATAAATAAACCTATAGCTTCGAGCAGGATTTGTGTCAATTAAAATATTTCTTATATTATCTTTTGAAATACTGTTGTGTTGATATGCCCGAGTATGCAAAAAAAAGTTTTCTTCCATTTCATGCAATCATTTTTTAATTCCGTTAAAATGTATCTCCCTGTCATACAAAAGGTTGCTGCTATGCAGCAGTCAACGTGATAAACTTGTTAAAACTACAAATAAGGAATCAAACAAACCTATCTGGAAATACTGCGAGGGAACTTCTTACTTAATTATCTGGGACTTCAGAATAAAACTGGTGATTTATTACTTTCTACCAAAATACACCAAATTAATTTGGACCCCTATCTCTAACTAGTCCTTCAAAATTAAATTGGCGCAAGCATAAACCCAGTTGACATCAAGCATGTGCCAAAACTCTGTTGTTCGAGGGTAAATAGAAGGTATAGAAAAATAATTTGAGCCTTTAGAAGTTTGAGATAAATATGTGGTACAAAATCCTGGCTCCAGAACAAATAATGATCACGTTTACTGAGATTAATCTTATATGCCTGCTTTGTAGGTATTGATTAAGATACATCTTAACTGTCTCTACTACTGATCAGATACTGTTGCTTTTTGCAAAATAATTGCTCTGGAAGCTCACTGAAATTTCACATTTTAAGAACGGTGTAATAATGTCAGCTGGCCCAAAAAAATAGAAGGTTATGAAATTAGTATGTCCTTCACATTTGTTAGTTTGCTTAATTTCCAAAGTGCCTTCTCCCATTTTGCTTGACAAAGAATATTGGAATTTCTTCAGTGGGAAAATATGAAATTAATGTTTCATTTTGAAGGGATGAAAGTTTTCATTTCATTTTGACTTAAAATATTGTTTTAGTCTGAAAAAAACAAAATTTCTCAGGCTTTCTCAGGTTTTTTTTAAGCTTTCCTGTGGTTTTCCTTTCTGCTATCAAGTATTTCATTCAGCACAAGAACATTTAATTCCATTTTTAAACTACACACAAAGTGTAGAAAAAACCCCAAAGAATGAGAAAAACAAGAAAAAAGGTGCTAACTGGGAAGAGAATTAGGCCTTAATGGTCTTAAACAGTATATGGGCTGGGATAGAAATCTTCTTGTAAATCTAAACAAATAAAAGCATGCGTTGGTTTAACTGGGTGTATCGGGGTTTGCAGAGGAGCTTAGTGACAGAAGAGAACTGTGTGACTTCAACTTCCATGAAACTTTGTTCCTCTGGAAATTCTGAACTTTCTGTTGTTTTTTAAAATGTAGAGCAGAAGGAAAGCTCTGGCACCCTTGATAACAAACCTATTGAGTTGTTCCAGAATTAGTTGAATGTGAAAGGTTAATTAAAGCAGATATTAAATAACCTAGGCTCTGAAGAGCAGCATAGGCTTTTAGCATTTAGTAAACAGCTAATTACCCTATAATACAGGCTTTTTATAGTGAATTATCAGTGCAGAAACACCCCAACAGTGATTTGCTAGTCAGTACATCTATGAGATTTAAATGAGAAAATTACCTCTTATCTCAGCAAGAAGTAATTGATTTCAATGCACTTAAAACTATATTATCAGTTTCTGCCTTTTTTACTTCTTCAAAGACATACACCATTTTGTTACATAATGAGAAATAATATATAAAAGAATCTTGAAATTGCACATTAAAATCTGTTTTTATAAATACAAGATGTTTTCTATGTAAGTAAATATATAGAATGGTTGTTTATATAAAAGTTTATATATAAAGTGCTGTTTATGTAAAATACGTAGCAATCCTAAACCCCACGCTTTGCTGAACTAATCTCACAAGCAGACAAGGTGTTGTATGCCGTGACCTTGAAACTTCCCAGTTGCCTTTCCTATTCACTTATCCACGTGCACTACACCTGGTCGGCATTCACCGTGGAGGTTCGGGTAGTTCGCGTGAATCTCCTGAGTCTTGATCAGTCCCTGAACTTTTCTAATCTCCACCCAAAGGCATTCCTGCTGTAGCAGCCTCTGGTTTCATTTTAGACACAGGAAAAGAGGCCCAAGCTCTCCCTCTTCCCTACTGCATCCCATCAACTAGCGGTATGGACTTGATGGTTTGCTTCCTCTGCCTCATTTGATTCACATATATTTATTCCACCTTTCTGGAGGAATTCTAGCCCAAACCTCACCAGTTCTGCACACGTATGCATATGTATCCATGAGATAAGGAAAGCAGAGAAGGCAGAAAATAATTTTAATTAACTGAACCAGAAAACGAGATAAAATTATTCTGTAGACTAGCGGTTAATGTGTTCACTAGGGAGGTTTCAGCTCCTGTCCAAATAAGTGTTTCTGTTTCATGTAAAATGAGTCATCAACTAAAATACAGTAATCTTCTGTGTAGTAGAGATCAGAATCCAGGTCTTCCCGTACCCTATTCAGTAGTCTACAGAAGAACGAATGCTCATATGCTTTCTGACCTAGTGACCCTTACATATACATAGATTTGAATTTACTCGAGATCAAGCTTTTAAAAAAGACAAAATATTATTATTTTTTCCTCCTGAAACCAGGGGGACTACATTGCCTCCCATCGATCCGACTGTCCTTTATTGGTCTGAAGATCCCAGGCTTTGTGTGACTAGCTCCCATTTTAATGGGCACCACTTGGGCTCCTCAGTGCGTATGTTCCTTTTGGAACTGATGCTTGGGCATGGTTTTACGTTTCACTGATTCTGGAAGTATTAAGAAAACTTCTCAGCCCATAAAATGAGTTTCCAAATCTGGTTCAATTGCCACGTCTTAGTTTACTGACCAAAAAAAGAGTAGCATTATTTCCTTCTGTCACATCTTCAGAAATACTATTGTAATGTTTTCATATAGATAAGTAATAAAATTAGTCATTTGCCCAACTTAATTCCAAAAGGCAGTGTGCAGCCTAAATCCTTTCTTATTTATGCTTAATACATTACTGGGAAAAGAAATATTGTATTGGATTCTCTGTCAGAGCATGCCTTTGTATCGCCCTATCACTTTGAAATCGAAGTCATAATGGCTGTGTGCATTTTGCTATCACTTACATTGAAAATCTGAATTATAAACAAGTGACAAGTTCTCCAATTTAGATTAAGCAAATGTCACAGCTTTCAAACCAGTTACATATACTTCAACTTGCACTACACCTCCATTAAAGAAAGGAGATGCATGTCCTAGAAAGGAGCAGTGATTAATTAATTTTACATTTTAAATGTATCTTTTCTGAGTTTCACAGTGCCTCTTGTCTTCCCAGTTTTGTCTTCTAGATAGCAAGCTCCCTGGGGTATTTTCTACCACACTGAGCTGTACCAAGCTACACAGACTATCGGCAACCTTCCTAACAAAAAACTAGACAAAATCCTTTTTAAAAAGCCTAATTTATTGATGATTTTGTCAATAAGTGCTCTCTCGCAACAAGAGGAAAAGTTATATTTTATAGAGCTTTTAAAGAATTAAAACTACTTTTGTGGTTTACAACTGAATTCTTGTGTATATACTCTCTCTGGATCCCAATGTTATGCCTCAAACACAGGGCAAATCCTTTAGATTTAAGTACTCTGTCACAGTATTTTTTGATTCATTAGGGTGCAGGGCACGGGGAATTTTAAGCATTAGGTTTGCCTTTCAGCTATGAAGTTTTCTTGCTCTGTTCAGTAAGGGAGGAACCCAGAGCCAATGTCAAAGCATCACATATTTATGAATACGCTAACAGAACCATCACATGTGCCTGAAGTCACTAGCCAGAGAGAATTACTTAGAGCCCCAGGGAAGTTGAGTGGCAACGGATAAATGGGGACAGATCCTCAGCTGGTGCAGGCTGTCATCATAATATTCATTTCTTTCCTTGGCCTGTAGGCAGAAGTATAATATGCTTTGGGGATCCCCGATTGAGGCAATTTCTCACTCTACTTTCTCACTTTGCCTCTTCATTATCTCGCGCAAGGTATTGCTTTCATTNCGTGGCCTTGGGCAACCTGGTCTAGTGGGAGGTGTCCCTGCCTATGGCAGGGGGGTTGGAACTCGATGATCTTCAAGGTCCTTTCCAACCTAAACCATTCTATGATTCTATGATTATCTCGCGCAAGGTATTGCTTTCATTGTCATCACTGCTTGGATTCAGACGTTGGCTCATAGCTGCGACATACAGTAGTTTACTCTTATTTTTACAAGACAAAAATGAAATGGGAATGAAGTGGAGTCCCTTTCTTAACCATAATGCAGCAAACACCTTCCAACACACTGCAAAGCAACACAAGAAGCATAAATAAAACTATGAATCTTTACAGCACACTCCCTATCTCATCCTCCCAGCACTTCTTTTCCACTGCACTCATTTTAAATGGCAGCCAACTCCAACCGGGTGCTTCAGGCTTTATGCTCAAGCTGTATATGGTTAGAAGAAGAAGAAAAAAAAAACACTAGAAGCTTTGAAGAGTGTCTCCAAATGCTCTTGTAAAAAGATAAAGGCTTTAATTAATTAAAATGAAAGTGTTTTATCAACCTTAACTACAGTGTCACAGTTAATAAGTACTATTCAACAAGGGGTTGACTAACCCCCCTCCTGGGTGCTTATAAAAGGCTTGCGAGGACTGGTGCAGGCAGCATAAAAATCTCAAAACAGCACATGTTTAGGAAAGAGCCCGCAGCAAACCAGAGAAGAATTACCAAAAAAAAAGAAAATTAGGAACTTTTTGACTTGAGATGGATGGAGTTAGAAACATCAAGAGGTTTGTAGCCACGGTCGAGTTGCTGACACAAAGGGAAAAAGCTAGCATTGACATTTGAGACCTTTGCTTTTCCAGAATAAGTATTTGTAAATGCAAAATAAGCGCCTGATATTTCCTAAATTCTTCTGCATACAACATGAAATAATACAAATGCATGTATATAAGTTGAATTTCACCTATGTTAGGGCACCAGACCCAGGCTTCTGCATCACTTACATTCCACTTAAGCTGTTATTCTCTCCAGATGAATGAATTTATTACTAAGTCATGCATATTTTAAAATGTGAGACTACTAAATTCAAGAGTAAAAAAACCAAGCCTAACCTTTGTATTCAGTGTACTTTCTGAATTCTAGAAAGGGACATTCCATACTGTGAAATAAGGACAATTCCTATAGTTCTGGATAAATACAGCAACTAAGTTAAAAGTATCTATATCTTTGTTGCTGCTGTTATACAAGTAAAAATCTCCTGCAAACTGAAAAGGAAAAAAAACCCAAACAACTGAATAGCGTTCTATCAAAGCTCTACACTGCTCAATGATCACTGTGTGAGCACCAGAACTTATACTATCATGGCTGACGTCTGGTCCAAATTTGCCAACTGCACTGGAAAATATTTTTTCCCCTCTGGAACCTCTGGAATACAGATAGAGAGTCTGTCTGCGAGCATGCACACGTGCATGTTTATGTCAATAACAGTTTTTGCATTATCTGGCATTGTAAACAGTGTGACTATAGATCAGTGTCTATTTTGGAGACAATACGTTTTTATGTGAAAGGCCTAAATGTTATTTGAAACAGCCACGTGAGACAAATGCATTGCCTGAAACTGGTAAAGATGGCCAAGTTTCTGAAGGAAGGATTATATTGAAAAAAAAAATTAAAATTAAGTAAAATCTAGACTGTCTAAACTAAAAAGTGCAATTATGGGATCAAGATTATAGTGGAATAAAGCAATTCATGAATTAAAACCAACACAGAATGAGATAAATACTAGATGATGAAGGGAAGCATACTTTCCAGCACTTCCATATAGCCACTCTCTGTCAAAAAGACTATTACGCTTTAATGGATATATACTATATCAGGAGCATATGTAATCTTTGTAGGGTTTTTCTTTTTAGTGGTAGAGTAAAAAAAATTAAATAAAATTTCTGTCTTTGAGAGTCATTTGTTTTATTCTTTGTTGTTTAGAAGCAAAGTGTAAAAGAAAAGAAAAGTTACATTTTCCATTAAGCGGTATTCTAGAACACTGTCTTCACAAATGACACTACTGTTTATCTTGCTGTATGTAAAGTGGCTTTAAAGAGTGTTTAAACATGAATGCGCAGAGGTGTTTCTCTGCCATTAAAACTGAAAGGGTAATAATTGTTGACACGGCAGACATCAGAATGAAAATTTAGGCAAAACTCTTCCATTTTCATACATAGCATTTCATTTGGTCTGAGACTTCCCCCCCCCCCCGGTTCTTCCTTTATAAAGCTTCATTTGTCATTTCAAATATAAAAAGAAGGTGAATGCCCAGGGCTGGAAAAATTTAATGAGTATGCATCTGATCTGAAAATAGATAACTAAAATAAAAATAAAATAAAAGCATTTTTAAATTTCATAGCAGGGTTTTTTCTATATCCATATTGACTAAGTTACAGCTAACTGAGCACTCTCTATCCTACAATGCTTACTTCTAGATGAGTAAACATGGAAAAAAAATCTATTCAATGCTTACTCAGATTACCAACTGCAGTATCTGCTTGCGAAGGTAGTGACCTCAGCTCCAAAGGCCATTGTGCTGCATGGTTAAGACCATTTCAAGAATTCCAAAATGCCATTTTGATTTACTCTTTGATAAAACAATTGTACAGCGTATCTTTGAAGGTATATTCTCCGATATACCGTATATCCGTTTTATACAGCTTTGTGTCAATCAACACATACAAGTCCTTACTATCATTTCCTGCTGCATTTCAGACAGAACTTAGGTGAGCATATTTGCAACTGTGAATTAAATACGAACTCAAGCAATGCAGCTGATTTTCACAGCTTGGGAAAAGAGCAGCCTAAATGGACAGATCAGTGCCAGCTTTCGTGCAAGGTGCCTTGTCACCAGTTCTCAGCAGCAAAGCCAGTGGCAGTTACTCGGCGTGTTTTGGCTGTAGCATACGTTTAGCTGGACCAGCATTACTCTTCACTTAAACTGGCTACGCACAGAATTGCTCCCAGTACCAGCCTGATGTGATAAATTTCCAATGTCAATGCAACAGATGAAGTGCATGATATGTTTTTCCCCATGCTGTGAGCCATGGTCATCTCATTATTTAGACTAATGCCTCAGGAGCATTTAATGTTTTACTTTGTGTTAATCACATTAGCAATAATGTAATGCATCTACAATGGCCCGGGCTTCTTTCCAAAGCTGTGCTGTTTATGTTCAAGGAAAATAAAGGAACAGACACCTAAAGTGATTGAGAGAACAAACATTTTACTGCTCTAAAAATCATTGACATAATTCACTGGAGGGAACTGTTATTTCGGAGCCAAGAATTAACTAGCCTCATCTGTAGGAAATTGTCAAAATACATCTCAGCACAGTTTCTTTTCCTCATACAGATCTTTTGTAAAATCAGTTCTCATTTTTCCTGGCTGGCAAAGCTCATTAGCAGTCTAAGTAAGATGCCAACAAAATGGCCTAATTCCTGACTTTTTTCTTTTTTTTTTTTTTTTGAAGGCTGTATTCATCTCCATAGAGTTCATAAAAGTAGCAATTAGGACATTTGCTATGTGCGAAAATGATGCTACTTGTAATGCAGTGGTGTTTCTGTCTTTTTGCATTAACTTAAAATGCACTTTTGATAATGTTCCAGGGCTTTTTTTATTAATATAGTTTTAGAATTGTGTACAGAGTATTTGATCTATAGACTTCCTCACAGCATGGGGAGAGGTATGGTAATAATACTGAGTGGCTTAAAGCATGCGGAGGCTGATCAATGTTATGTTTTGTGTACTGCCTCTTATTGAAAGGATGATAGAGAGATGCTTTTGTGTGTCTATACCTCTTCATTTTGCAACACCTTAAGTTAAAGCAATAAAACATCTGCCATCACCAGTAGCGCTTTCTCTCTGCATGGTCACTTGTCCTTAACACATGTAGGCTGATATCAGTCTGAGATGCTATTCAAAATACAAGATCATTCAGCTTAAAGTAAGAGAAATCAAAATGTACCTTTTCTTTTTTTTCCAAAACAGTTACAGGTTAAAAAGTTTGGATAGGAGGCATCACAGTCACCTCATGACAGCCTCGCCACTCGGTGCTGTGATCCAATGATGTTTCAAAAGCTCAACTTTGTTGGGATTTACTGGGCTGGCACTCAAAAGAAATAACCTCATTACTACCAAAAGAGGTATCAAATCCTATCCTTTCTCCTAAGTCAATGCTGCACCAATGCTATCATATGATATCAAGGGATCCTCTTATTCTAGGAGCTGCACCTCTCATCTGGGACATAAAACTCAGGTGAAAACTAAACAGCAACATTCAGCCTTACTGAGACAGTAATAATTGCACTGTATATGCCAGCTATGATCACGCACATTCCTCATGGCCAAACTTCTCTTACAGCTTTAAAAAATTATTCAAGTTACATTATTTTTCATGTGGTTTTATTTTCAGTGTCTCTAATCGCAATGTAGTTTTCCTGAGCAATGTGACCTTGTAACCACATTTTTCTCCAGACGTGTCTGCATCTCAATTGAGTCTGAAAATATTTTTTTTCCAATTTAGAACAAACCCAATTTTTAATAAATTTGTAACACTTTAATATTAAAGATTCTACTGTTAGCATGAGAGTTTCATTTTAGAAGGCTGCTGGTAGCAACGGAGTTACTTTTAGATTTTCTGAGGATTTGGGGTTGCTTTTTTTCTGTAGCTGAGATTAAAAATAAAAGTTTAGGAGGATTACAGTCCTTTCAAGCTTTTCCATAAATCTATGTCTGCCTACAAGCAATCACATAACTATTCAATAAGTAAAGAGTGTAACTAGAGTGATTATTAACTGACTATGGCCACGTAGCCTTATGATACTGTTCTGGACTTTCTCTCTGCTCTTCAAAATAAGAGGGAGTTTATAGACTTGCTTATAGAATGCTTGAAAAGCAGGCAGGAAAATGCTCTGTGGGTTTCACTAGCTATCTATGGGCCACACGTTGAAGATATTTAATTGGGCAACTTTTGTGAAATCCAAGAAAATATTTCTAGAGAAAGAACAGAAATAATATTTCTCACACACTCAGAGTCAGGAAGCAACGGTGAGTTTAGATCCCCATAGACTGCACACACGTACATATATACATGAATATCAAATGGCCTTCCCCTATAGTTTTCAGAATCAAGCTTTGAAATGGGAATCACATGCAGCCCACCGCCTGAATATGAAAAAGTCCTGAACTGACTTGCAGCAATGTGCTGTGAGTTAGATCTGCTTAGTTAGCTATAGGTAGTATGCCATTAGGGCAAAGTAAACGTGTAGAGTGGGTTTCGCAGAGTCAGTAGCTGCTATTTTTCTAATTTGACGTGGAATTCAATATCATTTGTGCAATTACTGTGTCTGTGGAGATAAACAAACAACCTGCATTTCCCATTCAGCTAGATTTGGTAAACTTTGGTGTAACAAGCCCGTGTGTCATAATTTAATAAACAATATAACTAACACCTCTTATTCTAGACTGAAAATCTACTACAATAATCCTTCCTAAATCTGAAAACAAGTCCCAGTTCTTACACTGTTACCACACAGAAGTTCACGTTATTTTGGTTGCTGCCAACCTTCACACCAATTTTATTCCAATTCTATTCAGATGCACTGGTACTACTACAAATGATGATTTCTAAAAATTCCACAAGTCAAATGATGCTCATTTTAGTCGACTTTGGTTCATATTTTTAAGCGAGAAGCCTGATTCCGCGCTACAGGTAATATTCACATAGCACAACGACATTCATAAGCTACTGGATGTGCCAGAAGCACTACAGGGGTGTAAATCACTGCTGCTCAGAACTCCTGAGCTGAAGTGCCATGCTGTCATGATTGTAAGATACCTGATACTGCATTCTGCCACACAGCTGTAACTTGTTACTTCAAAGGGACCAAACTATTTTAGCCCTTCCCCCCAATATCAAGATAAAATAGGATTAACAGAATAGAGAATCAGATACCAGATACCTAAAGATCCAGTTCATTGTTCTAGTTACTAGCTGCATAAGTGCATGATGTAAATATAAATGTAAGCCATCACCTACTTTTAAATTTCACAGCATTTTGCTTCACACAGTTGCACAGCTGTGGGGAAGCAATTGGTAAAACTTTATGCAGTGGCATTATCCACAATTTCACAATCCCTTTGATACTTAAGATCACATCTAGAGACTATAACTTGTGGACCTCTTATTCCTTCTTCACCCTTATCTTCTATTTGAATTTACACATTATCTTAATGCATGACAGCCCTTCTTTACTTGGAAGGCATTTGTACAGTTAACATATTAATTTAATTGCCAATTCTGCAACTAAGTTGTTCTCCATATGTCCACCAAAAACGGTCCATAGACCTTGACTGTAGGACTAATGTTTTGCATAGCATTTCCCCAAAAATTATCTGACCAGTTTTATGAAATTACAGGTTCAGAAGTCAAACTATGGCAACACTTATCTCTTACATAATTCTACAGGTTTAAAATCACGCTCTTTGTTCTCTTTCAGTGTGTTGTGTATGTAAGATAGAAGGCATTAGCCACATGACTAACAGCTGTCATAACCACTTAGGAAGCATTGTTTACCTGATAATTTATTTTAATCCTTCTCAGCAAGAAATTAAACTGATTTGTTCTTTCTGCTGTGAGACACAAGTGATTCTTCTTGCCTTAAACTTAGTGTTTTCATTTATTAACAAAATCAGCTCGGGCTGAACTGTGAAGGTCTATACTCATGCCATAATGCTCCATGGAGTTTATGTCAATCAAAATATTGTACTATAAAAAAGCAGATGTTTTTGACAGCATCAGTCCACAGCAATAGCAATATGTAGCAGAAACATAGCAATCTAGAAGCAAAAGCAGATTTTAGGTGTCAGTTTGTTAGGAATACACATCACACTGCCACATGGACAAGAATAATGGCCCGAGCAACCATTATTTATCCTGAAGGTTTTTTAATTTCAATTGTAATGATTTATTAGAGATGGTGAAACAATCTTTTTTTTGGATTTTGCTCATGTTTCTAGTCTTTACAGTTAATAATTCTGTACTGAATGCAATATGCTGATGATGGATAGCTACAAGCTTCAGATTTATTCATGCAAAAATATTCAAGACTCCTGTTGCAAATGCTGTTTAATGGCCATCTTTGAAAATTGGGTTATAAATCACTTACTCAAAAAACCCTTTCTGCTTTGTGCAGTTTTTGAGATATAAGCTAAGGCTTAAAGACTGTTTTAGTTACAAGACAGCCAGTGGAAGGCTGAGACAATTGCACTGAGAAGGTGAGTTCTTCCCATAAAACCTTTGACAAGCAAAGAAGCCAATATTATTATTAATTATTTTACAGCAGCACTCCTAGGGCCCTAAACAAAAGCATAGCTCTGCTAAGGTAGATATTGTACAAACACAATGAAGGATGTGCACCTACAAGCTACATACACGCAACAGATGAACAATGGGGCGGAGAAAGTATTGTCCCCATTTTATAGTATGAGGCCAGAAACAGAGATGCCAAATGTTTCACCTCTTGAATTGCCTTTGTTTCCCCACTAATCTAGAAAAGTAAGCAGAGGAGACATGGCTAATTGTGACCTTTATCTGACAGCTCTGCAGTATCATGTTCCATCAGGTGCACATTCACCATCATACACTTAGATCAGGGAAGTTTGTTACTCACATTAGGAGACATTTCTCTTGTAAACTTTCCCAAGCCTGGCAATCTGTTCATTCAATCACTAGCTGCATTAAATAATACACATTTAAACAGCTGTTTCTTGGGGCTTCATTGGTGCCTGAAGTTGAAAGATATTTGGTACAACAGGACAACATCAGCAGAACAGTGGATAGTGCCACCATCCATATCATTCTCAGGCCAGTATTTATGGCACTTCTGAGAGGTGAGGTGTGGAGTCACCTCAGCTGGAGGTGACTGATGAAACCAGGCTTTCCAGTTCTTTGCAGGACACTCAAGTTGTTCAGTCATGAAATAAAAAAAGTGGATGGAATCAACTATATGCTGTCAGGACATGTTTTCAAATAAAAACACTCCTTGGTGCTTCATCTGGAGCACAGCTAACCAGTGTGAGTGTATGGTAGGTGTACATCAGACCAGGTGGGACCGCAAGCAAGAGTCAACTTGCGTGAACCAGGTTCCATTCTGCAAATACAGAAAGCCTATATAAGCCCACAAGTAGAATTTCAATAATTAGAATTCAGATTTCAGAGAAATATCTCTATTTACAGATTTCCTGGCACCTAAAGTGAGGGAGGGCTGAGAATCACACATGTAAGTATAGACACCAAAAGTTCTGCTCTGCATGCCTGTATCCTCAGGAAGACGAGGCTATATGTTGTTCTGTGGCTTCACTGTAGAAAGTAGAGATTTTATCCTACAGTGTTGACTTTACGGTGATTTGAAGTGAGGGAATTAAAAGTTCACAATGCCTGAATAGTGATTTACTATCGGTATTCCTATGGATTGGTTTTGTACTTCTTACTACTGGTTCCCCTGACAATTTGGGATTTATCTTTCTATCCATTTTCATTTCAAACCGCATAAGAAAAGATGTTATTGACTGCTTTATATTCAGTGACAAATTCCTCCTCTTATTACCAAATACATTCTGACTGTTGCTAAAAAAATGATGCACTTGATAGCACACAGGGATTTAAATACTGTCAACTGTAAAGGGTACTTCTGCAGACTAGTGCACAGTTCCTAGCGATGCTTAAGCCTAATTTCTAGAGTCTGGCTGAAGTAACAAGCTTCACTTCCAGATTTTGAATATAGCAACTTTGAGCAATCTCTGAATCCAGGTTTTGATCCAGCCATTATTAAAAACAAAGAACCACACACACACCCCAAAAAATGACCCAAAGAAAAAACAACAACACAGAGCAGCTTTCAGGATTTTGAATTCCTTCATATCTAGGGCACTTGAATCTAAGACATTATGAAAGCCTATCTGCATACATAGAGCAGATAAACTCCACTGCGATATAGATCTGATTAAAAAGTCCTTGCATTTCTTTTTATGGAAAAGAAGTCATCCTAAATGTTTAATATATACAATAAAAAGATGCAAGAATAGAAAGGCAGAAATAAAAGCATACAATATTTAGAAGAGCCAAGAAGAAATAAACAAGGAATAGAGAGCAACCAGGAAAGTTGGACAGAAGGAAGGAAAAGGGAGACTGCAAGAAGTAAAACAAGGTAACAGGAGAAAAGAGACAAAGTTGACAGCAAGAAAGGAGAAAAAAGACTAAAAATATTTTTCTGATCATCCATTAAATCTTCTCATAGAAATGGAAAACTGGGAAGGTTAAAAAGGGAAAGATGTTTATACAAATATTAACAACAGTATTACGTAGAGTTCTTCATATTCATTTATATGAGTTTTAAGTTTGCAAATTCTAGTGGCAATAGCATTAGATCTAGCAGGTATTTTGAGGAAGTCAAGGATGTAAACTTGAAGCGCATATCTGTGCTTAATTTCAGTTGTCTTTACTGTCTCATATAATTTGTTATGCTTTGTTTTTTCAACATTTGCAATTTAAAAATCGCATTCTAGTTCCTGTCAAGTACATGAGTTAATTATAGCAGACTATGATTTTCAGTGCTAGGTGCCTGATGTTAGGCACCCAAGCCTATGTTTGGATATGAAATAATTAGCCTCAATTTCAGAACTGACTGATCTGAGTCTGCCCAGTACATACTTAATAAAATTGCTAATGTGCAAAATATTACAAAAAAATTTATTGCTATTTAATGCATTAAAAAACTCTCCCATAGAATGCAAAGAATGATCCGGTCCTTTTCCCAAAGGACTTTAAATCAGTAGGTAAGATTCTGCTATCCACACCGATTTCCAGTAGCAAGAGACTATTTCACAAGAAAACAGCAATGTCATCTGACCCTGTGTTTTAAATGAGACTTGAAACCAGACCAAAAGAAGGCATGAGCTATGGCTCTATGGCATTCATGTGGCATAGAAGCCTTCTTTTCTTTTTCATACGTGAAAAATCTAAGACAGAATTGTGATTTCATTAGCTATTTATTGCTGGCTTTTTCTGGCTTTAAATTTAATACTCCTGTTAAAATTCCATGTGAGTATGTTCATATGTGCCATATTATGATAATTTATTGTCTGCAGAATAAACAAGGCAAAACGGTTAGCCATCTCTGTAACTATACGGATTAGAAATTATACATGCAGAGAAGCTTAAGCATACTACAAATTCTGCGAAACTCTGTAAATCTATTTTTTTTCTATGCCTGTAGATTCCTGTTGTCAGTGTGATTAGATAACAGTTATATCACTGTTACTGAAACAATATTACAGCCAGAAACTCTGGTTCCTATTGGCCCCATTGCCTCCCCTTTTTGCCATTTGCTATTACAGTCCTTTTAGTCCTGGGTGAAATGTTTTCTGTTGTCTTAGCGCATTCTATAATAAACGCATCACAACTCCAACACACACAATCAGTCAGAACTGGCAGTTTCTCAACTCCAGTAAATTCAGGACTGCACGAAGGCTAAATTACTTCTGTCCCAGGAGACTGATTCTTTGAGGTCAAGTCAAGCTCATTAAGGAGAAGAGCGTGTGGGGAAGTTTGTGCTGTAGCCTTTCAGCTGCACATATCATGCGTAAATCCTTTGAATTTTTTTATTTCTAGAACTGTGCAGACCCTTAACTAATGTACTGCTGGGGTTTATCTGTATTGGCCGAGTACTGTTGTCGGAACACATCTAGCAAATAAGTGTAGTCTAATAAACAGGGCATGTAATTGCGTTTGGGAGACCGGCAGTCTCTTTCTGAGTCTGACCCGTTTTATGAGTTTGGGACCATCGCACCTGCATTTGTGCCGTTGTTTCAGCATTCACATCCTGCTGTCACTGTACACGCTGCAGTACAGGGCTGTCTTACGCTGCTTAGTTTTACAATACCGAGCACAGATAAGGCCCTAGACACCACCGTTCTGTACATGACAATAACAAATCCAGTGTCAGACAGATGGTTAAACCTCTGTGTAATGTTTCCTTTTCTTTTCCTGTGCAAATGTTTCCATTTTAATGAAATGGGAAATACCTAACTTGCTTTACTCCAAACTAATGAATAGGTTAGTGCAATTTTCTAGCAATTTAAAGAACAACAGGACCAAAAAGAAAGGAAAAGAAGCAGCTATTCATTCTGTCTCCTTGTTGAGTCGGCACCAGCATCGTTATTTTTAATAAAAAGATAGAAATATTTATGCCTGAAGGACTCAGATTTGTTGAAGCTCAAGAGCTATGATAGAAACAAACATCTTTTTTCTCTTCCATTCAGTATTTACATATAAAAAGCATCTACTTTGCATATAGTTCCTGTCATTGTCTCTGACTGAATAAGTATGCATGCATAATATTTACAGGAAATAATGCTGAGGTATGTAATTTTTAATATTAAATATTATTTTAAAAGTTATTTTGATGTATCATTACCAAAAGCAAAAATATACTCAAGAAGGAAGACTGTCAGAAAAACAGTAAAATGGCCTTAAATGAAAATCTAGTGAAAGAGCACATTTTATTTGCATCGGCAAATTCTGTATTAGCTTGGTAGACCTGATA
This sequence comes from Anarhynchus alexandrinus, assembly GCA_008711295.1. Classification (NCBI taxonomy): domain Eukaryota; kingdom Metazoa; phylum Chordata; class Aves; order Charadriiformes; family Charadriidae; genus Anarhynchus; species Anarhynchus alexandrinus. The sequence goes on along the minus strand of VUYV01000201.1, from coordinate 1,714,836 downwards.
CCATGTGGGAGTTTGTGAGGCATTTGGGTGCTGTTGGTCCCCCGATAGCTGTGGGCTTCAGATTCTGGTGATAAGAGGGTTCATTATTCATCATCCCTCAGTGCTCTCCTTCCTTTCTTGGAGTGAACATCAGCACAAGCCTTTGTCATTCAACTTACAACATTTATCAGCTGCATTTCTCCTCATTTCTTAGTATCAGCCATATTCAAAGCATGTCAATTCTTCCACCACATCACTTTGGACAGCCAATTTTATTTTTTCCCTGTTCATATTAGTGAAATGCCCCCCAGATTCTCATCATCTTGCACATCACCCACTGCAATCTCCTCTCCCCTCTGGTTTGCTTCCCCGTACCTTGTGCGCCAAGTAAAGCCCTTTCCAAATGCTACAAGGCATCCATAACGCAGCACAGTCAAGAAACACCAAGGTCCTATCCTCCACATACCTCCCTAACTCCAGTTCCTCCTCAACACCTCTCTTCGGCCAGTAATAAAGGATTTCACAACACAGGTTAATGACTTGATTATCTCTCCCCAGATACGGATCAGAGCCAGGGTAAAGATCTAATCTCAGGTGTTATGAGTGGCAGTTAAAAAGAATCTCAAGTTTCCTAAAAACTTTTTAAGAACTTGCCTTGATTTAAAAAAGTGATCTTAATGTTTTTCCAGCTCTTCTCTTCATTTCTCACCTAGTAGGAAATGAGTGGCACAAGAGAAACACTTCTACCTTCAAAGCTCTCTAATATATATCAGACCATTACCATATGTCTTTGTTTTTGTTTTTTTTCAACAGAGTTGGCATAGATCCAGATGAAGATCTGAAAGCAGAAGCTGCAAGCCAGGTAAGTCAGGATTTTAGACATACATGCTGAACTAAAAACTGTTCAGTGGTTGGCAGATCATGTTTGTCAAAAATAGCGTCATAGCTGAAAATACTTAAAACAGGCAGGTTGAAAATAAAAAGCAGCTGCAACGTACCTATTGTACAAGGTACAAAGAGAGGAGATAGGTTTATTTTTCAATGTGCATGCACTCATGAAAATTTTGTAACTAAAAACCATAGAATCATAGAATGGTTTAGGTTGGAAGGGACTTTAAAGATCATCTAATTCCAACCCCCCTGCCCTGGGCAGGGACACCTCCCACCAGCCCAGGTTGCTCAAAGCCCCATCCAGCCTGGCCTTGAACACTTCCAGGGATGGGGCAGCCACAACTTCTCTGGGCAACCCGTTCCAGTGTCTCACCATTCTCATAGTGAAGAATTTCTTCCTGATACCCAATCTAAATCTCCCCCTCTTCCAGTTTGAAGCCATTACCGCTCGTCCTATCTCTACATGCCCTTGTAAAAAGTCCCTCTCCAGCCTTCTTGTAGGCCCCCTTCAGATACTGGAAAGCCTTCTCTTCTCCAGGCTGAACAACCCCAACTCTCTCAGCCTGTCTTCGTAGGAGAGGTCCTCCAGCCCCCTGATCATCTTCGTGGGCCTCCTCTGGACCTGCTCCAACAGTCCTTCTTATGTTGGGGGCTCCAGAGCTGGATGCAGTACTCCAGCTAGGGTGTCTATATAACTCTCTGTTACAGAGTTTTGAAGAAAATTATAAATGTGGATATCCTGAGAGATCTAATAAACAAAATAATAGAAGTATTGCCTTGATAAATCTAAATATTTATCACCTTCCAAATGGAAATGAGACATCTCAGAACAACGTTTAACTCCCTGGAATAAAAAAGGAAAGCTGTAATGTTCAATTCTAGTCGGTCAGGTTTCTGAAAATATTTTTCAGTTATTTTCCACATAGAAACCTACATTTTGAAGTTGAAAACTTTAAGGAGACTATTTAACAAGCTGCAGCTATTGTTCTGTCACCCTCCCTTTTTTGTCACACATGTATGGCATTGTTTCAAATGCAGCCCTGCCTGCAACACCAGTAGAAATCTATAGTCAATACACAGAGACATAATATGTGCTTCAGCATGGTAAGTGGAACAGCAGCAGGACTGGGGAGAAGCAATGCTACAGTTGAAAAGTTGCCAAAGCAAAAAGCAAACAAGTGCCTAATAATAACTATGTTCCTGTTTCTAGGAAATACCATTCCGTGCGCTTTTTTCAGACTGCACAAATGGAACTTAAATTGAAATTACCCAACGGTGATATAAATGTAGAAAATAAACTGGGGCAAGACATGAATAAGAAACTCTATTCACTTGAAAATACATCAAAAATATCATTAGGCAGAATTTTAATGTATCTTATGTACTGAGTATTCTTAACATTTACACATATCTGAAAGCATTTAGGGTCTCAACTTTCATCGAAACTGAATAGAATTCAGGTGCCTGTCATAATGTTTCTTTAAAAAAAAAAGGAAAAAGAATATTATTCATATCTGACCATATCCTTAGTTTTGCTACTCAGTCACTATTAAAAGGACTAGCATAACACTCCATTGCACCATGCCAAGATACTGATTTATTTTGAATCTAAGGGGACTAATCACTAATACCGCTGTCCTAAGCGTCTTGGTAGGAATTCCCGCAATGCCTCTGCCCAAATTTTGACCAAGGCGAGTACTCAGAAACTTAATCTATTCTTGATTGGATTTTAAAGCTATATAATTTCAGAAATTTTCTACTTTGCAGCACTCATGAATTATCAAAGATCAGAGAATACTGAATGCAGTATAAAATTGACTGAATGCATGTTTTGTGAAAACCTGATTTCTTCAGAAGTCAATAGACATCTAAGTTTCTCCTTCTTTTATTAAAAATGAAAATAATCATGTTTATGAATAACAATAACACATCCAGTGTCCCAGCTGTGCCCTGTGAATTAACACCTATCTCTGTTGACAAAAACCCAGCAATACAACACAGAAGTTGTAAATAAATATAACACCTTTCATGCCCTATCATGTCCAAGTCAGCATTCCTTAAAGTAGTAAATTTTACCTTGGAAGATAGTTTTGCCGCTCTGATTATTCTTCCCTCCTCCCCCCTCTCCCCCTGTGGTATTTTACTTCTATTTGTCTGATTTTTTTGTATTTGGTATCTCAATCTTTTACTAATTCAGACCTCTACTGCATTCTCTGTAGCCCTCTTTGTTTTAACTTGGAACCTATCACAGTTATTCAGTTTATGTCAGTTTATATCTTTTAATTTTCTCTTTCATCTCATCTCTTTCTCATTTCTCTTCTTCTTTTGTCTTTTTTCTTTCCCTTTATTTCGAATACGATGTTTTTACTTTATTTACCTACTTTTCATTTTCTTCCTATGTTAGTGTGTCTTCACAGTGAAAGAAGTTGTTTTTCTCCCATATATCCTATATTAACAAGTGTCATCCATCTAAGAGAATGTTGTTGGCCTTTCGAGATTCACAGGGAATGAAAAGTAACAGCCATACGCAGGGAAGTTCAGGCAAAGCACTTGGCACAAACAAACCTTATACATGATAAAAAGCGACTCTTTAATGTCCAGGCAAGACACTTATTGATTATGTTTTGAGTTCTTCACAAAACGGCACAGCATTTGGCAGAATGTAGGTACCTTGCAAGACTGAAAGAGTATGCTTTGAACTAAAGCTTGTGATAACTATAAGTGTACCGATACGCAGGCAATACTACTGCACCTTAGAATTTAATTTTAAGGGCCATGTATTTAACATCAGAGGTTAAGCGTACCTGAATCTTGAACCTTTGGCAAGGTACACAACTTATGCCATCAGACTACTTAAAATTCTGTCTCCTTCCCCTGACAAAACATGGTGGGGAGGAGGGGGGTGCAGAATGGGACCAACAACAGGGGAATTATCAAATGTAGTGGTTTGAACACTCTGACACTTACCTGCTTTTCGTAGGTATAACCAACACATAGCTTGTTTTCAATCCTGCACAGTACATATTCTTAAACATCACAAAGAACCTGGACAAATAACATTAAGTGCCAGTATCTACCCCTGCCAGTTAAAGCTCTCGCCCAGATCAACTTCAAATCACATGCCAGCTCTCAGTGCCATTAATTGGAGCTTTGGGGGAACTGTACCAGAAATAATGGCTGAATCTTCTGAAGAATAAGATGTTTAAAAAAACAGCAAAATTAGTGAAAAATAAGCCTCTAGGCTCCTTCCTTCTCATCCAGAGTACTCAGTTAGAATGGGGAAGCCACAAGGTCTGCTGCAGAGATTTGAATCTATCTCCTCTGTGACCACTCTAACTACCAGGACATAGGGTATCTTGTTCTGGGAACCTCTCAATCCATATCTGTAATTAGTGGACCTGGATTATTTAGGGGCAGAAAAAGCCTTAAACTCCTTCCGCTTTGAGTACTGTGTCAGAGGCAATAGCAGTTATATGGCTGCATAACCCTTTTCCTACTTCTTCATCTTGATCTCCCCTCTTTCCTTCTTTCCCCTTCCACAAACTTAATTTTTCTCTTCTCTGAAAGAACTGGATCTATTTAGTCAAGAATTCCATGTGCACGGCTGTTTCTGGACTTCTGATTATGCTCACTGCTCTATTCTAGGTTGGCTCACCCAGTAATTTCAGCAGTCAGCTAGTAGAAAATTCCAGTTTGAGTTGTAAGACCTGGAACCCAGGGCTCCTTCCCTAGCAAAGGTGTGGAGCCTTTTAATGTATAATTACCATCTGGATTTCACCATGCTGTGATCTCATCCATCAAAAGCATCTCTCAATTTCTTTGTGTCAGTTCTGCCTTGCCTTTCCTTAAATGTGTTTATCATCAAATCGTTATCATACCATAAGCATAAACAGAAGAAATAATAGTCTAATTATTTGTATTCATTTATTTATTGATGGGCTGTCATAACTCAGTTCTGAAGGAACTGAATGACATAATATATACTGCAGATAGTAATATATATTATTGTATAGAAAATAACATATAAAAATAAACAAAAGCAGTCAGTTTGCTGCATGTCACATACATTCAGAGTATAAACACCACAAGCTAACTCTGATAAGCAGAATGCAGGATACATAATCACTACACAGAGTTAAAAAGTTGATCTATTAAAAAAGGCAAAAGCTTTTATGGAAGTGGGCATTTTAACTGATTTCCAATAAAGTTAGTCGATAGCATATTTTATTCAGATGGTTTGTGTGTCTCAAATTCTGTTATGTTAAATCTCTGTCAAGACAGCGTAAGAATTTCATTTCTACAAGTATTTTGGATAACTGTTGTAGATGTAGTATTGATCTCAGGAGAAAACTAAATAGCCTGCAAAACACCTATCAATATCATCTCTGTCAAACTAATCTTCATAGTTTATTTAACCACCTCTCTATCTTTATTAGTATAATAAGGAAATTATTTATACTTTCCCCGTCAGTTTCATCTGCCAGCCAGTCGGTGAATTTATTGCAAGTGGCTAATGAGAATAATCTCCATCTGGGTAATTCCCAAGGGCTGAGAAACATTGGCATTCTCACTTCCCAGAGAAAAATATTTTGTCCAGAAGAGGTGATGGATTGTCTCCCATACTTTCACCTCTCTGAACTGTAGGGAAAGTGAAAAGTTTTAAGATCCTACGACACAAAGATCTGCAATAGCCCAAAAGCCTTCAAACTGACACCTCCAACAATCCCTTACCTGCGGCGCTTCTGGAGGAGCTGCACTATAGAGCACTACTCAGATTCCCACTAACGCAAAAGCTGATGAGACAACACAGATTTCATATACAAGAGTAAGAAGGGGCAACATTTGTCACACTCACAGAGCTCAAACCAGCCAGAGGTTCCAGTCCAACAGAGCAGGTGTGGAGCAAAGCACCAATTAGCACTGGAAATAAGAGCAGGTCCAGGTCAGGACCAGCAAATTCTGGGATAATTTTCCTCTGGTATAGACTTTTTCCTCTGCATTGCTCTCATTGACTGCTCGTTGCAGCCCACTCCTTGATGATGTCTGTTTCCACGTCTGTCCTCTTTCTCATCTCTACCCCGTTCACCTCAGTCCTTCACTCTCCTCTTTCTTTCAGTGCTTCTTTTTGCTTTCCATTTGGTTTATTCCCTTAAATAAGCTCACCCAAAAAGTAAAAAACCACCCCACTGACCTAACATAGACCTTACCTGCCATCACTCTTCCTTCTAAAATATTTCAACCCTTTTACCAATCTATCTTGCCAAAATGCTCTATTAGATATTAAGGGCTTAGAACAGTGTTCTGCTGCTCGGTTAGGGATTAGCACCATCATCTTCCCTGCTTCAGCCTCCCCAGTTGCTAGGGGAAGTTGCTAAAATACTCAATTCAGTAACAAGGAATCAGATCCCACGAATAATATTTGGCCTATTCCGTGCATTCGTAAGTTCACTGTGACCACATTTGGCATTAGCAAAATCATCAACAGCTACGGTTTCTGTCTCCATATAACCTTATTCAAAACTCAGTGAAATCAATGTAAAAGTTCCCATATACAGATTGGCTTGGAACTAGACCTTACAGTTTCAAGGATCAGACCATTGACATTATTATCATCGGCCAATTTGCATGCGTGTTAATGTATCACAGGAAATTAATTTTTAATGTATTATTAGATTAAAACATAAAAATTAGTAGATAAATTGGTTTAAAATTGCATAAAGAAAAACATTTCCATTAAAAAATAATCTAACCTTCAGCAAAACAGGAACAAGACAATAACGAAGTATCCTTAGAGAACTGGCAATCCCATTCCTAATTCCATCCTGCCACTAATTCTTCCACCAGTACTGATGCGATGCCCTGAGTACAACCAAACTAACTGCCTTTGTACAGAAGACTGTGTCTATTGTATTATTCTAAATTATGACCCTGAGTAAAAGGAAGTCCATCTATCTACCTGTGCAGTGCGTCCCAGAATTAGCTCGCAGAATGGGTAGCAGTGTTTTGAGTCTTGTTGATGCTTATAAACACCCCCGACTTCTCCAATATTGCTGTGATCCTCTCCCCTCGGAAAGAAGCACAGAAAGAAAAGTAGTGCCATAATTATTAGAATATCATGATCCCTTTGGGAATGACATTTTGTTAGCTATACACAAATAGCATCTGATCCTGTAGGAGTAAACTGTAGTCGTCCCACAATGGCAATTAAATCGAAATATCATTTTATTGATCTCAGAATATAGTGCTTCTCAGCTGCTTAATAAAATTGGAATCATTAATAAAAGTAAATGCTGCACTCTTCCAGTGAGTATATAGCAATAAGAAATGTGCTATATGAGCCAATTTGCTCCTGAACTGATTCAGAGAGATGACATTTCTGCAAAGAGGCTTTTTAAATTAAAAAAAAAAAAGCAGTTAAATTGTAATTTGGTTTGACATGTATTTTTAATATTGGAACTTCATGATTTATTTATGTTATAAAATGCTTTTCACTTTATTCATTTGTTTATTTTGCAGAGTGCATCTAACTTGGATAAAAATACAACCAAAGCTGAGAGTGCATGGCTCTTCAGGATATGGTATGGCTTTGATCACAAGTATCCTTTTCTGTTATAACCCACAGATGAAAGGCGCCCTACAACTGGCACCTTCAAAATATTTACAAATCCAAAAATTATTATATTTTTTAAAAAATACCCCAAAACCTAAACATATTAAAAGAAATTGCATTTTTGTAAAAGAAAGAAATCTTGAAAGTTCAAAGAAACAGAAGGTCTAGAGAAGCAGTGCAGTTGTAGTACATTCCTGATTGAGGCTATGAGGAGTGAGAACAAGTTCAGCAGCCCTGCCCTACACTAATATATAGTCAATAGGTTTAAATAAATTAACCTTTTTAAATTCCAGGATAAAACTAATCCAATTATTAATCAGATGTGCTATAAATTCTGTGTCTGGGAAACCAGAGGGCTGGAGACTGAGGCAGCCCAATGGCTGCTGCCTGCCCACGTATTCACAAGGCAGCAGCTACCCAAGCGAAAGTGAAAATAAGACCATGCTGGTTTACCCACACCCCTTACAAAGCGAGAAAGATGCACCCCTTGTGAAGACATAGCTCCCAGGACTTCCCTGAAGCTCGTACTTCCTATTCCCCAATTCCCGAGCGTTTGTGCTTCTATTCACATTCCTGCTAAGGCAACTCTCTCACATCTACATCTTCCCAAAGCCGAGGGCGAGCATACACTCTGACACCTGTGCTGTCACAAATGCCTCTGCAAAGATGGTAGAAGCTACCATTGTAATTTATTGTCATTTTAAGCTACGCAAAGCCTTTGCAGAGCAGCTATCGGTGAGATCTCACAATGACAATCGTGCCCTAAGCCTTTAACAGAGATATAGGATGAGTATAAGGAGAAGCCCATCTGCTGCTTTCTGTGCATACTGGCTCAGGAGCCAAACAGGCAAAGCTCCACCAGTAGTCTCCATTATTTCATAGCACATCTACTGGTCCATTACCCTGCACTACGGAGTAGAGATTAACGTTCAGGCTACACGTATGTTTTTCTGACACTAACTGCGGCAAACCAGGATGAAATATTTCAGCTGATAAAATGTAACTCTTTGGGAATACAGCTTCCTTAGAGAGTTCAAGTGAAGTTATCCTTCAAAGAGACTTTTGATGGAAAAAACATCTTTTTGGTTAAAAATGAATGTATTGCCCTAATTCATCTACCAGAGCAGTTTTAAGGGCCAAAAAGCACTTAGCATTAAAATGTTTCCCTAGGATAATTCTTCAAGAATACTTAGAAATAGTAGGTGAATGCTGTATAGAGGGGGAAAATATGTTTAAATATTAATGCTGAGTACCAGCAAAACTGGCTTTAACCCAGTCCCACTTCTTTCACAGAAGGAATAGCCTGTGCTTGTGGTATATCTTAGAAACTTAAGTCAGAAGGAACAGATGCACAGGAAAAAAAAAATTGCTCTGAAGGAAAAAAAAAAAGCAAGAAAATGTGGAGGGCAGGAACAGGACAGAGGCATTAGTTAAAAAAAGACATGAAAGAGACAACAAGAGTAGAGCTAGAAAACAAGGGACAGAGGCAGAAGGGAAAGAGAAATCAATACGAAAGAGTCTGCAAAATGAAAGGACTGTAGAAGGCACCAGAAGCACCCCTGCTCAGAGATTCTCTCTATGGTAGAGATCCTGAGTATGGGTGTCTGATGCTTTATTCTAGAAAGTCTGCTTTCCATGTATTTTGCATTTCAAGAAAATATTTTACATGATTTAAAATAGTCTTAGAACAAATTTATTAATAAGTGTCAATCTCTCTTCAAGCCATCATATTCTTTCTTTAGAATTCAGATTTCCAGAGATTATCGCCCTGCCATTATCCTAAAATATATTTTTATTACAAAAAATACTTCTACATTTTACTAATCCTGAAAATGTATGCCCATATACCTGCACAGAATAATGGTTCAACCCACTAATGCTGTGACTCACAGCTCTGAGCATTTCTTTGGTATGACTATTTCTGAAAGACATTCTTTTCAGGGAGAGAGAAATTATCCACCCAAACTTTCTTTTGCCTTTCCCTGCCTAATGTTACAAAGCCGTGCTGCTAAATTTAGAAGAAGAAATTGTCACGTAGCACAGTATTTGTGCCCAATGCAAGATTGCATAGAGGATTATGATAAAGTTTTCGAAGAAAAGATACAGCAAAATAATAATCTATCTTTGTATATACTTTGAAAGCACACAAGACTGTGACATTTCTATAGTTTGACATTTGCTCTTAGGCATTAACACAAATCTACCCACTCTTCTGGCAATAACATCTCCTATACCTATTTATTTCACAAGGGAAAAGCAAGAGGGAGGAAATACCACTGAGGAAATCAAAAAGTTGTGCTGTTCCTTGCTGTCCTTGTGAATGATTTCCACTTAGTTCAGTGGTCTTAAGGAACGGCAATGTGCCACGCTAGGGTAGAACGACACCAAAAAAAAAAACCAAAAACAACTCTGAAATTCTGTTTGAGAATTAAGTTTTGTTTTTATTCTGAAAGAAACACTAGGAGCCTGCTCCAGAGCCAGCTGGGTTCAGTAAGGGTTGTTTTCTTTAAGCAAGTATCTTTGAATCAGGTATTGACACCTAAGAAAAACATACCGTTCTCTAAAATCTAGGCTAAGAAATGTTAACATTGGAATAATAAAAATGAAGAACAGATCATTTAAGTACTTAGAGGTATCCTCTTGGATTTTCATCTCAATAATTTAGACAAGGAAAATGCAAAATAAAATACTTGGTATCTGACAGTGGATAAATTCCAGTGCATTTATTTGAACTTCTTTGTTTTTACAGCTTACAATGCATTACCATTCAAAGCTGTAATAACCTACTTAAGGCTAGTGGAAAAGTGAGGGAATAAACAAAAGTATTTCAAGAATTTATCAGGGAAAAAACCCTGATATCTATAATTCAGCACTATATACATGGCTTTATTTTGTTGTTTGTGTTTTTTTGAGGCAGATGTAGCCAAGTTTAGCTAACAAATGAATAAGTAGGTGGAAATTTCATCCTGCAAGGGCAAGAACCTGTGTATACAAGGGCAGAGCACAAACAAATGGTCAGCACAGTTGTCCCATTCCAGAGCATCCCACAATAAAATTATAACTTTGCTCCCAGCTAGCAGAAATTTGCTTTTAAGTCTTCTCAGTCCCAAACGTCTTTACTTGCTTGCTCCAATAAATACCCCTGGCTTTTGCCTGCCTGGTCCCAAGACATTGTGTACCTGACAAGATAGAATTCCTTCTCTACACAGGCCTGTATTCCCAGTTACAAGCTACTGCTAAAAATGAAGGTTAAATTAATATAATAAGTGTCTTGCAAAAAACATTCACCTGGTTTTGCACCTACTATAGACTAAACTCCTGCAATCATTTCTGGTTTAACATAATCTTATACAAAGCTTTTGTCCACTAAGCCTTCTTTCCCTATGTTCATGTAATTCTCACTTCCTCACGTGGGGGCATTTTTGCTCTCGCTGGCTGTTGTGTAGCATGGGTCAGGAAGATGACTACAACCGTTCTGCCGGCTTCTCATGCTGTGTACTGAGAGGAGAAGGAAGGATTTGGGATTGCTGCACTAAAACACAGAAATGTAAAAATGACTGAAACTGAAGCCGAAAAAAGAGAGCATAATATATGTGCTAAGATGTTTCCATCCCTAAATGCTCACCGTCTTCGTAAGGAGAAGCCTACGTTGTGTTGCAGGATATGTACTTTAATAGTACACACTGAAACTTGCACTGAGAAAACAATAGTTATTGCGTAACAGGAAAAGGTATGCGAGATTACAATAGAAGCAAGCAAGAAGGGAAGGAAGAGGGACAAAGACTTCAAACGCACGGTAAGCTTCTTTGAATATTTAACAAGTGTTGAATTGCAAGACACAGGCCTTGGACCCACCTGCAGCCAAGTCCAATCATTTGTTTTCTGGCAGCGAGGTGAGGATGAGATTGTGTGAGATATCGATATGGTCCTCCGAGACTAAACACGTGACCAGAGCACTACTGCTGCTTATCTGTGGCACGTGTGAGGGGTGAGAGGGAGCAAGAGAGAGCGATAATTGTTGTCAGCTGGCTACTATGGGTATGATAACCATTGCAATGGCAGGCCTAGAGCATCCCTGATACTGCTCCAAGCTACCAAATAGCAAGGTAGCTGTCTAACTTGCACAGCACTTTGCTTTTTGAGCTGCTCGCATGCACACTGCCACAAATAGAGGAGGAGGAGGAGAGCTTTCTCCTTCTTTACAGATTTCTTTTCAATCTGAGGATCTAACATGCAGTTACACTGAATAGAAGCAGGAGTCTGGGACAGAGTGAGCCAATTCTCCATCAAGCAACTTATAAAAGTGTTTCTACTTGAAGTGCAGTTATCCATCATTCAGATGCATTCCTTTCAGTTTAAAAAAAGGGTTGTTTTTGTCCTTTGCACTTACCTGAAATCAGTCAGCCAAAAGGAATTGTATTATTTGTAGACTTCAAAAGTTTATCCTCCTTAACTTATCAGGGCACCTATCATTTTATGTCTCCCATGCTTTGTACGTGGATAAAACAGACATAATGGCTGCCTATGAACTAAGATAAGTACTATTCTGTGCCTGTGAGAAAATGGAAACGCTACTAAAAGCAAAAGTGCATTCCAGGGTGAACTGACAATCAAAGAAAAATTCAGCATTTTGTGGTCTTCAGCTGAATTTTTCTTATGGGATGACTCGCCACTCTCGTATCAGAGACAGACATCTTTGGAAGGAAAAGACAAGAGGCTGTAAGCATGCATGTGCACACCATTTTCTTTTACCTGCTGGAGAATGAAAGGATTCTTAATTACTAACATTCTGATTTGGTGACAAATATTCTGACTTCAGTGACAACAGCAAAATAGCACATGGTGTCCTAGTTTTGGACCAGAACCTCATTTTGCTAGACTGTTTTCAAAAGGAGAATAGATGATCTTATCTCAGAGAGACTTCAGCCTAATTATGAATGAAAGAAGCATCAGATAATGCAATGTAAACAAATTCAGGTAGCACACACAAACAGTAATGCGGAATTGGCTAGCAGGAAGTGTAGACCTCATTGCACAGATATGCCAGTAGAGCTCAAGAGTTGGTTTTGCAGGTGTTGCAAGCAGATCATAAAAGCTGAGGGGAAAGCACAAATCCTAGTAAGTGGGTTATAGTGGATATCATAACATGAACATGATGCAAGAACAGCTGACTATATTGTGAGGCTTTCTCAAGCACTGCAAACTTCAGCAGGACAGGGTCCCCAGAAGGTATTTTAACATTAGCACCAATTGCTTGAACTCAGTTCAAAACTCATTCCAACAACACGTTTGCAAGCACATGATCTAGAAAAACCCATTGTTGTTTTTACAGCACAGATAATCAGTATATCTGATTTGGTGCTATTTCCTGACCCTTTCCAAGGACGCAAGATTGTTGAAACTCTGCAAATTAACCTAATAAATAAACATGGCTAATGATTAACCAGAATAATAAGTAACCTCGGTTTGTCCTCCATTCACAGAAAGAAACCTGGATAAATAATTCTTTAACAATTCCACACTGAATATGCAAGTAAAATCATTCTCGTTGGTAAAGTTTCTGTCATGTCAACTCTTTGAAAACCTCTTTCATGTCCAGGTATTTTTAGAAGAAAACATTATTAAACATGAGTTGAATACTAAGTATGAACAAAGTTAAATACAGAGTTAAACAAAAAATTGCTGTTTCTTTTTACAGTATTTGATATATTCTCCTTTTCACCCTTCCATTGCATAGAGACATACGTAAAGATTATTTGTGATTGTTTCTTGTTATTTTTACTGCAAAATATAAGTCTTTGAACCCACCCTTTCCCCACCATGATCCTGAAGGAAGGAGGGAGCTGCAGGAATTGTAGTTCTACAAAATACAATCCAAAGGAGATAAAGTTTGACATTTTTACCATTTAGTTTTTTAACCCTGACGCTAAGATTCAATACATTGCAGAAAGGTCTATTTACATGTTTAAAATTGAAAAAGGGGGGGAAAAAAAAATTTAGTTAGGGAGAAAAGGAACTGACAAGGGAAGACAATAGAAAGATCAGATTCTTTTTCATAGTCTAATTTTATCTCTTACATAAAATACAAAAACTAAGTCATTCTGGAAGAGGACTTTTTTTTTGCCAAAGACTTTTACTTTGCTGGTAGCAAAGCCATTATATCAAATGTCTTGATTTCTTTAAAGCCTTCATAGTAGTGTGCAGTGCTTTTGCCTTTAAGGGAAGGAATAAAGAGGCACGTGGGGGAAATTTTGTGGGATTTCAAAAAAATCAATGTTCAAAATAATAGTTAAACAGTGCAGGCATGGGACAAGTGGAGAAGAAGAGCATGTCATTATAACTGCAATCTGAGAAAAAGGGAAGTGCTTTAATGTGAAAAGAGATTCACAGTAAAGTCAAAGAAAAAAAAAGATTTTTGTAAGCTGGTGTCGAATCCTTGTTGTCATCCATCAGAGCCATGCTGGGCCAGGTTCTATTTTCTGCTCTTTGCGTCAAATGGTCATTGATTTTTGTAAGAGTTTTGCATGGTATCTAAGGCAGAACCTGGCCTACAGCTTATTCTGGACAACTTGGTGTATAATCACCAGCTTTTCTATTTAACGTCCTAGCTTCCTTGATGTAGTATACCTTCTGTTTGTGCTGTTCAAGGGGTTCTCTCAATTTCTGACAATAAGAACCGCAACTGAATATAAAGATTGTTTCACAGACCTCAATGGCCCCACATAAATGCATGGAGGTTTATGCAACTATGTCACTTTCTTTCATGTAAAAAAATATATTAAAATGCATTAAAATCTGCAATAGCTAGAAACTATAGAAACTTCAATCCTCATCCCACAAGGAGTTCTAAAATTTAAAAATAAAGTTTTTCATAGAGGAAATATAACATTTTAATCTTTCCAGTACAAAACAACTCCAAAGCTAATTTTAAAAGTCAAAGCTTTTTTTTTTTTTTTTTTGTAAGTATTTCTGAAATGTTTCCGAGGCTCATCAGCTGCATAGGAGCCTGCAGCCCACCAAGTAGGTCAGAAAATTGAAAAAAGGTAGAGAAGTAGAATTGGAGCCTCTGGAGCCCTAAGAAATCTGGCTTCTGCAGGTCTCTCAGCAGAGGCTGTTAATGTGCCAGAGCCAGTGGAGTAAAGGGGAAGGGGGCAGGAAACAGGTAAAGCTGCTGCCTACAACGCTGCTGAAAGTGACTTTTTTTATTTCGGCAAACCCACACTTTAGACACAGAGATAACACATCTGAAGAAGTTTGACTGGGTATGACTAATTTCCATCCGTACGTTTTAGCGGCTGGCATTAAAGCAGCCCCTTTCTCAGCAAAGAACCCCTACGTGCTTCATGCCTGCCCGTGAGTGGTCAGTCCCCCTGACCTAAGGAACCTTTGCACTACCCCCAAGAGCTGCAATATCTGAGCCAGTCCTCCCGGATTTACACCAAGGGCCATTTCTGCAGCTATTTAGCAGACCAGTGGATGCTTACAAGTCCCACCAAGAGCACATAGCACTTTATACAACCGAAGCCTCAGTCAGGCAATCGAGCTTACAGAACTGTTTTCGTTTTTTCTCTTAATGATATTTTCAGCTGTATGAAGGCACCACATACAGCTGTAGCATGTTAAAACTAGACAGCGTCAAGATTTACACTTCAGCATAGAAGAAATTCAGCACATATGCTACCAAGACAGACTAAGTACAGAGGATTCCTCTTATAGGCATATTTTATACAGAGGTGCTATATTAATAACTATTGTCCAAGGGCCAAATGTTCCTGCACAGACAAAAGATACAACTAGAAAAACTACATTTAAAAAAAACACCATCCAGTTCTGCAGCTTACTTCTGCCTCCATAGCTATGTGCTACAGTACCTTCCAAGTCAAAACACAGAACTTAGAGTTATCTAAAACCTAGTGAAGTAAATGGACTCACAGTTTATTGACCTCAGTAAATTATAGGTCAAGCCATCTCAGTAGCTGATTTCACTGATAAGTATTAACAACGTATGACAATTTTATTTTGCTTTATTTTTTCCTCCCCTTCTCACTTTATTATTACAGCATACCGTAGTCTGAACATACAAAGAAGCAGAAGCCTAGACTTGTATTAGTCCACTCAAGCATGAAATTATAGTTTGTTAGCTGACAATACTTAACAGCACCCGGGAGACCTAAATATGATATAAGAGTACCGGAAAATTATAACATAGATTTAATCAAGCATAACTTAAAACCTTCTTTCAAGTCTCTTATTATTTCATTTACAGCCCTGTGTGTGCAAAAAGTTACTTTGCATTACATCTAAAGGGTTTTTAAATGTTCTTTTGCATGTGTATCCTTCACTGTTGCCTTTCCAGTCACTTAGCGCATATCAGAACGCTTGGATGCGCGTGCAGCACATGCTGCATATGTAATACCATCTATAAATGGCACTTCTTTTACAGCGGCAATTGTCACAGCAAGATATTGCTAATTATAACATCACCTAAGCAAGAAATTGGTAATACTTCCTAGTAAGGGTCTGTTATTAATGTTAAATTACAGTGGTATTCCTGTAAAAGCTGTGAGACTAAAGGAATTCAGTATGATTAAGGTTATTAACAGGAATGCCAAAGGGCACGTTAATGATTTTCCATTAGAAAGTATTCTTGAATTGAACTCTTTTACGGAAAGCTAATATCTGGGTGCAAAACCGTTAAAGTTACTGACACGTTCCCGTGCCTTCAGTGGGTGTGGATGAGGCCTTCAGCACAGGTCTTATTTGGAAGCTTAGTCTGCGTATTGGCGTTCTTCCCACTCCAGGTGGTTGCTCTGGAAAAAGCACTGTTAGTATCCTTAGTTTGTGTTGGCTACGATAGGTTAGAGTTGAGTTAGACTACATTAGCACTCTCTAACACAGAACCACCAAAGGCAAATGTGTGAGGGGAAAAAAAATGTTTCCCTCTAATTTTAAGAACACTCTGGCAATCAGTGATTCAAAATAACGCAATTCTTGACAGCAGAGAAACTTGAGAGCCATTTTCTATTTTCTGATATTGAAATAGGTGCCTGATTTACTAGAACGTATGCATCATCACACATTCAAATATATTGTGAATCAACCAATCTTAGTACCAGTTCTTAATTCAGCACTTCTTCTAGAGGGGATGCTAAGGGAAGGTGGAGAGGATAAATCAGAAGAATGAAAATACTGATTTAGGGCTGACTACAAGTTTGCATGAGGTATTGCAGCAGATCATCACATCTTATGACCTTGCTTTAACTATTGTTAGAGAACAGGAGAGTCCCAAACCTGGGAGACAAAGGCTGCCTTTCATCTTACACTATACTACAAGCTTCAAGTACAATGGAAATCAGAGTAGAGTGCCCATAGGAACCAGTGTCTCTTAATTTAGATGCCTAAAAAAATCAGCAGAGCACTTCTGAAAATCAAGCCTGTGGCCTTTCATTTTTCATAAATGTAGACCTATAACTCAGGAACCTCTTAATTTCTGGAGATTCGAGTTATCCTAGCAGAGTTGGTTTTTTTTTCTGTAAAGTTAGCACCATTCCTTCAGGCTGAACATGTTTGTGGGTTTCTCAGTGAAGGTTATTTGACAGAACTTATCATCCTGACCTTCTTTGCGCAGTATGTTCTACTTAGTTACTCATAGTAAATATGGCATTGAAATTTATATAATGTTCTCCTACAGGCCAGAAACTGAAAAAATTTTGGTGACAGTATTTTTAGAACTTTATCAGTACGCATCTGTTACTCTCCATTCTTAGTGACAAAGGAGCATAGGAAGATATTATGACTTAGAGGGTTTGGTCTGTGACAGAATGGGACGGCACAATTATTTTATGAACTTTGTTATTTCTACTTCTAGAAAAAGGAGCCATTCCTCAAAGTGAACAGTAGAGGAATAGGTGGGAGCACAGAACAGTTTTCAGTTGCTTCCTTTGTGGTTTGGTCACAACTGGTCATATAGCTGTGCAGAGGGAGAAGAATTATGATAGACTGCAAAATAATAACTTTGACAAAATGTATATAATTTACCTAAAAGATCATGAGAATAATACCAAAATGTTGTGGGTTCAATGTCCTGGAGCTACTATTTCAAAAAGCAAGAAATACTGTCATGGAAGGTTAGGAAATGCATACTTCATTACATGAAGGAATATAATAAGTATTTTGGTTTGATGATTTTGGTCTTTTTTTTTTTTAACTTCTGCTATTACACCTGATGAAAAAGTTTCAATCTGTCAAATATTTGTTTAAAAATTATTGCAAAGGATGTATTCCTTATGCAGACCAATTTTACAGACTTTTTTTTTTTTTGGTCTTCCCTGTAATTATGTACTGAGAACATAGTTGTGCTATGAATAGTAAAATCTCAATCAAATTCTACAAAGTTCCTAGCCAGCACTGATGGACTTTGAGAGTTTTGCTGTCTGTTCATTAGAAATTTATAGGGGGTGTTTTATTCAATCTGCAAAAAGCAACCAGGTGATTTTCTGAACTGATTCTTTACCACATTATGGTGCTTTAAATATTTAATTTTGGATGCAGAAGTAGGGGAAAACAGTTGAAAAATGATGCATTTCTCTACACTTTTTGAAATACGAAATTTCTTAAAATAACCCACTGACATTAACCACAATCTTGAAATTTTAAACAGTAAATCATTATTTATTATATCCTCATCATTAGCCAAACTTCTGCTCAGTACCATTTTAAAGAATAGAAAAAGAGAAGTCCCAGCTTTGCAACATCTATAAGTAGTTCAAGAAGAGATTCCTTCCTTGTTTCATTTTGTGTTTGGTACACCACCAAGAACCTGTGGTCTAAACTTAGAGATGATTTGAACTGCAATTGTTACACTGGTGTAATATCATTAACTTGAGCATAGTCTATTAGTCTGACTTTACACCACTACAAGAGAAGCTATCGATGCATACAACCTTCAAAGCCTTTCATTACACGTCTTTGGCTTCAGTGTCTTGAGTCTCAGTTACGCCAGGTAAAAAAGCATCCCTATTCATGTCCACTGCTCCTCCAAACTAGCTGGAAAGAAACCCCCTCCATTCTACATTGATTTAAGTAGGATTCGTTAAGAAGAAAGTAAGGGAAAGTGGATTTTTCCCCAGCTATTACACTATCCTACATAGCCTTGGTCGTGAAACTGCTCGTGCTTTCTCATTCTCCAGTGACCAGCCATCAGGTGGGAACGGGGAGCACGGCCCTAGAGTACAGAAACCTGATTTACACTTTAACTGTTGACAGAACACCTAAAACCAGTTTGAGGAATTTTGAACAGTAATGATAAGCCCTAGTATTTTCAATGTGATTAAGATAAGAAGTGATAGACCCTTCTTTAATGGGGAAGCACAAAAATGGGTTTTACTCATGAAAAGCCCAGTATGATTTATTCAAAGGTTGAGTCCTCATTAAAGATACAGAACAGTGCATGTCACAAATGGTTAAGGCTTTGAAATTCTTTGTGGATTATTCACTGAAATTTGCATTGCTACACAGCACAAACTATTTTTGGATTCTGCATAAATAGAATATCTAATATAGAATTACATTATAATGAAATATGCAATAATGCAAGTACGCATAAAGTGCTTTTCATGTACTTCAGGCATCCAAAAGTTTCAAATGCATAAAATATGATTACACTTGCTGCACAAATGACTGCATATCAGGTTCATTCACATTTAATTAAAACTCAGATGTAAAAAATACATATATACGGTCTGCTAAGACATCCTTAAACTGCTATTGATAATTTGTATCATGGCAAATATCAGTGGGAACTGGAGTGAATAAAGATGTGATTGGTCTTCAGGGCTTGGTCCTTCTAGCTAAACTACAGAATTATACTTTTTGCAATGCAGAAAATGCTATTTGTTAATGATCCATGAAAATGCAGATAAAGGAACGCTGGATCTGATTGTTCCACAGGTTGCTACACAAATTTAAAGCAGCAATATAAAGCTACAGTTTTTATGTTTAATCATCTGTGATACTCAATTCAATAATATCTTAAATCTTAAAATATAAGGAAAGAATGAAAATAATATGAAAAATCTAAGTATTTTACTATATATTTGTATAATAATATACATAATCATACATAATATAGATGTACTTTACAATATTTTATAACAATATGGACTACATGCACATGTAGTCCATATTAAATATAATATTTTTCAACTGTCATTTCCCCCACTTTCATTCTCACTTAGACAACGGTGCAGTCTCAGCAGCAGGATTCAAAAGAGAAAGCACAGCCTCACCACAGGCCGGTCTCTATCTTGCCTGAGAGGATATTCTTTCAGGAAATAGAAACAGTTGATTCAAACCCTCTCGGGCTAAGAGGAACCAAAAGTCCTGATCTTCCGCTTCCCCGATCAGTGCTTTAACACCTAGGCTATTATGTAAAAAATGGCCAGTAACTCACCTGGCAGCTGAGATTTTTTGGTTGAGTTCACTACTGTCTCAGTGAGTTAGGGATGGTACAGGGACGCCTAATGTCACTCTAGGAAATAAGGCTGAAATGAAATACCTCCGCAACCCTGTCCAAGTTACAGCGATACTAAGGTGTCTACCTCTTTGATGCCTCTCTTCCCCACCCAGGTTGCTTCTTAGCATGCACAGGGATATGATTAGGAACCTAAGGAGGTTTGTGGCTAATAAAGGAGGTGACTTGTGGTTTATTCGTAACAGTGTAAAATGCCAACTCTGCTCATTTTATTGGACTGTGCATCTTCACCAATATTTCCAAGAAGATAAGGGATAGCTGAAAATTACATTTTTATTTTAACTTCTTATATAGTAATAAATACATCTCGATATGTTTTTGCTTTAGGCTCTGTTACTACAGATTCAACAGGAATGGTGGTGGTTTTACTTTTGCACATAGAAGAGCTAGATCCTTTTTTTTATGCATAAATAAATGGATGCTTGCATTATGGTTGCAACTACAAAACAAGCATTATGTCTTGGACTGCTTTTTCAGTCTTCCTCTGTCTACATATCCACCCTCTCTACAGCATGGAACAATAATCTTTTACTTGTTTCAATAATGACACATTTACAATGTTTTTCTGACATTAGATACGTCTGATCAAAATAAACCCCTCCTGGACCAAACCTCACCACGCTCAGTCCAGACACAAACAGTTCCGAGAGCACACAACACCCCTTCGTCGCACAGTGGGGTTTACAGTTATATCCTTACTGAGTTGGTCAGATCAAACCTGACGCAAGGCATAAAGGAAGTCTGGGGGGTGATTTCATGCACGGAGCGGCAGGTCCAATCAATACAAATGAGCAAAAAAGGCTACACATTCACTAGCAAGCAGGCATACGCTCGCTTTGCCCCCACGTGCAAGGTAATTGCCATCTGGAAGCTACACTGCACGGGAGAGCAGTGCCAAGCCGGAGCTTCTGTCTCCTGAGCGCACGTGGCAGAAAAAGACCAAGCAGGTATGCCATGAAATACAGCTAGGAAGCTGTAGCAAACAGCCGTGGATCAGATCAGGTTGGAAGCTCAGGGCAAGTGCTTCCTCAGGAGTTCCTCACCTGGGACCCGCTCCCATAACCCTTCCCCGAAAGGTGTGCAGTTCCCTAAGGGGGGGAGGGGAGTTCCTGCGGCAGAAGCCTCAGCAAGACCTCGTCCCCAAAACCTCCCTCTCCACAGCTGGGCAGATATGCTCTGAGCTTGTCACTACAGAGAGATATTTTCTACTCAGACTTTCAGAGGTAAATAAAAAGAAAATTCAGATTCTGTAGAGCGGTTCATCAGCTGCAAAGCAAATAGCTATGACTCAGTTTATCACAAACAATAACAGAACAGGAATTAACATTAACAAGCTAATGCTTCATCTGATTGTGAAGGTTTTTTTTAATCTTGTTTCTAATTAATTTTGACAGATTGAATTAAAATGCTTATTTGCTTTGCATTTGATGTGCATGGGGCCCTTCTTGACTTCCTCTCAGATGATTATATGCTCTCAGCACCAGCCTCTGTGAGCCCTTTTTCTTTTGGACACTGGCGAAGAGGACTAAGTCCTGATTTCCATTTGTTAAGTATTCTTCATCTATCAAGAGGCTTCTATTTTTCAGCAAGGTTTTCCTGCTTTTTATTTTGCTTTTAGTTTTTCAGATGTAGAAGTTTTACTTTAACTTGGGTATTAATCCATAAGCTCTCGTTTTGACTGTCGAGCCCCCTCACTATATTCTGTTTTAAAAGCCTTCTGGTGTTAGTTCCAGCTGAAGTACCAGAGGAACAGCCTCTTATCCTTCTCTGTACTTTCTGTCAAAACACTTGCAAGAAACATTTTTGAGACATTTCGGCTGGAATTAACACGAGAAGACTGATTTGCTAAGGTATGCGTTTCTTCTACTGGCAGAGTCAAGGAGACGGGCTGCTCAGGAGACAAATTACTCTTCTTGCATTCTTTTCTCTTTCTGATGTATGAACAATTCTCATTATCATTAATTTGGATTCTAGTTGCTTACAGAGGTGGGTGTAAGCTCCTCAGCAATGAACATTTTTTAGAGCTACTGTGTGCAAAACCATAACTATCAAATAACACCGAAGACTAATTCTAAAGAGCTACAATCTATCACACACAGTCAGGAGATTATTGGATTCTTATGTTTCTGTACGCTATGTCTTAATACCTGCAGTTTTTATGACTGCTGCCAGAACACACGCGTTTCAGGGAAATGGAAGCAAAAGAGGAGAGAGAAAAATCTTCTAGCAACAAATTTCACAGTAAATGAGAGAGCTTGGGAGGTCAGGGGGTATAATGATTCTGCACAGAATTTCAGCTAGTCCCCTCAGACTATGCAATAATTACATTTTGTGTTATCTTTGTTCTGTGTTTATGCTGCCTAATTTATGTTTTATTTTAAAAGCTACCGTCACACAAATTGTTGTGAAAATAACATACGAGAGGTATATAGATGAATTACATGCAAAAATAGCACACACATTCACTGCATCTCGTATTAGTGTCAATAAAACAACAAACAACCCAATAAAAAAGTAAATCCAAAATAAGCCCCTTGGAATGAATGGAATTGATATGATTCCTGACATAACTTAGCTCTTGCTCCAAGTGCCGAATCCCGCACAGATGGAGTCAGTTATTCTGCATTACCACTGCCATAACCGAGGGCAGAGTTTTCCTTGGCAGTTCTTTCCTGTTGTTTCACTGGGTTGTGAAGACCGATGTGATGGTGGTACCAGGCGAGAAGAGCCAGTCTTGAAGGGTGCTTGGTCCAGCACACGCTGCATTGTTTATCAGTAACTCTCACTAACTGGGAACAATAGTCAGGGTTACAGGTACCCTGTACGCTGACAAGGGAAGGGGTAGATACCCGAGCTGTCTGGTATGCAAGATCTTGCTCCTCCTTCACATGCAGGTGCTGAAAAATCCTACTGATACCTTTTGCCTCGGGACACAATAAAAATCATAGAAACTAAGCTTCAATGAGCTCTTCTGGTCCTAAAATGACTAAGGAAGATGTTTGCAGTCCATGCCTACTGAAGGCTGAGATTCTTTTCGACTGTCTGCTGTGAAAGCCAGAGTAAACCCAAGCACAAGGGATCTGAAAGCATCAGGGCACCCAGCATACACTGCCATCCTTCCCTACAGGGTCACGCAGAGTAGGGGCACAACCTTCACACACATCTTTTCACAGTGGAAGGACCATCTTCAAGATCCGTAACCAAGTAAAGAGCTACATGATATAGGGGGCCTACAGGAGAGCTGGGGAAGGACTTTTTACTAGGGCATGTAGTGACAGGACAAGGGGGAATGGCTTCAAACTGGAAGAGGGCAGGTTTAGATTGAACATTAGGAAGAAGTTTTTCACTTTGAGGGTGGTGAGGCACTGGAACAGGTTGCCCAGAGAGGTTGTTGAGGCCCCATCCCTGGAGGTGTTCAAGGCCAGGCTGGAGGTGGCCTTGGGCAACCTGGTCTAGTGGGAGGTATCCCTGCCTATGGCAGGGGGGTTGGAACTCGATGATCTTCAAGGTCCTTTCCAACCTAAACCATTCTATGATTCTATGATTCTATGATGCAAGACGCTCTCATAAGCATACACTAAGTTTTTAAGCTAATATTTATAGGTTAAATATATTTAACACTATAAGTTATAGGGACAAGCATAACAGAGAGCAGGCAACACATGGGGATCAGGCAGATATTAAGGAGAGAGACATTTCATCACTGTGCATGTAAAACACATGCAGTCAATGAGAATGCAAGTTAAAACTTCACTCAGTTTCAGTATTCCCTTAAGATTCCTACACTATTAAATAATATATCACAACAAAATCTAAGGCAAATTATTACTGATATATTGGGGAGGGGAACAGCCTTCATTTAAATCTGTATTTGTTCATTTATATTTGCTCTATTCACAGATATGATAAAATTTTAAAATAATGTGACCCAACTCTCTTTCTGAAATACCAGACCATGCTAATTTACAGCATTTGGGAAGCTGAAGACGCTTATGGCTTCAAACTTAACCTGCAAATTACAAGCCAAAGACAACTAATGCAACAATACAAAGACAACATGATATATTAACTGTGTGAAATGAGAACAGGCACCTCTCTGCAGGAGGTTAATTCTAGAGCCTTCCTATTGCAATTTCTAAAGAAAGAGGACATTGGTCAGTTGGAAGTAAAAACTGATTATGATCTGCATAAAAGCCATCAATGGTGGATCAAGCTTAAAAAAAAAAACCACAAACCACCATTAACCATCATTTCACTTTTTGTATCCTTCCCATGTGGGCATTTACAGAATTGAAGTTAACCTCTTCCAGTTCTCTCTCAGGTACTGAGGGTACTGGTTTGCTCTCCTGCTAAGGAATATATTTAACATTTCTCTTTGGCACACTTATTTCCCCCACAGTGATTAATTTAAGATTAATCATCTAAAGAGTTTGAGTACGTAGCCAAAATACATGCATCTTAATGTGTTCAAAATTTCCTTCAGTTCTAAGAGACTTGTTAGTGATATTTCTGCGTTCATCACAGCACTAGCCTCTTCACCAAATAGCCAAATTCTTTCCAGGATATTTGCTTGAAAACCTATCTGCTTTCTTCCCTGATGATCTAATAAATCTTCAACTCTAATCACCATATGTTACTACCAGCACTACAGTTTTGTTTAAATTCTTCACTGTTGCTCTGTACAGAGGTTTTGAGTTAGTGACTGTTAAGGAGGTAGTATTTAGGTTTTCCTTTCAAGCTCTTTGATCCTCAGGGAAGCACTGCATCACTACTGTTCTCCAGTTCTCGCTCCACTTATGTCAGTATCCAGTTGTGATTGTATAGTTTCCCTACCTAGTTTTTTGTGTCTTTCATCTTCACCTGAGTCTGAAAGGGCCTTACATCTATAGCTCAACTGAAGTTGAAATTTCCAGTAGACCCTGGTGTTTTCATGTTAGAACTGTTATTTTCCTCATTGCTTTTTGATAGTTGGGTTGGGATTTTTTAATCTTATTTTTAGGTGTTGGGTGGGTTGTTTGGGGTGGGTTTTGGTTTTGTTTTGTTTTTCAAAACAAAGACTATGGTTACTGGTACATCCTGAATCTTACAGAATGCCTGTGACATTCTGAGGTAACTTTTATTGGTGGCATCAAAAGCAGAAGCACAGAAAATGAAAAAATCAGAATATATCTCACTATTTGGTAAGATGTACTGGCAGCATACATGACAGAACAAGGGGGTGCTGTAGTAAATCTATGAAAGGAGATTACACGCTCTCCATATGATGAAACTCTGGTCAATCATGGTAGCTGTAAAGGAATTTGGAAATTGAAATGAGGCTTTACCGGGATGAGACAAGAAAAGAGGGAAATATCAGGGTACGCACCAAAGGTCAGAAAAGTCAACAAGGCACAAAGTACTGGGCCTTTTAGATCTCCCATATCTGTAGACAATAATAAAAAAAATTAGCTTTTGTTGCAAGTAGATGGTTTTGTGCTGCCATTCTACCACCTATAAGCACTTGTCTAATATTCTGTAGTTGTAGTAGGCTTCCAATAAATACTAATCCTCTAGGAGCATGCTTGTAAAACCCATCATCTTTTCAGAATCCTTTAGGCCTAGAATATCGGACCATAGGTTAATTAATAAATTGCTGCTAAAACTGACAGAGATTGCTACACAACTAATTAATACTGTTTCTAATGTTTTCAGCCTCCATAAGACTTTTTCAACTACTGTCTATGGGCAATAATTTTTCTCTGAAAAGTCTGAAGGGAATCTAATAAAACCTGCAGAGTTGAAACTTAAATAAACATAAGTCATGCTTCCTTAGTGGACTGGTTAAAAAAAAATCTGTACGATCCTTTCCTTGTGATCATCCTACAGGGTTTTTTTTGATGGATCTAAATTGTTGCATGTCAACGATTACTGAATAACATCACCTGCATAGAAGAAACAGTATTCTGATGACCTCCAATCTGTAAGTTAAAAGATCTCCATGAAGAGCAGGTATTATTTCCATAGATTCGCTGCTTTTATTGGAATCATCCATTTTCTCAGTCAAACCATTAGCATGGCATTTTCAACAGAGTTTAAAGATGCCTTATGACTGGTTTTAAGAGCTACATGCAGATTTTACTATACATACACACATAGTACAGGCTGTATTTTTAAACTTCTTCATATATGATTGTGTTCTAAATGACATGAATTAGATATATGCAAAAACCAAGCACAACCCTTTTTATAAATATTAGTTAAGCCATATACAATATAATAAAACTCCAAACTGAGACATTTAAAACCTTTCCATTTACTGTGGTAAGGTGATTTCTGTAATTACACACAGAGTCTACCACCACTGTAATTATCCCTGTTCTTCCCCACAAGGACCAATTGCTGTGTTTTGAACTCATCTATAAGAGGAGAAATACAGGATCACGTATTCAAATGTAGCTCTCCACCTTGAGCATGAAAATTGCAAGCCAGCAAACTTGTGATTCAGAAAAGCCTGCTGTGGTATTTTCTCCAGTACCTGGAGAGGTCTCCATGGCAGAGAATAAAATGCCTTTCTTTCCAATGGTTGTTTTGATACAGCAAGAATAGGAGAAGTGCTGCCCGCTGCTCAATTAACAAAATTGCCTCTTGGTAATCTATGAAACTCCAAAGTAGCTGAAATCCTTCCCTTCGCCCCCCATTCCCCCCGACAAAAGCACTGAGTTGTCCTCCATTTGCACATCAGCACTTCATTGCTGCAACGCATTTAATAGCTTATATTTTGTTTAGAGACTTTTAAAAGATGTTGTTCTTCACAATTCAAGTGCAAGTCTCTCAAGGTTTCTCATTCTTCACTTCGATGTACCACCAGCACAGCCACTGCTTATGACATTGTAAGCAACAGGCTATGACTAACAGTCACTGGGAGAAGGCAAATTGATAACCTTGTGTGAATGTTTCTGATTTTCATAAGCATTTGATAATGTCTTGTTAATGAAACTTAACTTGCTCTTTATTCCTGACAGATGAGAGCATGTTCTGTATCTTACTGTGCTTACAACAGGGTAAAAGAGCAATTCTTTCCGTGAGAGACCTATTTTGAAGACTGAAATCTCTCCCAAATACTTTAAATATCGGTCATGACTGGTTCCTACACCACTGATTCTATGCCCTGTGGCATCAGTAGATATCATCCACTCCTGAGAATGAATCACTTTCTGTAATGATTGGCATTTTCACCAATTAGCAACCCTTCCATGAGATGCACATGTCAAAATAGTATGCAAGTTTGTTTTCATGTTGCTGCTACGTGTCTTAATTTTGTTAATACTGCTTAGACATAAAAAACAAGGATATTGCACAACTTCCCCCTCCCCCCCTTAAAAATGTCTCTAATTTTAGGAGGTAAATTTCACAAAATATGCAAAATAGTAAAGAACTGCTGAATTAGAAGTCCCCTGATGTTTTAAGAAGAATCTTAAGAAAGCCCTTATTTTACCGCCTATTTAAGCATACGACAGAGGTTTGCAAGTTAAAGGAAAGTTAAAGGCTTCTGTTCCCAAGTTCACGACAGTTTCACCAGGTAACTTCACAGAAGTTGCATGGGCCATGAGCAGCACCACTGAAGTCAAGGGGAGCTTTTCCATCCGTTTTAATACACACAGATTCAGGCTTTTTTTGGCCCGATTTTCAAACCAAAGGTCTGTAATGCATTTATCAGTAGAGTCTGTTAGCACAGACCTCAAAGAACCTTACAATATTTATTCTTTCAAAGTCACCTATGATATAATTATTACTCTTCCCTTTTTGCAGTTGAAGAAACCACAATATACAGTAGTTAAGGTACCAGTTGTTGACCCAGATGTCCATTTCTATGGATGCAGTAACAATAAATTGCGCCTGTAGCTTTGCATTCAAAGATGATTTACACTTTTTATGAGGATTTTTTTCTTTTCACAAGTTGTGGATATAACAGTATTTGCCAAGAGATGGGAAAAATGCATGTGTTGGGGTAGACAGTCTGGAGAGAAAAACTAGAACATTTAAAAATGGTGGAAAGAAAGAAAACAGTAACTTGATAGATCCCTATTTTGCTATTATTCCAGCTTTTATCAAAACTTTCTTATCAGATTTGGTGTTATGAGAGAAGCAAGCCACAAAACTGGCTAGTGAGCATTTCTTATGCTATCAGCGTGCTGGCCGCAGGCAGGGTCACTGTTCTTGCTACAAACAAGTAGGCTGATACTTAGAAGAAATAGCAGAAAAAGAAGCATGTTTGAGAATTCTGCTTTTGTGCAGGTGTTATGCAATTGAAGAGAAGCAAAAAAAATACCATTTCTTTCATAAAGATGAGACTGATAAAAACGTGAAAATGCGACAGTTACACAAATCTAACTGTCATTGCATAAATGCAGAAAGGAATGCTTATATATATACAAACCCATATGCTGCTCTGTCAAAATAAAATGGGTTTTTTGTAATCCAGAGGAAAAATAGAGGGGAAAAAAATTAATGGAAGCAATTGATATAATAAAGTAGATGGAAGAAAAATCTTAGTGCCCTCAGATAAGGTGGAAACATTTCCAGCGACATCGGTGAAGTCAGGATTACACTGCACCTCTATACTGGATTGAAAGCTCTTCTCTTTGTATTCTGACTAACATTGACAGTGAAATATATTTTAAGTGACAACAAAAAGCAATTTTCTAGCAGAAGAGATTCTAAATAAAGGTCAAGCAAAACCGTACATAAGCTCGAGGTCAGGTTTAATATGGCCTTTTGGACATGAAAATGAGGAATAGTGTCCTATTTGTAGCTAAAAAGTACAAATTTTGGAAGAAGTCTTCCTTGACCTACTTATATGCAGAAGCCTGATGGTTTCAGAGGTATTCCTACTGGGAAGAAATCTAATAGCATCTGTCCTTTCCAAAATGCAGACACTTGCCAACATTAAAAAAAAAATATCTATATTCTTATTTTCCTATCCACTACAAATGCAAGATACATTTTAATATTATGCGAAGAAACACCTTACAGTAACTAAGAATATGTAGATTCCCCATAATTGAAATAACCATTTGATTTACTGTTTGAAAATTTATGTTAGACTTTTTTCCTTTCCATGAATTATTATTACATTTTTCTTCTCGCCCTTCTTTCCCTGCGAGGGAGAAAAACTGATGTACATGTTTTCTGAGGGGAATGATTCACTGGTTTCTGCAGCTGGAGTGCCAACCTTGGCTATTCTTGGAAAACCCAGATGAGCACATATGGTTACTTGAGAGGTGCCATGCATTTCTTTCACTTCAACTCTTCTCAGGTGATATTATTTACCTGTGCAGTAATCTAATTTGGGGAAAATAGTTCTAAAGTACCACAGGTGGTACAAATGTGACCAAAATGCACCTTCTTGCATTGTTCAGGTGACTAAAAATATTAACTATGTTTTGTCTTTACTGGTTGACAACTTTTTAAATAGATTGAAGCTTATGCAGAATGCTGCTCTTTGAGAATCTGATTTATCTCACATATCAAGCTGCCACATAGAGGCTTCATAGATTAACTGAATAGATCCAAGCACCGGTTCTTAACTAGCATCCCTAGACTTAGAAGAAGTTCTAAAGAGTGTGGCACAGCCCTATATTTTGGTCCTTTTAATCTGCATTTTATGAAAATTTCTCTGTTTTGCTATCTTTGAATCTTGTCTCAAAAAACTATGTTTACCAGTAGGGTGATATACCTATAACATACAGTCTTCAGGTATCTTTATCGTAGACTAGATTTAGTTCTCTTATCTTAAAGTTTCTGGTGTGGCTCTGAATTTCATCAAAGATCACACTGAGAATCTCAGAGCGAGTGATGTCTTCTTTATCTGCCCTTTTATTTGTCATATTTCTGTGAAGCAGATAATATGGTCTGCCAATCTAAAACAAACTGCCATCAGCAATGTTGATCTATTAACATTTACCAATCAGCTTAAGATTTTCTTGAAGACGAGCTTATTTTTCCTTTAAGTTTAAGGACACTGTGTCCTTACACCATACCATGATGGCACATCTGCAGCTGCAGTAATATCTGCCATATACAAAGGAATGAGCTTCTGTTACTTTGATACATGTGAAAGACATGCATCCCATGAACTTCAGAACAGATAAGAAGTATCACTCCACATAAGTATCAAGCAATCATTTTCCATTTTAAAAACTCATCTTTTTTTAATGAAAGTGTAGATAAAGTACTGTAATTAATCTCTCTACCAAGTAGAAGTATTGAACTGTTCCTCATCAGAGAACCAGAATGTCTCATATACCATCAAATTACGTGATATATGCATAATCCCAGATAAAAATTTTATACTGGCTAATGCACAAACTATTTAGTCCCTAATATTAAATCTAATGCCTTATAATAAATCCAAGCTAGAATGAAAAATAAAATAGATGTTCATACGTTATTTATACTGTAGTAACTGTCAAACAACACTAAAAAATTTTTTCCTCAATGGAGAGCGTGCTTTCAGCAGAGCAGTAGATTAGTAAAACATGTTCCAGGTCACAACTAAAGAGTATGTTTAGATTCAAGAGTAGAAACTTGAATGTTTCCTGCTGTTCTTTGGACAGATATCAAGCAGTGCCATCAGTTCTTGCTTTTCTAAAAGCTAGAGTAAGTTATAACTAATCCACAAAAACAACTTGTATTCAGTACTATACAAGAAATTTGCAATGTAATCCACAAACCTAATTCAACCATAATGTTCAGTTGACATAGAAAAGCATGGAGAAAAAAAGGCAAAATCAAATTTCAGGCTTAGTAATCACAGAAGTCAAACATTATAGTTATTTTTAAAGTATTTACAGGTTTAGATACAAAGAAAAGTGAAAAAACCACTAAAGCAGCTGTTACTGATGCTGAGTTACAATTTAGTACATTAAATGCAGAAATTTTGAATGTAATTCTGAACGTGAAAAAAAAAAGATGAGTTATTATCTGTATATTAAAAAGTGAGTCATGAGGGAAGAGAAAAATACCTGGAACAGAAGCTATAAAAAGGGAAAAGACTAGTGGGGAGGAGGTTCACTTGAGATTACAGGACATTTGTTTTATCTGTGACTGACTAAAATGCTGACCTGACAATACACATGAATTGTCTTACCTCAGTTCAGCAGTGAAATGAGGAATATTAAATGAATTTAAGTCTAACAGAGGGAACCAAGGAAGGAAATCAGCTGGTTGTATAGTCCTCCCCCTTTCTCAGGGTGTTCCCACTGAAAGTCTCCCACAATACCAGCTGTCTCCTTCCCTGCTTTCCTCAGGGGCTTGGTACACTCGGGATGACCATCCTTCCATAGCCCTGGCTACTGGGGAGCAGGGTCCCCAGCAGGGGAGACAGGCAGTATTTAGCTGGTGAAGAAATAGTCCGAGAAGACTTACAGAGAAAGAACATTTTGGGAGGTCATGTACAACTGATATATTTTGGTTACTTGGCAGAGCACTATTCCAGCTCTTTAATGAGATACCAAGTAAGGCATGATTATTTTGCTTAATGCTTTAAAGTGATATTAAGACTACAAAAAAACAAGCAGAACCACCTAACTTGGGCAAAATCTATTTGTTCAGCTAATTATTTTTTTTCCAAAACACTCATTTAGCTGTTTCTTTTCCATATGCGTTTGCTATAAACACCTTTCTCACTGACTCCGCCAGCCTTTTTTGTGTGTGTGTTTTTAGCATCCAGCTTCAAACACACAGAGGATGTGTCTATCTGGATACTAAAATAAGAGCAGTTATAGCTTTGGAAAAGGGCCCACTCTTAGAAAATACTATGCCCCACACACCTGGCTTTTTCAGGACAGGAAATCCTTAGCGTGACTAGACAATAACCTGGATAAGCATCTAAGCCTGCAGAAAGCAGTACATGTTCTCAGCTCTGCACTGTGCTGCATTTGGAAGCAGAGAGGACCAACCCAAAGTTAAAGAATAGCTGGCATTTTTCACAGTAAATACTCTTCTTGGCTAACTAGTGTAAGTGAAATTCCGTAAGTTATTCTTCCACTTTGCAGGCAGACATCCTAAACAGACTTTCTAATTCGAACAATTTTTAGATTTAGTACAATGTTTCTCACTTTTCTATTTCCGCTATAGTCTGTCATGCAAAGATATCAATTACTTGTTGCTTTTTAGTGTATGCTGACTTGATTTCCATAGATGTCTCACATTAGTTACTTCTTCTATTATTGTGTTTCTCTGTGTAAATAATTTTCTCAAATGGTTGCAGTGCTGAGCTAAAATAAAATCTATATTATGCTCCTGATATATTTAGGGCTCTAATCTTTTTTCATATAGCTATAGCATAATTTATAGGATAAACTCAAAGGAACAAAACCATTGAAGTCAAGGGCATGATTTCAGTATACTCAACTAAAGGTACAAGGGTATGAGAAGCAGCATACCAGAGAGTCATATAATCCCCAAAAAAGCATCCAAAACAAGTCAGAAGCTTCCAAGCTTTTATGTATGCTGATGCTTATCAGCCTAAATGGCAGTCATGATACTCATTGGTGAGCTACCCCCAGAAGCACCTACATTTTGCGGTAGCTAAATTTCTGCCCCAGATATCTGCATTTCCACCAGTGGGCAAAGCATGCAACCCAACTGTAACTGCTGCTGTCATCTAGAGTGTGACTCACAAAACTATCATCCCCTGCCTATGTTGCCAGTCTCCTCCTGTTCTTTAGGTGTGCTCAGATGACAAGACCATTTGAGTGCGAGCTCGCTGGCTATGTAAGATACAAAGAGCCACACATGTGCAGAGACTGAATCTCAGTTTTTAAAAAATCCTGGAAATCCCTTCAGGTGCAAATCTCTCTCAGTTTCTCCCATTACAGCTACTTGTCCAAGTCACTGAATACACCATGAGGCAGAAAGAAGCCTGGGCTCTAAAGCCTGTCTGTACCTCATGAGGAAAACTCAGGCCATGTCCAAATGGGTAGATACTAATAGATGGGACACACCGAGAGATCCACCACAGAATGCCATGTAGTCCTGGCTGTGGTTCAACTTGCGACTCTGGACCAGGCAGCATAAATTTGAACCACACCTTTTAAATGTGCACTGGCCCCCAAGGCCATTAGGTATCTGGAGTTATGGAGAGGAGGCATTATCTTCACAGAGGATATCTAACACCAGATTCCAGTTCAAGATCCCAAGAGACAGAGGTCCACTGATGGGGAGCATCTGCCAGAGCAGAATGCTAAACAGGGAGAGGTACTTATGCTTCCCAACCTCCCCCAGCATCTCATTCCTCTGCAGCTTCAGTGGATTTTCACTCATCCGGACTCTAAAGTCTCTATGTCAAAGTCTTGTTGCTATAGAGCCCAAAGGTCACGATTCCAGCAGGCAGTTTGGGTGCAGTGGTGAGTACTACGACACCCAAGTACCCCAAAAGAATCCATTTCAGAAACAGTTTTGATAGACACTATACAGTACCTCAGTAGATGCAGTTCTGTAACTCCTGTGCACGCTACATGGCACCTACATAAACGAGTAGTGTCAGGGGGGTTGGTGAGAACATGGATTGTCAGTGAGGGCTATAGAACTGAATCCCTTAACCTATTATAACAAAACAATAGCATAACTACATGTAAATCTTCATTAACATTATTTTTTAAATTATTTTGTAACTACCACCACACTTGGTTTGCAGCTGATTACAAAACTTAGTTACTTCTTTTTCTGTTCTCAAAAGAGCTGTTTCCAGCCCAGGCAGTGGCACAGGTTATCCCTGTTTCAGAACAGAAAGTCCTGCCACACTGGCTAGACAGGACAAGAGAAAAGGGAAGCAATCCCTCTTTGGAGGACTGTGTTGCATAAGCTTGCTAACTATTTTCAGCTGGCAGGTTCTTTTCTGTGACTGATGATCTGCTAGTGTTACTTATGAAAAAAAATATCTCTACCCCTGTTCTCAGCATTAAACAGTTAAACAGGTTGGAGAACTTACACCAAATCTTTATTCAAAGTCATGCTGGCTCAATGGTGATATTTTAAAACTGACTTATTTAAAGTGGTGCAAAGCCTTGAGTGGACACCTCTAGTGCACTAGGCACTCAACATACCTAATTTATGATTGAATTACCTGATTTAAGTTTTAGTGGTACAGCTCTGAATATCAATGTGCCCTAAGCTAACAAATTAACTAGCAAAACACAGCAAAAAGTCTGAGCGTTCTAGTAGTTCTTTGGAGAGATGCCAAAATTTAATAACACGAACAGAATAAATACACTTTACGAAAAAATCAATTTTTCAAAGGTAACATCTGTTTTGCACTGGCTCCTGGTGTGAATAGATTCATCTGCACACACATACAAGTAGGCTAACAGGGATTCTGTGCATTCAAATACCCCTCAGCATGCTCTGCCTTCACCAAAAACTCTAATGTGAGCAGGACTCCAAAAGTTTCTGTCTGAAACAAATTAGACAGCTTATTACACCTGTTTTGCAAATTGTTTCAGATGAATAGTTATATGGATTAAGTCCTTAAAATCAAAGCCCAAGAATATTCCTGTGTTTTCAATAGTATTTTTGGAATCTTTCAATGCCTGTAAGCAAAACTACTTCATTAATCCTTGAAGCATATAAATGAAGTTTAATTACCCAGATTGAGAATGTTTTTCAAGGTTTATGAGACTAGGTAACATTTGGTCATGTTGGTTGCAAAGAAGGAAGGTATTTCCTCCTTTTAAAAAAAAATATTTAAAAAAACCCCATAAACATCAGTGCTCCAAAGGATGGAATAGAGTGAGCTCTGCCTGTAACACTAAGGTGTACTCCCATCACAGAGGCTGTTGGACAGGTGTTTATCAATAACCATCTCCTGTCTTTGGACCAAGACAGACAGTTGCCAAGACCTTTGATTTGCCAGGCACCTCTCAGGGGCATCCAGCAGCCACCCAGTCTCATGAGAAAGCACTGCGCTCAGCTGTGCTAATGTGCTATCACATTTTCATTAATACATAGAGGTTCTTTGCTTACTTATTTTCCCAAGATGTTTTATTTACTCAGAAATGCAAACAGGGAAGGGAGTCTGAAAATCTGTCCAAGGCAGACTATTTCCCCCTGGTTACAATTTTTTGAATCCTGCCTTTTTGCTAACTCACTGAGACTTCCTAAACACCAAGACTGTGCTGTGCTAGAAGTCCTACAACTGCTTAGGCTATGTTTCATTAATTTAAACCCGGTTTTCCACAAAGTATATGACACAACCTACTTATATCAAATATACAACAGAAGGAGCATGAAACAACTTGCAAAGAGGATGTTTTATCTTTGTTTTATGAGTTCTCTGAAGCAGAGATCAATATTTTAGGTTGGACAGAAATTGGGCTTAATATTATGCTATGCACAAACACAGAGAGGTTAAATAAGAAATAAATGCTGCCTTTACTCAAAGGAAAATGGTGCGTTTAGTGTGTTGGGTTCTTTTTCCAGACTTTACAATTGCATTTTGTTTTAGTTTCTTTTCTAAAAATTAATTTCCTACCATCACTTTATAAAACCTTTATGCTTTCTTTTGTTCTTTACCAGTACAGTTTTCATTAAATTTGGCTCATGATTTAAAGTTATAGTGCCCTTGTAAACACAACCCTTGCTAGCAAACAAAATTATGAATTATTAATAGCAGTTGTTAGTTTGGGGACAGATATCTGAACATTATGTTATTCTAACGTCTCCTGAGAGTTGGGAAGGTAGAGGGGAAGCGAGCAGTATCCTGCAAAACATAAGAAAAGAGGCTGTGTGCATTGGGTCAGAATATTCCTTCATGAATTACAGGGCAGCAGTAGCTTCACCTTTCAGCAACTGCTGCACCAACAGCGTTGCTGCAGTGCTTAGGAATAGCTGATGAACTCGGCTAGTTCCCAATCTCAGCTAACACCTCCTTCCTACCATTGCATCCCTCACATTTCCCAAGGTGAAATGTGCACAGAGATCCACCCCAACACTTTGCATGACATTATAACCACTGCAGCTGGTCACGGGTGCGATGCATGCAGAGTGGCAAGGAGGAAGGGAAGACCGATTTGACACTTGGGAGAAAATACCAACGCTCCAACGTCAGACTATTAAGGAATTTTCATTTTCAGCCCAAATAAATCTCAGATAAGCAGCTGCAATTGACAGGAACATTCTATAATTCATTGTAGCCAGTTTCAGGATCAGATAATCATAGACTCGTCAATATTCAGTAGTAGAAAGTCAGTGCATTAATGCCCAAAAGCCAAAAGGAAACTCATTTTGAAGAAATCACTCCTGCATTGGGCAAAAGGGTATGAATAAGAGCAAGCTGAAAGACAACAAAATGAAAAGCAATAAAAACATATTGTTTCTTTATTATTCCTTAGGGTTTGATTTATTTTTTTTACTTTTTCTAGTCTTAATTTTGATCTTTAACTGAACAATGTAAAATCATATGAATGGGCACTATTTTAATTTTAAATCTCATTTTATACCTAAAAATGAGTCTGGGGTGTAAAGGAGAGCGTGTGTATAAACATCGTGATAGAAAACTCTGCACAATATAAATGCAAAATCATGTGTTTATATTTTTACTGTTATTTCTGTATGATTTGTTCTCAGAACCTTCAGTAACAAACTGTAGGCTCAACACTGCACAGAAACCAAAGTTCCCCCACATCCTACAGGACAACAACCTGTCAGACATAACACCACATGGAGATACAGGTAGAGAAAGAGAAGGAAATTATCAGACAGTATATGACAGCAGAATAGATTGAGGTATTGAAACATTCATAATTAACAATCATGGCATCTTATTTGGGCATTTAGGGGTAGGATTTGTTTGACTTTGGAGAGAGTGTGGTAGAGATGGATTTCTGTGACATAATAGCAGCAGCTTTAAGAAAATATTTTAAGGAACTTTAATATAGTCTTAAGTATTTTTCTAAGAAAACTCAATGGAAGTGTGAGAGGCAACACAAAGTAAAGAACATGCTTTCTAGAAAATTTAATAGGTAGATGATTTGAGCTAGGATGCTGACAAACAGAGGTAGAACAACTCTTAATCCTGAGTGAGAGATGAATGATGGGGTGGGGAAAATCCATGAAAGTTATGTCAATCAGAAAATCTGGGGAAACAGAAAAGAAAGAGTCCAAAAGTAATAAGAAAACAAAGGGAGGACAAACTATGTACACGATCACCCCTGGAATTTAGCGTGACTAATCATCACCAAATCTGAAATCTAGTGGATAAATCAGCAACCCCTTAGCAGCATCTCACTCTTAATAACAGCAGCACATCAAAACACTTTGTTTTTCTTTTAAAACTTCAGTGTTACATCTTCAAGAGTTAGAAGATCTCTCTACTATTGTCATTCAGCCCTTTGCGTATGCAGTGCACACTATGATACAAACTAATATTTTTCCACAAAAGCCATTTTTTTCCCCCTCAAACCTCTTTTGTTCATGTTTCAGCGATCAGTGCACAGGCTAGTCCTTTTTCCATCCACCTTCCCATTGTAGGACTTTGCTCACCTCCCAATTCTCCATCCAAACATCAGGGGGGAGTGTAAAACTTCAAAGTTAGTGAGCCTTCCCCCCCAAACCCTCCATCTAGCTTGCCTGACAGACAACCAAATGCAAAATTCATCCAATTACACTATTCCTCATCCCCTATTACCACCTCCCAATCCCTCCAAGCTCCCGTTAATTTTTATGGTGTAAGCCCAAATGCACATGTACAATAGATTATCTTGGCATCTGAGACACAAAGATCATTAGGGCAGGTCCAGAACTGGAAGAAAGAGGAAAGTGAATCACAAATCTTTCCTCAAGCAATCATCCCTTGGTTATTGAAAAAACATTCAAGATGAAAATGTTTATGAGTTCAAATAATTTAGCTACTTTCCTATTGCCACAGGAGTACCATGAAGTAAAACTTACTAACACTTGTAATGAGTATTACAGAGCTCATTTTTTACCATTGTGTAGATATTTAATTTCCTTGAAATAATGTTTTGTTTGATCATGAAGTGTTTTATAACACATACTATTTAGATTACACCACGCTGTCTTGTCTGAGTGGGGTGCTTTTAGGTAGCACTAGACTGCCGATAAGAAAATCAAAATAATATTAGTACTAATATTAGTAATATTTGAATTTTCCACCCTTTTTTAGACCATCCCATAATGCTCTCTCACATATGCACACAGGGACCTACTGCTAGACCTTAACTGAAAGTGAAACTCTGCAGGTAAAGACCATGCAATATAGAGTAACACAGAATGACTTCATGCAGCATGGCCACAAATACTGCCTGGGAGTCGGGACCTGCCAGCCTCAGCTCCTCAGGGAAACTGAAGAGTATTTTGTGTGCGTTGTTGATGCTAGGGACAGAACTTGAAGCTGATGTGGCTCAGCAGAGTATGGCTAAGGATTGAATGAGCTGTCTCGGTTTCCTCAGTGATGGAACTGAGATGCAGGCAAATAAAACTACCTGACACACACCATCTCAAAACAATGCTGGGTCTGTTCAAAGTTCTGTCTCATCCTTAAATAAACACAGGAGCCTGATTCACCCATTCAGACAGTGTTACTGCAGCCATAAAAGATAATCTGCTGTCATCTTTTCTTTCAGAAAAAAACAGCCTTCTGCTTGCCTCTCCAGATAAGATAACGTTGTAAGAGTTTCTTTGTCAAAACTGTGAGGTCAAAAGAGCGCTCTGCTGTTAAACCTTTCTGTGTTTTAAATTCCTTCCACTTCATATGTCACAGGCTCCTTCCAGTTCGTTCACCTGACGAGGTTCACAGGAGAATACCTCAGTGTCCCAGAGTGACAGGAGTGGAAGCGTGCACTTCTCAGGCACCTTTCTCACATTGTCAGAGTGCTTTACTGTAAGTGACAATCAGCCTGATACTATGAGAAATAACTAGAAATAAAAAAATCAAGGAGAGAATAATACAGAGAGACAGTGTAACTTATTATTTTTATAGTAACTGATAGTCACAAACACAGCGAAGGACAGCCATACATCATTAGAGTACACCACCACCACCTTCCTGCACTCGGCTCTGACTTGGAACAAGTGTGTTTGGCAGCAAGAGTGGCTCAATTTCCCCCCTCCACCCAGTTCAGCCCTTGAACTCCTCCACAAACACCTTTCAAAAAGGATACCTATGAATCACAACTGAAACATTTTTTACCCATAAATTTTAAAGTGTTTGATGAGATGACTGTCTTTACCACTGATATGAGAGACAAAAAAAGGGAAGATACGTAAAGTTAAGTGGCACAAACATCAGAAACAAAGTCAGTAGAGGACTAGGAAGAATGTAGACCTTTTAGTTTCTCATGTCATACACTTTCCAACACACTTCAGTATCTTGTGAACCATATAAAAGTCAGACTGAGTTTTCTTCTTAATGTGGCAGACCTGTTATCTTGGAAATCATGCGAGTTCACCAAACTGTTTAGCACAGGACACCAAAATAACATCACATCTCATAGTATTAGCCCAAGATCATATTACTCAAGTAACTGCCTCCAACAGTTTAACACAACAGTTTACTTCCATAGTTTCTAGTATTATTCCAGTATTGTTTTCATTCTCTTACTAGCAAAAATGGTGAAAACCAACAACTTAGGATTACTGAGCATAGTATACAGATTGTTCAGAAATCAGTTCTCCTACTCCTAGACAGCATTACTGAACAGTAACTTGGCTGGAAGAAGTTTGAATTTTAAGGGTCAGCCCTTTCGTTTTAAGTTCTTTTTAAATATGCTTTTCTGGAATTTGTCATTCACAATTACCCATCAATGATTAATTTTCCCTTTTTCATTTTTGTCCTGGTAGGAAAAAAGAAATCATTTGCACATATAAAAAAATATATAACATGTAACTGGTAAATCTTTGTTTGAGCATCCTGTAAAAGTATTTGCAAAGCAGAGAAAGGTAAAACGAGGCAGGCAGTGTAGCACTTCGGCAGTCTTAATCTGAGACAGCATTTGAAAGGAAAATATGTTTAGATGACAGATTCATATGCTGTGTGTAATGATTTGTGTCTACTCAACTGCAATAATACCATTAACCTAAACAAACTTGTATGGATTAATTCAGGAGTCAGCAAGTAAAAAGGATCAAGAATCTAATCAAGCATTTTACAGCAACTCAAGACTTTGTTCCTTAGGACACAAATGAATCAGCAAAAGTTCAGAAGTCTCGTAAAATTTCTAGTAGGTCCAAAAAAGCACCTTGTACACAACCCTACAAAAAATATAGATTAGGAAAGTTCAAACTTTTGGAAGAAAATTGCTTCATAAAACCTAGGTGGTATATACATAACCACATTAACTAAGATTAATGAATCTTTTCCATGATCCATAAAAAAGAAAAAGGTGGAAGACTTTAAACTCCACGTAGTGTGGATCCATTCTTATAGAAGAGAGCAAAAATCAAAACCAGCAAAACAGTTCAGAAGGTTAACTTCTAGAGTATCCTTAATGCTGTATGTTGGACATCTGGCTAGCTGCCCCTATTTTTATTGCTGCAAGGTGCATGAAAGATGCTTCTTTTTGTCCACTGCTTAAGCACATGAATGTCCACTAGGAAACAAAATACAGTACAGACATTTGGAAACAGGCCAAAAGAGTCAAAGCTACAGATGCCTAGCTTTTACTGAAGGCTCAGGTTAATTGTTTCCTAAATTCCCAGGCAGATTAGGTATCAAATACCATTCCTCAGTGTGTAAACGCAACCTGTTGCCAACACTGGTTGAAACATTAAAATAATACTGTAGGTATCCAAGTATCATTTATATCACTTAAGAACAAGCAGGTTGAATGGCCACGGCGGATGAACTCTTACAATAAGGAAACTGAGGTAAATAATTATGACGAACTGGACTTCAAATTGCAGCATGATTCCTTTCCCATCCTTTCCCTTAAGGTACCTATCTACTACTGCTAGTTTCAAACCTCTGGTATTGTTCCATTTCTTTTATACCATTGCACAAACAAATACACAAGACCACAGAGTTCAAAAGGAGGGGGGATTTTCTTTTTAAAAAGACAATTTAATCTTATCATGACATGCAGCTTAATTTGCTGTCAGAGTTGACTTCATGAAAAGGATCTAATCAGATAGCACTCACTTGTGCCAATAACTTTTTTTAGATGTTTTAAATAGAAAGTGCTTCTTACCATCTTCTCAATAGATTGGTTTAGGATTAAGCTATTTGAGACCCATGATTGCAAGAGTCAGACGAGTAAAGTGAATTTAAAGATCTGAATAAAGTGAGATGAGTAAGAGTAAATTTCAGGTTTATTTAGGTTGATGGCATTACCACAGATAAAGACACAAATCATTATACTCTGCATATGAACCTGTCATCTAAACACATTTTCATTTCAAATGCTGTCTCAGATTAAGACTGCCAAAATGTTATACTACCTGCCTTATTTTACCTCTGTCTACTTTATAAATCAGCATAACTGATGGTGATACTAAAAACTTGGCATTGAAACAGGAATTCAGTCACTCCAATGATAGAGTATCTTGCATTTTTATAAAAAGTCACCTNATCACCCTATTTTATTTCCTTTCGATCTTCATTTCTTTCAGTTTCAAGTGTCTTTCAGTCTCAAAAATAACCAATACCTAGGTTTTAAAACATAGCACCTTCAAAAAAATGTCTCATTTGTTGGGCAATCACGGTATGAATTAAACATAGTTAACATTACAGGCCACAATACTCAGTAAGAACTGTTGCGTTCTTTTGAAAATCTGTCTACTTCTCTTGAGTTTGCGATATGGATACAAAAGCCTCTGCTTTTCAAACGGTAACTCTTTTTGAAGGTATTTTAAAGATACTTTAAATCAGAGCCAGAGAGCGCTGTGTTAATAGATTCTCAGAAGCAGAGCAGATTACAACATACCCGTCAACTAGGTCAAATAGCACATTAGTAATCCTGTTTTACAGCCTGATAAACTGAAAAAATGCATTTACAAGGCAAATCGTTGGCTGAGCTAGGATTCCCATCTCCTGAACTCAAAAGATGATATATTTTTATAAAGTTCAAGTAGTATTTGTGAAGCGCTGAAATATGGTGTCTGACAGAAGTGTAAAGTATGATTATACCTTACGAGTATAGTTTCTACTGAAAAATATGCAAAGAGCAGCTAGTAATTAAACACTTGGCAAATTTGTCAGAATAGAATAAAATAAAAGCCAAACAATTAAGCAAAAATCAAATTTGAAACATAGGAAAACTTTTTTATCAAATGCTTTTAAACAAACTGACACACTTTTTACATGCTTTTGCTTTTAAAAATGTGTCACAAGCCTAATGGACCAAATTAATTCTACTTCTCCACTCTAATGTTTGATGGCCCCCACTAAAAAGAATAGAATTAGTGAATATATTGGCACACACATACACAGGGTTACAAACAAACTTCAATCTGTGTTATTCAAGTAGCGTCTTCAAATAACCAAATCTATAAATCTCAAGAAACATCCTGGAAAGCTGTTCTTGAGATATGGCAAATCTCCTTGTGCCCAAGTAATTTACTAAGCAATTCTTGAGCAAATTGCATCTGTTTGCTGACACTCAAAGCCATGCTGCTTTTGCACTGCAACTATTAAGAAGCTCTCCTTGCCTTGTAAGGTGGTGTTATTGGTTATATTAAAATAAGGACTTGCCAGCTAAAGAGGAGAACGTATTAAACAAGAGTGTTTTGTGGTGTTCTCATTTTATTAGTAACTAGGTGCTTCGGTATATTGTATACTATTGAATTTCTTCCCTTTCTGTTATTGCTGTCCTCAAGATTATCTCTTTGCTCAAGTGGAGTAATCTAATCCTCCTCAGTATTGGTGACACCATCCAGGTTTTGTTTTGCACCTGTTTATGAAATCTGTGAACACTACTTCATGCATTTACTTCACTTATGCGTAACAGGACTGTTCCCAAGACTGGGTCCCGAGACGCACCCCATACAGTTTCTCTCCTTTCTTAAATGCCCTTTGTAAGATGACCCAAGGTGGCTAACCAGGAAATTAATTTTTTATCTATCTTCTAATTCATACTATTCCCTTTTGTCTCTCCTGAATAATTTTCCCATGAGGCAACGCACTTTATATGCTTTACTTAAACCTACATATATATTTGATCTGTTACTTCAACCTTGTCTAGCAAATGAGTTATCTTATCAAAGATAGATACTGGTCTAGTCTAACACAATCAGCTTTTGTTAAAAACATATTGCATTTTATCCAATTTTCCATGTAACTTCAAGTCCTTGGATTACCCTTTTCCTTCAAAAGGTGTTCAAATACTTTGCTTAGTACTTGGGTCAGACTTACACAGCCAGCCCTCAACCCAAAATACTTATAATCCTCTGTCCTCAACCACTATCCTAGGTCAGACAAAGCTGTATTTGTATATATAGTTACGCCTTAACTGTGCTGGTCAAATATTTTCCTTCAAAAGTGTTTTCAACAGAAAAAGCAGCTTTCAACTGAATGAAAATGCCCTTGGAGAAGTCTGACTTTTCATTGAAGTGTCAGGCATCTAAATCCAGAAACATTTTCATCTGAGAAATCTAGGATATTTCTATTATAAATGTTAATTTAGCATCTTGCAGAAATTGTAGGTTTTGTCCCTCACCCTGATCAAAAAGAGCTTTCCTGGATATGCAATAGTCAAGAACTACTGTGACAGAATCCAGAATAACACCCACCATCATGCTCGGGTACAGAAAATTGTAATTTAGGAAGGGACAGACAGAGAGCTCGTCTGCAGCCTAGAGGTGTGTATGCCAAAAATAGCAGAGGGACCTGCTCCAACAGTGCTCTGGAAGAAAATTATTAAGTATAAAGGCAAAAAAAAGTATATTTTCTAGTAAAGGTGTCATAATCCCTCATCTGGATCATGGCAATACCAATGACCTAAATGGATGAAAGGAAATTGTCCCCTCAGGGGGTTCCTTTGGGGTGCTGAAGTGAAACTAAGGAAATGAAGCCTCATTTAAGTTTTTCACGATGCAAATACCCACAAATCATCACACACTAGCGACCAGCTACTGCCACAAGTACTCAAAAATATGACTGCTACTGCTAAGATACCCAGTAAGCTTAGCAATATGTTTTAATATGTTTTCAGATCCCACACTTTCAACAGTTTTTTTGTTTTGGTTGGGGTTTGTTTTGGTTTGGGATTTATTTTTCTCTTTTTTTTTTAAGGTACCATCATGGATTTTGATTCAAAAAAATAGAGGTTATCATCCTCCTAATAAATAATATGGATTGTTATTTAACAAGACAGAAATCTAGATGTTGTGGTTTGTACCAGAGTACTGGAAAGCCTTGCCGATTCAGGTGCCTGTGGCAGT
Organism: Anarhynchus alexandrinus; assembly: GCA_008711295.1. Classification (NCBI taxonomy): domain Eukaryota; kingdom Metazoa; phylum Chordata; class Aves; order Charadriiformes; family Charadriidae; genus Anarhynchus; species Anarhynchus alexandrinus. The sequence goes on along the minus strand of VUYV01000201.1, from coordinate 1,670,449 downwards.
ATTGCATGCCTCTGTTTGACAGGAGCTTGGAGGACTGCATGACCTCAGTCACTGGTTGACATGCCAAGGAACGCCTTGCCTTGGAAGTCTTGATGGTGATGCTCTAGACAAGAGCTTATTATAGTTCAACATGAAAAATTCAGCCCTTAGACCACACATAACTGACACCACCTCAGAAGGTCAAATCAAACTAACCTATATTGTATTCAGATTTTCACTTCCAAACACCTTACAGGACTCTTGCATTTCACACACAATGAGTGTGGTCCACTGCCTTAACTCACATGGAAAGCAGCAGGCACGTCATACCTGTTGCTGCTCAAAGCTCTTTCACACTGAGAAACACAGGTCCAGAAAAGGTTTCAGTTCTTTGCTGGAGCTTCAGATCCAGAGCTCTGGTTGTTACCGAATTAGATCTAGCCATGTCATTGCAGATCAGTTATTTATAGGGCCAAGCTATCCATGCTCCCCTCAGAGGCTTCGAATTCATAGGCGTTCCTGGAAACCAAAGCAAGCAAGGCTGCTACCATAAATCCTGAAAGCTGAAGCCCCAGCAAAGAAAGGACCATGCTTTACCTCCCTTCCGCAGCAGACTACAGACCTATGTAAACATGCTGAAGAGAGCTAACTGCACTGCTAAAAACAAGCCCCCTCTACTTGCACAAAATTTTGGAAGAACTTGGAGAAGTCAAGTGCCTTCAAGTGACCAAATTCCTTCCTATGCTCTGTCACAGGGGTAAAACAGATCAATGGGCTTAGCTACCCAAATGCTGACATCCAACCAAGCTGTCATGAACAGCCAAGCAATAATTTTAAATTTCGCTGAATCAAAACAGGCCATACCTCTACCATAAAAGAAAAAAATAATAATAATAAGTGATTACATCAGTTTTATGTGGGGGAAAAAAAATAGCTGTGAAAAAACCCAAAATAAACTAAGTATAATTTCACACAGATTTAGGCTTTTGAATAGAAATCTAGGTCTAAATCAATTAAAATGTGATGGTATTTGGAAACAAGCCATTAGAGTGAAATCTGAGTGGCAGTTTTGAAATCAGATCTGGATTAGGAGTTGAGTGCAGGAGTTGTCAGACATGGGAAAGGAAAAGAAAAGCAGTGATCTCAATGAATGTGTTTCTTAACCAAATCACATTCGTGGAATAGCTACACTTGCTTATGCATAGTATAGCTGGATTCTGTATTATGAGCAACTCGTGACTGAAACCCCAATATCTGACCTCTCCATCTGTAATGAAACACTGAGAATGAGAAAACCTCATGCTCATTCATGCTGCACTGTATTTTTCCCCACCTCTATTATTGCCTTTATTTTGGGTCACCGCCAGCATTGGTACATGTGCACAGTGTATTGTGCCAATAAATAGAAGGGAATGGTGCCAAATTAAAACAAAAATTTCTTTCATAATCTATTTCCAGAATCTTTCACTGGAAACATAATGAACTGTCAGACATGCGGTAGGCAAGCTTTAAGAGGCTGGCTTAACCTCTCTGAAACCGATGCCTGACTAATACCTGCAACATCTCTAATAACACGTCAAAAATAATCCATTAAAAAAAATTACAAAACCATTTTATACTTTATCCAAACACAGCAATGACAGCATTACAAGGGCACAGATTTCCCCATACTGTAGCGCATCCATTATTTACCATCATGCTGATGTTCCAGCAGCAGATGGAAGAAATAAAATCCCCTCCAATTACACCTTGGGGGTTGTACAGAAAAAAGCAGGGGAATTCCCTCACCCCTCCCAGAAGGCTAAGGTCTGTCACCCCCTGTCGCCTTGGCTTGCACAGCTGTAATTGTGTTACAGTATCAGATTATACTTCCCTTTATCACAGGCTCCACAATTTCTTCAGGCAAGGATTGCCACACCTGGAATACCTGCTGTAAAATCATACATCTTTCTGTTTGCCTGAAAGTGAGTGCCCTTTAATTTCATTAAGTCCCCACACTCCTTTTAAAATGGAGTAAAACAGAAGGAAAGGCTTAGAAANACAGAAAAAAGCAGGGGAATTCCCTCACCCTTCCCAGAGGCAGCTTCTCATTGCAGCTTCTCATTTGGAATACCATAGCTTTGCAAAAACTATATCCCCCTCAAATCTTCACTCTAGCAAAAATAATCTTATTTTTCCACCTTTGCTCAACTATATTTCTAACCAAACCATAAAAGTCACTTATCACACTTGCAAAAATCATCTTCCCACCCCAGGCGTCTCAAACGTTCTCCATCACAGCACGCTATCCTCACTCAACATACATTTCTCTGCCACTCACAGGAAAGCCTTTTGCACAAAGACAGATATTAAGAGTTTAGTTATTGCGCTCCAGACTAGTGATAGGAGCAGTGACATGAACCATCCCAACTGGAAATCTAGCGCAAGTTTTTCCTATTTCTGTTTTATACTTGGTAAGCTTCTCTGCTGATCAAAAGGCAGTTTGATCTCTTTTAATATGTATCCTCTGTACTATATTTTAATCTGCCACTGTTCCTAAACAAAATATTGTTTTACCTACTTAGAATTTTAAACTATAATATTGGGATAAAAACCTCGCATTTCTTTCACTCCTAGCAGTATAAAAGCTGCTATTATCCTTGTTCAGGTTTTTTTTTCCCCTAGGATATCTGCCATAATTCATTATCCTCGATTGTTCTTTGCACTGAAATTTGCATACCTCCTAGGGAACATTATATCATGAGGGTTTTCTAACTGGTCTTTCTCTGTTTTCAAATATCTTTATAAAACCAAAGATGTGGCTTGCCAGAAGGCTGCTTTCTTTGGATTACAGTGGAACCTGTTCCTGTGCAATACGTCTTCCCTTCCTCACCGCTGAGCCCTCCACTTCTTTATATGCTTTCTTCACAAACCTATTAGAGGCTTCCAACTTCATCCAGCCAGCTAATTGTGCGTGTAACATGGGTTACACATTGGAGAAAGCTGCTGGAGAGTCTGAAGACATAATCTTTGGACCAATCTGCTCACAGGGCTAGACATTCTCAGAGGATATATTAAACTAAACAAGCTTTCTATTAAAAAGGCTTTACAAAGGCTATCCTGCTCTCAGCGGCTCAGCTCAACATAGGGAGATTAAAAGACTGCTTTTTTTTTTTTTAAGTCACTCCTAGCGTATCTTACTCATTACCTAACTGGCCAGAAGTACAACACACTACTGAGTAAAATGGCGCTAAAAAAAAAAGTGCTAAACCATGTCCTGATCTTGTCACACAGGTTTTGAATCTACTTCCATATCTGGAATGAGTATGGTTTCTCACAACTGTACAAATAAGCAATAATATAAGTTTCATTCATACATCGTATGTTACCCTGTTGCTGTCAGCTTTGTCATAGGCTTCACCCAGCACAGGTCACCTTGGTGCCCTGCTTTTATGTTCTATAGGGATACACACATCCCCGATCACAGTTCTATTTATACACTCATATTGGGCCAAGAGAATAGCTCTCTGGTCTATCTTCACTACTGTACCAACCAGTCCTCAAAAGGTTTTTCAAAATTTTCATTTTCTTTGGAGTTCTCTTTGCTTCTGGCATGACACCCATCTCCTTATTTGCTCTTTATTCCACACTCTTCTGATAGAGGAAGAGAGAGTGTTATTTTTATACAGATCATCCTATTTTTTTCTTCTAAAAGATACAGTGAATTACCACTTTTGTTTTTCTGGTTTTGTTAACTTCTTTACAAACACAAGCAAGTGTTAGAATCTAAGGCACATTATTTCTCCGAGTCTTCCTCCATGTTCACAGCTCATCCTTCAACAAAATTGTGCACGAAAAGTTCTTCACAGGATTTTCTCATAGGGGATCATATTTCCTTTTCAAGTTGTACTTTGATAACCAAGAGCATCCTCTGAACCTTGGCAGTGCAGAAGCTGGAGATTTGTCAAAAACCCTGTCCGCAGATCTGCGAAGTATTTTAACTGTTATTGTGCAGCTATATCTATGTAATGATGAAATACCTGATCTGATTTCCTGAAAACAGGCCAAATAATTATTTTCCTATTTGAGTATAATTTTGGTGACCGGCTTTAGCTCTCAATCCATGTCACCAGAGGGCTATAGCAAGAATATTACTCCAGCTGTCGCTTACGAAGTTCTAGCAGCCATTTTATTGCCTTGCTTTCACAGCAGTATTTTAGTTTGAGCAAAACGATGCCCATCTTGTTTGGATAGTCTTGTTCATGTTATTCTCTTGCTACCCACTCTTTCCAACACCCTCCTGAGTCCCCAAGTTCTCTCCCAGGGCAGAGGCACTACAACCACTGCTATCCTCAGTACCTGTTTTAGTAGGTGCGAGTTCATTGTACCTGGTGTAATTTATTGATGAGAGGTTTTTAAAAGCTTTGTAGCTTTCACTCTATTTGGATCGGAACTTTTCTCTCTTCCTCTATGATGCAGTCGAAGTAATTCATTTGATGAATACCAGTTTGTACTTGTACTTCATTGCGTTTAATCTTTAAGGTTTAGTCTCCCTGTGTCTTGATAATAATTCGATTTGTGGTGCCACTGGTATTAGATTGTCATTAGCAAGGCGTGTGACAGCTGCCAGTCCTCATTCTTCACACATCTGTTTTCTGGAATACTTCTCAGGCTGATGGTGATGCCAAGGACATTCTCATGAAGCAGTCTTCCACACAGAGTGCAGAAATCCCTGCTAACTTGCTTGCTCTTCTACATTCGTTCACTCTGCCAGTACCAGAGCTGAAGCATTTTATACAATGAATGTGCTTCATGTGAAGAGCTTGAAAGTGATCTCATCTGAGGCAGCTGGCACCAGAGTCTTTTTAAGGCCTTAAGGGTCTATGCACAGCCAGGTCACACCAGTGGTCATCCTTTCTAATGCAGTAATTCAGCTTACTCATGCCATGGTATCTCCAGTTTTGTAATCATGCTAAAGATGTACCATATGCAGAAGTTCCGTTTCTGCAGGAAAAGAAGCCCTGTTGCCAAACCACGGGTAGACCAGTTTTGCAATGTCCTGAGAAATTTTCTATGCCTTCAAACGTGCCAGGAAATCTTTTCAAGTCCTCTCTGAGGTGAGATTTCTTTTTATGAATTCCATGGTCATTCAGGTTTTCACAAGCTTAATGATTTTAAAGTTTTTGTTTCTGTTGCTGGCTTTGATGCTGTATTTATTATACAGAAAATTATGTTATTTTTATCTTTTTTATTCTAAATGCATTTAACATAGTACTTCCTAACTATGAAAATGGATGCCTTTCATACACTACTGGTTTCCTTGGTATGGAGGATGTTGTGTTTGGTTTCTTATATTTTTCCTCAGGGGTCCTATTTTCTTATTTCCCAAAGTGAGATTTGTTTCACCAAACTTTAGATACTTAATTATTAGCCATCTAAGTATAATCTAGCTGTTCAGACTCTTTTATAGTCAACAAAGGAGAAGAAACTCACCCTAGTTTCAATTCATTCCGATTAACTCCAGCACTGCAGGACAAGACTAACTGCCTTGAGATTTGGCCATTTCTGTTTTGATAAAAAAGTAAGGCTAGTAGATTAGATTTCTTCCCAATATCCTACTATAAGTTGTCTGAAGATAGGGTAGACGAATCCTCCAATGATGTCAACTTTGAGTCACACACATTTTTCTGAGACATCACACGCATGTCATCAATGCTGATGCCACTAGTGCAACACCACCTTATCTCTTCATTGTGCATGTAGATGACTCCCATGCATCTCTATTGGTACACTTTTTTTAGTTGGTTGTGTTTTGGTTGGGGTGGGGGGTTTTTGTTAGATGGAGGGTCATTTCCTTGTTATTATACAACTGATGTCACGGGGGTTTTTGCTTCTTGTCTTTAGCTGCCTCACATTAGCTGCATCTTCCACAGCTCTTTCTAATGTTAATTTGCCTGACATTGGTGCCTGTTCATATATTCCTTTTGAATCTTATATGAGTATTCTTCTATCCTTTTGCATGCCCTATCCTTCTGTTTTCAAGAGTAGCTGCATTACCCACTCATCAATTATATTAAAAAGTCTCCATTTATGTCTCGTTTTTTTTTTTTCTTTGCATAGAAATGTTATATTCAGCATATAATAGGCTTCAAATAACTTGAGTAAGATTTCTCAATTTTCCCCTCTGCTTCAGTGAGCCCACAACTAGAAGCCCATGGTCTGCAAATATCCCAGACATTTTACTCAGCACATAGTAGAGGACAAGCCACTTCTCAGTCTGTGGCTATTAACTCCTTCCATTTTACCCACATCTCTGCAATGCTTCTCTTGCAAGTCAGGAGGAGTGACCCCTCTAAAAAAAAATTCTCCTTCTTCAGGTGATTTTAATCTGCTATGCATGCACTTAAGACCTGGAGATGTCTCTGTGCCTCACCAGCTCAGTCATGCACACAAGCTGTTGTATAAAGTAACCAAGTAATCTCAGTCAGCTGTTAGCAGGAGTCAGCCACGTGCAGAACTTCGCCAGATAATCAAAGTTTCATGGTTTGCCTGCTCCCATTTAAACGCTAACAAAATGGAAATGTTTGCTCTTTAGGCTATCGCATAGCTAATATCAAAAATCATTCTCAAACAAAAAAAAACCCACACCCTACCAAGGAACAAAACATCATTTGTCCTTACTCCAGAAAATAGACCGAATGAACAGAAGTGACATTTTCTTTGATACCTTTCTTATGTATGTTTCTTCACAAATACAACAGAGTGATTATTAAACTCATGTCATAACTAATTTACAAACTCAGACTTAAATAAAAATGAACACAAAAGGGACACTTTGAAATAAAAGGCTGCAAACCTCAAGAAGTCTTAAAAACATTGCACAAAGGATGGATTCCAGGAGTGGTGACATTTACCTCTAGAGACTTATTCCTACAGCAGAAATAAACCACCTAACAATAGAATATTAAATAACATACTTTTAACAAATATGTATTTATAGCACTGTTTGATATAGGAAAACAGTCTCTGGAAAAAAATCACTATATGTAATTTTGACTAGGATCACAAGAATTCCTGTACTTTGCAGTTTTTTAATAGTGAATATTATAGTGTAAGCATATTCGCCTTTGAGATTACCTTGAGTTACAGAGCCAACATTATGAGACAAGGCAAAAGGTAAACACCTTTGGGCCAGATGCAGGGCTTTTGCAGAGCTTAAGCAGAGCTGCAGTGTGTATTTCTAACTGTGGTCACATCTTCTGCTTTGTTGGGGTGGGAGGGTTGTTTTTTGGTGTTGTGGTTTGTTTGTGGTTGTTTTTAGTTCCTAAATCCTGTTCTGCAGTATAGCTCATTGCAGCAGTGTTTCTCATCAAGATTACCTGAGACTTCTCACTTGAAAAGTCTGGTTCAGCTAACCTGTGTTTTTGTGAAACAGTAGCTATATAGGAGGAAAATTTCCATGATAGCTCTTTGTTTCAGGCGGGGGGGGATAAAAATCATGCAATTACATGGTTGTGTTCCTGATAAATCCTCATGAAATTATTTCTAAATGCACTGTACTTAAGAGGAAATACCTCTTATTCCACCCAGAGATGCCTTTTGCCATTTCTTTGAAACTCCAGCCTAAACTAAATCACATTGTGAAACTTTAAATAATTGGCTATTCAATACCCTTCAAAAAAAAAAAAAAAGCACCACACTCCTCAGTTTCAAGAGTTAAATTCTGAAGGTTCTGTTGCTATTGAGCACAGCCCCTGTTTTAATTCCTCAGCCTCATCAGCTCCAAAGAACAACCTGCCTGTGGTTCACCTTTAGGCTACCCTGTTCAGACTCTTGCCGACTGCCTCGTCTGCAGCAGCTTTGCCTTTTTCGCTTATTGCTGGGCAGTACAGAGGAGGACATCACATGAGTCAAACTCAGAAGAGACAGAAGTTGAAACAGGAAGGGGTAAACAGATTTAGACCTTGAGTCTGATGTCAGCGAGACAGGAAGGGAGAAGAACTGTGCCTGGCTAGTGGCAAGGAAAGGCTGGAACTGCCTGGGCAAAGGGATGTTCAAATAGCAGTGAGGGGACCCAGGGGAAACATTTCTGGGCACGTGAACTGAGAGTGGAAGCCTGGAGATGTGGGGAATCAATGGAAAAACTGGTATTTGATTATGAAAGTAAGGCATTCTAATGTGCCAGCAGTATATATGGATTAAAATTCTATACATGTGCCCATATAGGCGTCCTGAATTCAGTTTCCCAGCTTAGAAGTTACCACCTTTACAATGTTAATAAAGTTCTTTAACACAGTGTATTGTATGGCGCAGAATCAGAGGTGCAGGTGGGCTGTTCTGCTCATGGATGGCTGAAGTGCAAATCTAGAAGTGGGTTGATAGATACAACGTTTTCCCACTGTGTTTTCCCTGTCCCCGAATTAGGCAGGCATGAATTTGGTTCGGCAGTAATTCCTGACTTATGCTAAGAGGTTTACACTTAGTTTCTTCCAATTTTTAAAGCAGCCTTAGTGCAAAATCTACCTTTTTCAATTACACTGTTTAAATTATTTCTCCCTGAAGATGCNAAATAAGGAACAAAGAGATAAAATAATTTATTACAGAATCAGAGGCATCACAACAAGTACAAAAAAATTGTCTTCACTTTAAACTGTATCTCAAGAGACTTCAAAGCAGAAGCACGGACAATACACAACAAACATGTTAGCACAACTGCAAAAGGAAGGGGACTAAGAAGATCTGTTGCAGCCCAAAATGAAGCCATCACTCAACTTCAAAACATCAGTGTACACACGTAGCAACCAGTTAAACACACCAGACAAAGTTTATGCTAAAAGTGGCGGTGGCTCAAAAGACTGAAGACTACTGTGGTGGGGAAGTAGATTGCCTGTTTCAGCACGCACCTTCTATTCCTATCTGATGTGGTGCAAGCATGGGAGGAAAAAAGGACTCAATTTTTTACTGAGAGGTATAAAAGCTCATTATAAAGTTATAAGGCTGCTTAGAAGTAAGGTCTAGCTCAGAGATCATCAGATTAAGGAGGAAATGTAGAGTAATATTCATCTTCGCTTACTTATTCTGGAAAAGAATAAAAGAAAGCAGACAGAACCCTGTATAATCAAATGCAACTTCCATTACAAGCCTGTATTTTTCATGCTAGGTCTGACAACTCAGTTCAAACAATTCAAGTCGTTTGTACTAACAAAGCCAACATTTCCAAAGATTAAAAACCTAGAATTAGGCTCCTACTTCCATTTTTGGCCTTTTAATTAGGTTTTTCTGAAGTGCTGAAAACAAAACAACTCTGATGGCTTTTATACATTGCCTTTTAATAATATCTCTTCACTGTTTGGCACTTTGGAGGTTTCAAGAGGATTTAAACTTTCCCTGCACAATTTGATCTCATGAGATTCCCACCTTGATCATGGTTCTGACAAGAATTTATATTATGATCTTACAATCTTTTTTGAAGTAGACTCAATTTTATCACACTAACTCAGTATACGACCTTGGGTGAAGGAATCACAGTCTTCTGACAGATGCAATTTAATTTTTAAAAAATACACAAGCACACACACAAAACCCAGGTACTGTAGTACAACCTCCATAGCTGTAGTATAGAGGACAGTAGAGCAAGTTATTTAGCGTTTCTATCTGTGCCTGAGATCATAAGGATGTTTTACATAACAATTTCTTCAGGATTCAGAATTTGTACATTGAGTGTAAAGCAGCAATACCATAAACAACCAATAATGGAAGAAAAGGAGGCACTGGAACGCTTAGGTTTAAGAGCCTCAGAGTATCATAATACTCACTCAGTATTTCTACAATACTGCTGCAGAACTCGAATCACTACTCAGTTTTACATTTGTTCCTTTCTTCTTTGAGGAGGCAGAGAGAAAGAGTGAGGGAGAGAACACGCGCAAGAGAAAGGAGCAGGGGGGAGAAAGTGGGACGACAATCAATAAAGCAAATTTTCCCTAGCAGCAAAAATAGCTGACAGACCCGCTTCCCAAAGAACACTGAAAATTACTTTGTGAGTAAAAGTAGCAGAGAAGATAAGTCAACTTGAGGGACTCATGGGAGAGCTGTTATTGACAGGTACAAGGATGATATAATTGCTCACGATGAGCAGGTTTTTCTTTTATCTCAATAAAGTAGTTTTGGATGAAAAGATTGGAAAGACAGGTGCAAGACAATGGCATGAAACCTGTTCCTAACTTATTTACATAATTTTATATAAAGGAGCATTGATGTATGAAGTGTAAAACAAATGCATTGAATGCCGAAAACAAAGTATTAGAGAACAACTTATGTACACACCCAGCGATAAAGAAACTTAATATTTGATGAAATATACTTTGCCTATTGAAGAAATGCACTGATTTTACAAAAGGCTGAGTATATGCATTTAAGAAAACGTTCACTACTGTTCTTACATAAAGTAGCTGATACAGTTGCATCTTAAATTGTTTCCTGTTAAAATTGCATAAGAGATCACACTTAGAGCAAACAGTAGATGAGAATAGTAAACAGGATAATCTAGTACACATTTCCTCTCTTCCAGCTCCTACTGCATTTATGTATGCCACAACACATCCCCTTCAGCCATTCTGGTACCCTTCAAGACAGATTTTGAGCACTAAGTGTTTTAGGGTTTGGGGTTGGTTGGGTTTTTTTTTTATTTTGGGGTTTTTTTTTGCTGTTACTGAAAAAACACTAGACAAGACTGATGACGGGTGGACGTATGCAGTAATGGGTCGGTAAAGAGATGGTATTTTCTATGTTCCCATTGAGATAGATGATTCCCTTACGCTTTAAAATGAAGTTTCTTTGTGTAAGAGAGAAGCATGTTAGTATCAATATCTGTGTGGGAAATATTCTTTAACAAACTTCAGATACCTAAAACCTATCTTAACCCACGCCGGTCCACCTCTCACAACGACGTTACCCGAATGGTGTAATCCTGTTGCCAGGCTTCTGACCAGCCGCAGTGCATATGGCGTAAGTACCTACCTTGGCTAGTTGTATTTAAGTGTAATCCAAAACCTGCCTTACTCAAAGAAAAATATTGGTAAAGTCCCTTTTCCAAAGCTTATTACTTTTAAAGCTAAGAATGATACAATTTCTTCAGGGTTGTGGAGAAGAGGTCTTGGAATGTGCAGTGCTCCGTTTTCAAGAATGGCCGCTACTACTGTGAGCTTCAAATATGAGTGACACGTTCTAAATAATTCAGCCAGAGACTGAAAGTATCAGCTACCCATCAGTGATATTTAAGCATTAAAATTATCTTAAAGATCTGAAGGGTAGGTTATGTTTCTCAACACTGCTCAAGAGCAGAACATGATAAGCAACCATTTGCTTTAATCAACATCAAGATGATAAATTAACAACTGAAAAAAATAAGCAAATAATGAAATAAAATGAAAGTGGTATTGCATCAGACTTGTTTTTTATTTAAGCTTTAACAAAATACCTCCTCGGTCTCCCTTCCACTGATCTTTTTCTTTGTTTGAATACAGGATCAACTGACAGATGATGGCACAGATTATATCATAAGTAATGATGAATTGACTGAAACCTATGAATCGTCTGCTCACACACCAGTGCCAGTGCAGGACAGCACAGGCTCCACGCAGGCTACAGGCAAGGAAGATATTCATGAAGGAGACCTAGGATTAGGAGGGTACAAACTCCAGCTTGAACACACTGCAGGTCAACCCCAGATGAATTCATCGGCATGATCAGCGTAATGTTAATCACAAGAAATAAGACTAAAACAAAGAAATAAAAAATACTATTATGTGAACAAGAGGCTAGAAAATGTACTAAGCACCAAAAAAAAAAAATCAAAGAAAACTTAGATTTATGAACTAAATGTTTGCTCTGCCTGGAAAGAGTTTACCATCATCTATATACTTAAAACAATATTCAGGTTTTCTGAATGCAGCAGTTTTTATTATAAAGAAGTTGTAGGGTACTGCCAGCCCAGCGTAAATCCAGTACAGTCATGTGTTGCCACAGAAAGCGCTTGACTGTACCATGCCCCTCACATGTACACAGGCCTTTGAATGTTGCTTATAGTCTTTAGTCAGCTGGAATGGAGAGAAATAGCTTCCTAATGTATTCATGCTCACGTGACAACAGCAGTTCTTATACAGCTGGTCCTGAACAGATCCACAGATAACTACCGGAGTAGTGGCTATTACCTTTATAAGGAAGAAACAGAAGAATCTTTGTCCAATGAGTACATGATCTAAAAATACTTAGAATATGCATTGCAGCACCTCAGTCTTAATAGATCAAGCTCCTTCATGCTCACAGTATAGTTTTTTCCTGACAACCAGCCCAACACGTGCTTTCTAAATGCACCTTATAGCCTAGTCCATACAGGATTGCACCGGGCTGCCACAAACTGGCCATTGATAGTAGGAGGCATTGAAGTCTACGAAACCAGCAACAGACCCCCTTTTATTGCTGCACTGAACGGGCATGACCACTATTTAAATAGCAATTATTCCACAAGGAATTTGTCATTACCGCTTCACAGCACACAAAGCTTACATGCTGGGAAAAGTTGTGTTGTTTTGCAAGATCATTCTAAATGTATGCTTTGATTTCAGGAGTCGACTGTTTCATTTTTTATTGCTCAAGGAAAGTGAGTTGTTTCTAATCAAATATTTCTGCAAAACAGCTATATATTAAGAGTGGCTGATCCAAGGATAAATTTGCCCATCTCTCTATGCTGGGCACTTAATATCACACTAGTGATGAGGACAGTGAGAGTTTAGGTATGAAAGTACTAATTGTGTCTGCATAAACACAGTAGGTGGATAAACAACTGGTCAGCCATACATACAGCCAGCTGCTACGTACTATTATCAAGCATTAGCACAGATCAACTTTTTCACATATCAGCTAAGTAATGCAAACAGGGATAGAGCCAGGCTTTTGTCAGAGCACGTGCCTTTTCTCACTGCAGAAGTTTCAACTGTGCATGATAATGTTCCTACTAAGAAAGTTAAACCCTGAAGAGTTTTTAAATAAGGTCATTCTTAATATACAAAGACAACAAGCAAGCAAGAAATTTGTAATCTATAAGAATAAAAATCAAGCCCACTCCATGAATGATCATAAAGCTGAATAGGTCTTGATTTCACCACAGATGGAAGCTGAAATACAAACTTAAATATAATCAAGTTTTAGTCATTCTTTTCCAGGCTAATTAATTTCTGGTTAAAATATGACTCTAGAACAGCTGTTTTAAGCATAAAATTGAACACTGGAGTTCTATATGCTGTTATGAAAGATCAGAAGCTTAAACTGGCATTTGATTTTCTCCTAAACACTAATCAAGGAACTTCAAAGGATCCTAATCCCAATGTAGTTTAAAACAAATAATATTCAGGCATGATAACAAGTTCTGAGAAGAACTAATGAATTTCCAACCCCCTGCTTTGCCTTGTTTAGCTGCATGAGGTGAAAAAAGAGGCGCAGCAGGTTGCAAGAAGGGATGGAGAATGGATGAGGAGGTAAAGTTTAATGGCCTAGCATGTGCACCCTGCAGCATGCAGTAGGAGACAGCAAAGATAACAGGAGGCAGGATAAGCAGGTAGAGACACGCTGCAGTGAGGTGAATATGTGGCAACCCAGCAAGAAGGTATTACCATGGATGTGTGCTAACACAGTCCCTTTTTCAGTAGCCAGAGTTTCCAATTTCCATCTTCAGAAGTATCAAGTGCATGTCACCAGGCTTTCTACCCTTCTTGGGAAGCATGGAGCCCAGTCCTTAGATTATAGTGCAAATCAATAAACTGCTGCAGTATTGTGAAGATGCAAAGCTGTTTTTCACAACTGCTACATGAACTGGAAACGACAAGCTCTTCACCAACAGCTCTGCTCTTAGATCCTACTTCGAAATGCATCCTGCGGTATACTCTACATGGGGTTTACTGATTTATTTATTGTCCCTGTGTCCAAATTTCTCACACTCATGCAATGTGATAAACGGTGAGCTCCAGGGTTTGAAATTCTCTCTTTAGCAAAAAAAAAAAAAGTCTGTAGTGAATACTCTCCACACTGTTCTGCCTGGATGCCTTAAAGGGCTGCTTTACTCAGTAAAGAAAGTCATGTCTTGCAGCAGAAGAGTGCAATACTTCACATCCTCACAAGTCAGATTTTTATGCTAAAACTGCGAAGAGGCTGAATCAGTGGTCCCAGTTGGATGGGTATTTATCCTCTGGGACCATGCTCAGCAACCAAAGTATCATTAGCTTTTTAGGAAAATTAGTAGTTTGACCTGCAAGCAAACCTGAAACTTCTACTGAATGGCAATAAAAGTCTCTATTATCCATTACACTATTCAGCCTTGTCATTTCCTAATTTTAAGGTATTCTTTTCACGACATGCAGATCAAGAGAGTTAAAACAACATTAGAACAGATGATATATTTGTATTCAAGGAGAAATTACTGGCAACTAGTAATTCTACACAACTGTTTAAACAGAGTAATGGATGTTAAGAGAGGACTTTAATGTTAATTTACAGTTCATACGCTGGAGATTTAAACTACTCAATATCACACAGTGTTTGACTGAACGTGCAAGTCACTCACGATAAGTGAGAAGCTATTCTTCCTATTTCAGTTAATCTAATAAAATACTGCTTGGAAAATGAAATGTAAAATATATTGTCAAAACGTAGCGTCTGCATACTCAGTATGAAGGCCAAAGCATTAGGAAAGATGGAAATCTACAATATTGCTAAACCTTTTAGGTTCCAGAAGTAATAACTGAAATTTCATACTGAACTGCAGAGAGCGTTTGGCCAAGGCTGGAAGTAGCAGAATGAATCCTGGCTATACAGCAGAGCAAAAAGACACCGTACTAAAAATATCAGGTCACTATGATAACTTTCACAGGAAAGCACAACATTTGGTAACCTCACCAAAAGCAGGGGCCATTGGAAGTAAACATTTATGTTACTGTGTCAAAAGCTCAGACTTTGCCATAGTAACCACATTAGGGCTATTTTCAGCGACCTGATTAACCCTGTGCATAACTTAAGCTGCTAAACTAATTGCATTGAAGCCATGAGAGCAGTTCAGACCTTTTCCACCTAGTAACTTACTTATGTGCCTTGCTGGGCTGAGGATAGTCTGTACAATAGGTCCGTCTTTCCTTTTGAAAGCTGGTCTGTATTTTGCTATCGACCATCAAGTAATGCCGAGCCTGTAACATCCTGGTTGCTGTGTACATTTGGGTACAACATAAATGCAGCAATATACATAAGTATTTCAGATTCACACGAGCATTGCACATGTGCTTTCAAAAGTCTTTGTTTTCAGAGACTGAGAATTCTTAGGATACAAATATTAATTATGCACTTTGGAGAAGAAATCCTGAATACCCACTTTAGAGATTGCAAACTACAACTTCTAAAGACAAAGTTGGTTTTCCCATTACTTCCTTCTAGCAAAACAGAAAATAGCTCTTTTCAACATCTTAAAGCAAACCAGTTCTGAGCATTTTAAATAACACAAGCAAGCTCATCTCCGACAATATAATCCCAACAGACATGAGTTCTGCTCAGTGAACTGTAAAAGACTTGTCAACATTTTTATTTTATAAACAGTCTTTCTGAACTTGAAAATTCTCCAATTGATCCAAATTTCCTAAGCAAATGTTAGTTTAACCCACAACCTTGGTCCCAATTCCAATCAATTTCCAGATAGTTAAATGCCCTCCTTCCTTTAGTTCAGTGATTAGTTTTTATGGCAGATATTACTGTTCAGGAGAGTTAAACAAAACACCTGAACATGTTTTTCCTTAAATACCGGTTGGTTTGTTGTTGTTGTTTTGTTTGGGGTTTGTTTGGTTTTTTACATGTACATTTTTTACATCATAATCACATACTGGAGTGCAAGTTCCTGAACAGTATGAAAGAAAACTTTGTCTGCCAATACAGTACTTGTCTTTCTCTTTATTCATCCCTTTCAAGTGATTAAAGGAATAGGACAGCCTAGTGCAATGACAGACATCAGCGAGGCAAAGATCCCCTTCAACAGCCTGGTGGTGCAAGTCACAATTCCAGATTTCAAACAACCTAATGGACAACCTGGCTTATGTTAAGAAGCACAGACGAATTCTTCAAAAAGCAAAACATAACATCTGTCAGCTCCATGGTACCAATTAACAGCCCAGGTTTGCCTTTCCCATATGAAAAGTACAGGGACTTTCCTACAGTTAACTCGAGGTGTGTCAAGTCTCCCTCTCCAACTTCAGCTCTGTTCCTAACAGTCCCTTGGCACCATCAGCATGGGCCCGCTGCAGCTGCACTGCTAGAAAAGCCACCAGCCAAGACTGTCTCATATTTCCTTGGAATTCTGCAGGAAAGAACCCGGTCTTCATGTTTCCAATTACAGCCTTCCAGCTTTCCCACTGTTAACAACCACATTGGCTTCCTCCCACACCGGCCCACCCTGGCTCTGGGCAGTCTTCCCTCCGCACACCAGAGGAGGCAGCAAGCACTGCACAAGCTCCGGTGCACGCTACATGTAACAGGAATGATTCTACTCACAAATAAGTCTTTTTTTTTCACCAGTGTCCCTGGTGAAAGAGCAGAGGTAACATTTTCCCCACCTAATTCAGCGTCACTGGTCAACATTATTCTCCTACAAAAATCAGACCTGAGGTACGGAAGAAAAAAATACCGTTTCAGGCCTCAGAGGATCCCAAATCTGAGCAAGTCAAATCAACATCATCCTTCTGAGGACTCAGCAGGGCTTGAAATTCTGGTGCCTGAAGCAGTGCAGAATACCCAGGAGTGTTTTCCAGATACTGTTCTACATCATTCTTTACCACATAGCTGTCTGCTTCTGTGTGTGCTACAGCAAAGGCAGAGGGACGTAAATAAAATACTGGTACTTTATTAAATAAGGATTTGAAACTAGAGAGCACTACGCCTAACAATCTAAACACTTAAAGAAATAACCTTATGCCATGATATTAGGCATTATGCAGGCCTAGGACAAGTTATACACAAGTGAGTTGAAATAGGATAATGCCCCATAAACTTAATGAGATTTCTTATTCCAGAGGTACGGTACCTTCTAAATATATCTCAGTGCTTTAGAATACATGCCTGACTGGAAATGAAAAATATAAGACAGAAAAGGAAATGAATAAATGAATGAAGGACGGAAAGGGGGACCAAGGGGGAGGAAAGAATCAGTGCCAAAGAAGATATTCAAATTGAAAAAGATCAGAAAGATATTCATAGCAACTGCAGACTAATACCCAAATTAAGTATTTGCCAGTAGTGTGAGAAACTAAGAATTAGCTTGAAGAACACTCCAAAAAAAACTTTGCTAGAGGTGTATTCCTGACACTACTACTGCACTGTAAAAACTTAGGCATTCCACAGGCCTAAAGGGAGCCACCACTGCCAGCTGAAGGTTGACCAAATTTAAAGAAAATGAAGAAAAAGGACCCAGGGTGAAAGGCTAATCCTTCAACAGCACTGTTAGCGAAGCAATAAAAGCAACACAAGCCTGGTATTTGCAGAAGTGTGGAAAAACATCTGAAGAGATAAGTTCTTCAGTCTTCCTTATTTCATTTCTCCCTCCTTCACCAGCTATTCATTTTTTTCAGCAAGTTGTCACTTTCATCTTCTCTGGTTTACCTTTATTTTAAGATGAAAACTTTACTTCCCCCACCCCTTGGGCTAACAAAATTTTATGAAGTCCTTCTCCCTCTTCACATGATATCCACACTCAACACAATTCTAATAGTTTTTCAAAAAGAAACCAGTATGATGCAAGAGTGCGTGAACTATATAACTTCTACCCCAAGTAGAAATCACACCTGAAGACAGTGGCTAGGAAAGTTAAAAGCAAGAGCTCATATTTTAACTGCTGGAACCAACAGGAGCAAAAACCATCAAGAAAGGTTACAGAAACCATTCTCAGTGAAACAGACGTAGCATGGTTTCAGAGCCAGTAAGCAACATCATACGAGCAATCTGTCTGCATTTTCTTTTCTTATAGCCAAGGTGAGGCAGCTTAACCTTCAAAAGCCAAGGCACACTAGCTTACACCCCCTGCTCAGGGGGTGCCAGCACACAGACAGTAGCTGCAGAGCACCGATACACACCCTAAATCCAAACCTGCTGTCTTTCCCCCCCGCCCCTCTGTGCGTACTCCCACAGCCTGGGGCAGCTCCTGGAGGGAAAGGTCCCTCACCCATGGGAGAGCTCACATTTATCTGCGACACACCAAGCAGAGGCTTCCAGCTGGCAGAGTAGGGAAAGTGGCGTTGCTCTCTTACCGTGTCATGGTCCGGGCACGCTTGCCTCCTGGTACTCCGAGAGCCCTGCTGCTGCTGTTCAGTTGAGAAGCAACTGGAGCACCTTTTCTGGGGGAAGCTAATGTGAAGTGGGTGCTTGAGACAAGTACTGTAGTTTCTGCTAAACGAACCATGAAACCTATGTGGAAAAAAAAAAATTAAAAAAAATCACTGTTCTGCTTCTTACTTTTTCGTTTACCACAGGGATCTGTCTGCAAACACTCAGATCCTGATTATTTGCAGGCCTGAACACCAGTAATGGAGAATCTGCCATGGACCCTCAAACTACCTAAATTTGGCTCAGGACAAACATCCTCCCCCTCTGCACAAACTCCCCATGTGCCAGCATCTGGCAGGGTTTCACATTGACCTGATTCATCGGTCCCAATTTTAAAGCACTGAAAAAGGATTTCAGTATACAGGCAGGAACATAGAGGCAGACTCCCTGACTTTTAGGGGAGTTCAGGTGCTCTGGGAGGGTAACTGTAAACCACCTTTGCCAACAATTAACTTTCACTTCAAAATACACATAAGGAGCACTATTTGCATATGTTCGTAACCAAAGGCAGGTATTCCAGCTAAACTTCCCAAAGAATAACACTTTTCTGGCCATTTTACAGAAGTTTTCACCTTCTGTACATACAACTATAAAGTCATTTGGAATATACCTTTATGCTTATGCAACATCCACAGTGAACAAATGGTGACACTTAGTGTGTACCGTTAATACACAGTCCAAAACACAATTTGAATGTATTTGCATGAACAAAGTAATAATAATATACTTTTAAGTTGGTTTTATGTCCCACCTTAATCATAATTCTTAGGAAAACTGGTTTATTCTACAGACACTTGGCACCATTTTCTGAAACCATTTAAACACTGGTTAACAAGGTTTATTAAAGAAAGACAAACAGATTCATTGTTGCCTTTAAATCAGTGAAGAGCTGTGGCTATTTGTAATGTGGCTCATTGAAAGATTTAGAAATGGTTGTATCATGAGTATTATCTGAATGACCTCAAAAGACTTTTATTAGGTGCTTTTCTTAAAAAAAAAAAAATTTAAATGCAGTATGCAATGAGAATAAGGAAGACCACTACAGAAATCAGTTCTATCCTTAGGGGTTTCCAGATGATTTCTAGACCTGTCCATAACTTCTGGTTACTTAAAGTTATTTCAGTATCCCTCAATCTGCTGCACTAACCACCGTGCTAAGTGGGCGACCTGAGCCAGCAGTCTATGCAATCTCCCCACTCCGGCCTCGATGATTGAGGCAGGGAGATCCAGGTGCTCTCAGCAGCGCAGAGCCTCCCCTTTGCCTCTCTTCCCTTTGTTTCCTGCAGGAACCTGATCAAGGATACGTTGGAGCAGCCTATAACAATCCCCAGTTCATCTTCACTACTAATTTTTTTTGTTTTTTTAATAAGGACAAGGTTGTGCAAAGATTTGCTTCACATTAACCTGAGCCAAGATTTTTAGAAATGAATCTAAATTTAAGCTTCTAAAATTCATGGGCTAATTAAATAATCTAATTTTTGGAACTGATTAATACCCAGCAGCTCACAGTGAAACCTATCGCAGCCTTAAAGTCACACTGAAATTAGCCCATAGGAAATGCCAAATGCTCATTGCTCCCATCAGGGCTTGTAAGACAAGACTGCAGCATGAAACGCACCTTAGTCTGATCAACACAAGAAGTTCCCTCCTCCAAGAATGAAACCGATTTCCATTGCAGCATGACTCAGCTACTACGTAAGGAATAATTTGGAAACATAAACAGTACTGACCCCCTTCAGGCCATTGCTGCTGGGTTGGTTTGGGGGTGGGTTTTTTTTTTTCCTTTTTCTTTTTGGAAGTGGAGGCCACCCAGGGAGGACCAGGCTAAGACCTGGGCAAGCATGAAGAATGATGACCTCATCTTTTGTTCAGCCTCTCAGCCAAGGCAATGTGGAGCAGTCTGCATGACTTCTCAGGAGAGCCAGGATTTGTGTGAAAGCCCAGTGTGGGTTGCAGCATATTTTTCCATGGCTGCTCCAGCATATGCCTCTGTACAATTTGGTCCCTTACTCCTAATATCCTCGGTTGATGGGGATTTTCTCAGAAACTTCCTGTACAGAAAGGTACCACTTCAGGATGCAGTAGTGCAAGGCTGTGGTTGTTACAGCTAAGCAATGCCTGAAGCTCTTGGATTCTTTGTGGTTTTAACATCCAGGATTTACTCCTGTTGAGAGCCCTGGTTAGGACTCAGTTTATTTAGACTAAGCTTTCGCCATCTGTTCTTCCAAATTCTGAAAAACATGAAGAGAATATGCTCCACAAGCAGCTACAAACACAGATGAGCTCTGCAATTTATATTGGGATATGCTGCATACAGGGAAAACAGTTCCTAAGATTTATGAGGTTTCTCCTTCAGGCATAAATTGAGGATTGAAGCTCTAATGCTTTAATTTTGCAGCACAGTGGAACAGTTCTCTGGTTTACATGAATTTGCCGTCACGCAGCTCCGCGGTATTAAGTGGAGGCCCAAACTCTTTGAAACTAAGAACATTTTTATAAGATTTTCTAATTAAAGCTAAACTGTCCAACTTCACTAATACATCACCTGCCTTCCCACATTCCTTACAAAGAGGTTCTGTATTATCTAGAAATTAACATCTCCAAATAATTAGCAAGTTAAGCTACAGCTACAATATAATTTAAACAGTTTCAAGCTATAGCCACATGAAGAAAATGCGTGAATATCTACTTTCCCAAAAATACGGCTCCTAGCCATTATTCCTGACTTTTTAGTCCATTTCTACCTACTTGACAAATCGTACCTCAACAAACTGTGCCACAGTTTCCTAAACTTTATAGGTACCGGTTGTCTAACGGTGCTGGGGATGATAAGGCACTTGAGTTTCCCCAGAGCAGGCTTCTGTGAAGGCCTCTCCAAAGGATGACCTGCTCCACCAGCTCCCAAGGGTGCAGAAGCCTGGCCAGACCCTGCCCACACCCACATGGACAACAGCCATCCCAGGCAGACAAGAAACACACCCTTCCCATTCCTCTCCTGCAGGAACTCATATTTCCACATTTTCCTCCAAGGTAAACTGGTTTGACGAGAAGCCACCACCACTGAAGACTGGAGAAACAAACCATTTATTCCCAGCATTTATCCCTAGGTGCTTGTCACAGTGTTATGCTGATGCTTCCCTGCAGATGGCAAACTGTCCTCCTGCAATGGCCCACTGTCCTTCCTGGTGTCTTCAGGAGGCACAGCTATGTTGAGCCATAGCCAACCTTCAAAAAATGACACATTCATATGAAGGTGAAGGGCAGCAAGCCCTTCACCCCTTTGAAGGTAGCCATAAACCCTCTTGCCTTCAGAATCAGTCACGTCCTTTTTTTTCTCCTCTAAATATAAAATATTCTTTCTTGTCTTGACAACGCAGACAACAGGCAGAGCCAGTGCAAGAGTTCACAGGACAAAGTCAGTCTGGTCTGACATTCATTGATGGTCCATTTTCTACACCTTATTACTTCATTTCCCCTTGGACAGTCTTTGCCTTTGCTGTTCCACTGCAGTGCTGTCCATAAGCTACAGAATTCAGAGCGACTTGGGCATAGTTAAATTAGCTCTCATTGTTGCAGGGTACTTGCTGTAGAACTGATCAAGAGTACCGCTCAGACGTTTTGCAATAAAAAAAGCACTGTTACATCAAAATCAAGCATTGCACAATACTGTGCTGATTTCACTAAAAGCTCCAAGGAACAGAAGTCAATATTAATCATTTTTATTATTGCTTTGTTTTGGTTAAAATTTTGTAAATTTATATCCTTACCGCATTAAATATTAGTATAGAGGGATATTATTTGACATTGTATGCTACACCCAAATTCAAAAGTAAATTTAAAAAGGTGAAAATTATGAAACAATACTGGTTGAAGTCCCCCTAAGAGATTTCAGGTTTTCAAGGGGGAAAAGATTTCAGACAAAGTTTTTCTGCCCCCCTCACCGCCCCTGCGGGATTAGCCATTATAAGAACACCAATGTGTCTCCCTGAACCTTGGCTAACAGTCTTTTTAGGCTGCTTCCAGGCCCAGAGCCCAACCCCTACAGCCAACAGCCCAGCTGGGGACACAGGACATGCACAGGGCTTCCCAGATAAGAAAGGACAAGTATCTCCCTGCTCCAGCAGTGACAGGGTAGTAAAGAATGTCATTTATCACATGAACTCCAGCACTCTCAAACCAGCTCACTTCCTCTCTTTGCTGGCTCCCTGTCGGCTTCACCCAAATAAACTCCATCCCACAACAATAATCTTTTTCCATGACAAGGCCTCAAAACCCCCAGAGGTTTAAATGGGAACATGACGACAAAGCCAGGAAACTCACAGTAGTTAAAGGAAGGACAGCTATCTATTAATACGTTCGTGGGTAAAAGCATCTGTTAAACTGGAGTTAAGCCCGAAATAAAGATTATGTTACAAAAAGAATTTATGAATAAAAAAAAGCAGTTTCTTGCATAAATTATTCAGTATGAATTAAACATCCAGCTGCACATAGCTGGCACATTTCTATTAAAAAATAAAATCGTAAGTCATTCATATAAGCTGTCCATTTGGCAGACACATTCATTTTATCCCCTTATAGAGAAAATGGAGACGTTTTCAAGTATCACATCTCTTTATGTCAAAAGGAAATCTATACAATAGGAATCATATGTTTGAAAAAACTTGGCAAGTTCCCCAGGTTTGCAAAGTTGGGGGTTTGGGGTTTTTTTTTGGTTTGATGTTTTGTTTAAGAAAAGTTCCAGGGAAAAAAAATGTATAAGAAAGTTTATACAGAAAGGGAAAAAAAATTTTGAAGAGTCAAAGTGCATGAATTCTTTCCCCAGTAAAATCTCTTCTGCTAGTATGAAATCTGGACTTCTACTTTTAGAAGAAAATATTTTAATTTTCTTCAAAGTTTTTCCCTTGGACTCTTCTCAATTTGATAACACAATTACATACTAAAAATTCAGTTTCAAACCAAACAGTGGAATAATTGCCTTTTCGCATAAGATCTGTTATTGTTTGAGAGATAGCTGAGGGGGTAAAAGTAATAGAGAAGCATCAATTTTCCATTTTTCTGCATTTTTTTTCCATTTTAAATGAATTAGAGCAATTAGGAAATTTTAAAACTTGAAATGGCTTTCAGTTTCAGGGAGGCAAGAGGAGCTAACACAGACATTTCTGATACTTAGAGGAGAGGCAACCCTGGTCACAGAGGGGCTCCCACCAGCACAGGGTCCTGGGTGCCAGAGGAGGGGAAGGAGCAGCAGCACTTCCAGACCGCAGCTCTGCCTGCCCAGCATATCAGCAGTGGGAAACCCACCCATCTGCCACCAGAGCTGGGCCACCCAGGACCTAGACAGCCATCTCCCACAGGCCTCCCACCTTTATTTCCAGTGTTGACAATACAGATGTTGCTGGCAATGTTCACAATAGCCCTGCGATACACAAGTTTTAATCTTCCTGTTTCTCACATACAAGCAAAGTGGGTATGGTTCCCTTGAGAGGGGAAGGTTATGGAGACCCAGTGTGATCTTAATTTCAGATCTACCTACTGAAATCTTGATCTGTGCCTGAGTCCTGCTGCAGATTTATCATTATGCACCAAAAAGCTTAATCCTAGCTAAGAAGTCAGTCCCAGCAGACAACGTTCGTGTGCTGAGAAAGGGGCTTGCCACATGCAGTGCCAATTGCCCTGTAAATGCTTCCCTTCTTGTGGGGCTGCTTTTCCCTGTCTTGCATCAGTGGCTTGAATTCAAACACTAAAGTTGGTTTCAGAGCAATCCAAAGAGCTGAATGGAGCATACATCTGGACAGTGCAGCCCATTTCTCTAATGCACTGCCAGGACTATTTGTTTTTCCGAGAGAATAAATCCTTCTGACTAGGAACCTGGTTTGTTTTTGTTTGGTTTGGTGGGTGTTTTTTCTTTGAAGGAAGGGGACCAGTTTGACTTCAGGAATTTAAAAACTCAGAAGGCAAATATCAAATAATTTTGCTGATCTTTGAACTTAAAGGGGATACCATCAAAAATATCCTGTCTGCCTTTCACCGTGAAGCACCACCTCCCTTTGCATCTGGGGAGCAGGATGAATAAACGCAGCCTCCCCTTCACCTTATTTTAGGGAATGTAGCTTAGAAAGTTTACCAGGACAGGCATCCCAACCACATGCCACTGTGCACGCGTCTGGCCTCCTTGCCAGTGCTGCCAAGCAAGCCAGCCACGGGGAGGGCTGCATCTGCCCTTAGCTGAACCAAATCATGCTGTGGTACAGGGAGACGGAGCTGGGAGAGAGCCTTTGGAGTCATCTTTTCTGCTGAACAGGAAGATGGACCCAAAGTCAATATCTCAAGGAGAGGGAGGACAAGGGACTTGAAGGCACTCTTGTTACACAGCTGAGAAGTTATTAAGAGCAGTTAAAGGAGAACCTTCCTGAGACAGGGTTTATTCACTGATATTTTCTTGCCTGTTGAACCATTATTACTGAGAACATGCAGTTTAGTGCATTCCTGCTCCATTTCCTGGCCTTCAGCATGGAGGGGCACAGAATGAGGAGTAGGTCACTAATGGTCTTGAATTGCCTCTTGAATGGGATAATATCCACTATTGGGGATTTTGGGGGGGTTGTTAGGAGGTTTGTGCTTTGGTTTTGTTGTTGTTTTTTTTTTTAATTCCCTCCTATCTCCCCCACCACACTCAAAAAATTAACGAGGGAAATTCACAACTTGAATTCATCTAGTCTTATTTCAATGAAGCATCAAATTGTGTTTGCTGGAAGCAATTATGTGTAAATCAGCAGCCGTTAGATAACTGAGGGGTCCCATTTACTCCAACGAAAACGTGTCGCTTTGCCCCTGTTGTATGACAAGCTGCAGATAGGGTGGGGAGCCTGCGTTCAGACAGATAGGCATTATGGCGGGTTTACATTAGGACTAGCAGAGAGCTGAGAGTGAACACTGCAAATAAAAGCTGACCCCTCTGATGGGAGCAGATTGCATCAGGGGCTGCTTCTTATTCCTCTCGCAAAAAAATGCTGTACACAAGATTACAGTCACACTTCACGCAGAACAGGCGCAGGTAGTGCAGGCGCTACCAGTCCTGAGAGGGACCAGTCCCTACCTCAGGAACCAAGATCAAAATAGTCTCTACCCCAAGTTTGAAAAGGTTGGGAATCACAGTCTGAGTCTCCTAATGCAACTCTGGTTTTGACTATTTCCCTCGTCTCTGTAGCCTTGTTTCTGCCACAAGGCAATGCACCTGGTCACCAGTCTGACTCCAGATCTCCTCTAGGTACTTCAGCTTTCCAACGCCAAAGGGGAATACGCTAACATTAAAAAATCAAAACAACTTATTTCACAACTAGTCAATAGTTTTTCAGGCTGTTTCTTAAACCTGAAGCCATAGATGCCTACGTATGCCCGTAGCTTGGAAAGCACTGCATTGCTCATGCTGGGGAGCACCACAATGACCCAAGTTTCTGCCACACATGCCGGTACTGAGCACAAGGCACATAAATAAAATGACAGCCTCGGCCTCACTGAACATGCAGGTCTCAGACCTTCAGGCCATCACCAGCTATCTCCCAGCTGCTCCCAGGACCAGTGGCTACACAGCTCAGCATTTCAGCTTTTCCACTTTTAAAAGAGCCAGTTGCTGGCATGCTCAGAATGTGCCAGTGGCACATCGGCTCCAGTAAAAGACTGTGTTTCATAATATAAAGCCTAAATTTTTCTTCCCTTAATTTCAATCTGTTGCTCCCAGCATGTTGCTCATCATTATGAAGATGAAGCCTCTTTCTTTTTGGCATTTACCCCATTCAGAAACTTGAAGACTTTAATGTTCTCACAGAAAATGAGTTTACTTTTTCTGCTTTATTTAATGGCCTGAGCCAAGTTTACTTAAGCTGGGAAAGAGACTGAAACATAAACCCAAGAATGTCTTTCTCTCTACTTCCACTTTTTAAAATGAAAATTTAAGCAGAGAATTGGTACTTTCAGCCCTTACATGTTCACAAGTTTGGATAAAGCAACGGACATAAATCTCACTTAGAACAACCTACATTTTTGTTGCTGAAGAAGCTGACCCTCTGCATTTCTTATATTTTTTTTCAGAAAGAGGGCCAGGCACCTTTTCTGTCACTAGTAACAAAGAACTCATGATTATCGTTGATGTAAATAACAGACAGCACAGTGTCCCCTGGCCCCACGGTGCTACAGGATTGAGTCAGGGAGAACAGTGCCACTTACTGAATCAACAGAATTGCTTCATGCAGTGATTTTGTGGAAGGTTGTCTGGAGAAGTCTAGCACTGCTTAGCTTTAGCTATTGCCAAAGGACCCAGAGTTGAAAGCTCTACAAACTGTAAATAAAACAGGGAATAGCACTACCATACAAACTTTGCAGTCTTTCCAACTGCTTCCCTTTCCTGCCCCAGCAAACAGATGCACATAACCTGACTGAACATTTTCATTTGTTCCGCAAGGCCGCTGGCTGTTTCCAACCCCCAGACAAAGGGCTGATTATTCCCTCTCATGTTAATGACTACCCCTATAGGCAGGTAGGCTGCCATCTATCTCTCTCATCACTGCCTTTCCCTTTCACAAGAAGAAAGATCCCTCCCTGTGGCACTGTGGGGAACACAGAGCCCTTTGCACCGTCTCCAGTACCTGCCTGGCAAAAAAGGCCAGGGCTTCTACTGCTCTGAATATCCCCTCCCGAGACCCACTATATTGTCAATTCATTTCACCAGCCTCAATAACGTCCCCTTTGTGAAGGTCTGAAAGACAAATCCATCCTTGGTGTAACACTACTGCCCTCAGAGTTGTAGCAGAGTTGAATTTGGACCAAACTCGTCATTTTGATTTCCTTTAAAAGCTGCTTTGCCCCTGTGTACAATTATTAAAAGCAGATTCCTTCTCTCCCAATATCAAACCACTTCTTTGTACCTGCTATTTCATCTTAACGCAGCCATCTGAGTTATAGACATGCCTATGAGAAGCAGATCAATAGATGCTCTCCCGCCCCTGCCAGTATTAATTCAACATCAGACACGTCTTTGCCGCTTGCCTTTGTAATGTTTTTGTGTAGGAGGTAAGGAGGTTGGCAAGTATTTTCATTAGTTTGGTATCTTTGTTTATGACAGATGGAAAGCTTGCCAACAACACACCAAATGCTCTCAAATTAAAGTCAGTTCAGTGGCTGTGATTAGATGAATTGTGACTGACTTCTAAACCCTTCACTTCTCACCATAAATCCCTCCTGCTCCCCAATCACCTCAAGTAATGACTAATGCCAGGTTCCCCTAGTTACACTGGAAAATGGGAAAGCGCTTGGGGATTAGACAAGAAAGTCTACTGCCTCCAGCTTATTTTAAGGCTTTCATCCCCATCAAAAAAATTAAATATGATGAGAGAAGCCATATTAACTATATTGCTCCTCTCCTTTTCATCCCTTGCTGTGTAAGTGCTGTAACACAGCTCATTCTCCTTTCAGTTGATATTAACTGCCATTTCCTGACTGTTTCCCTGACATGTTCTTCTCCATTCATTTGTCATTATCATTCACACATGCAGACTTCCACTGCAATAACCAGTATCCTCATTAAAAAAAAAAGAAAAAAATAAACAAACACGGGGCCCAGTCTCTTGTCCTTTTTCACCAAAGCCATGCCAGCATATCTGTGGATTTTTACTCCCTATTTACATCAGCAAAAGGCAACCAAGAGGTTTCACCCTGTCCAGTGCCGGGCATCCCCAGCTCTCACTGAGGCATGAAAGTCAATAGCTCTCAAATGCTGATTCTCATTAGTGATATAATTAAGTAGGCAAGACAAGAAACAAATGAAGCCTTCCCCACATCTTGAAGTGTAGTTAGCAAGATAAAGTAATACTTGTATTGACTGTGGGTTACTGCAATACTAATAAGCTTGTCTTTTCTCATAAATATGAAGCCCAGCTCCCTTATGAACTGAAGAAATAATCATGCATCTTCATTTTTTTTACTAGCTGTAGGGGAATTGCCACCTCCTCCTCCCACCTTTCCTCCTAAAATGGCTCCATGGCACAGGTAGCCTTCATTACACACAATTACTTTTCCTGAAGCTGGGCAGCTTTAAACACCAAGGCTAGAAAAATTAAGAAACTTCTCATGGAAGTTGCACAGCATATGTTTTATAGCACGATTTTCTCAGGGAATACCCATTCCTATCATCCACCCCTCTTTCACTGCCAGCACCTACAAAGGTAAAGTAATTGCAGTCTTTCAGCAAGCCAGGGATAACAGCAAATGGTTTGCCTATGAAATATGTCAACAGTTCTCAGCCTCAGCCAGAGGCATTCTCAGAAACTAAGAACTCATTAAGCACAGGATATAATTAATTCTTTGCACACTGTAAATAGGGCTTGTTAACAGAAAACATTCCCTAAAAGCACAAGGAGCAATCTCTTATCTAGTGAGGTTGCACAGAAAGGTTTGGGCTACTATTTGCAACAGAGCACCTTAAGTGCCTGAGCACCACTAATCACTGAAGGCTTCATTAGACTTCTCTGTTTTCATTATAAAAATAAGGTTAAGGACAGTCTGTTCCTTAGTGTTTCCTTAAAGTAAATTGACCTTATATACTAAACTGCAGGGGCTGGGTTGTCGTTTTGCAGCTGCTGTATACAGATTATTCTAATCACAAACTCCTCCTCATGAAGAAAAAGGAAAGAAATCTGTGCAGTCTATATTTTATTCTTGTCCCCAGTACGAAGAATAGTGTTTCCTATAAGAATCTTTAACCCGTATGATACATTGTGGACAACAGCCATCATAAACACCAGCTAGTATCCGTCACAAAGCGTTTCATCCTAGAAAGCACTATAGCTCTGAAAAGCAAGGCACACACAGAAGCAGTTTTTCGGTGTGCCTGCCATTTGCAAGATAGCTGCTCTCCAGTTGTTCAAGCACACAGTCCTGATTGGAATCGGGCCATTTTCTTCCCCCAGCCCCCAGCAGCATGCAAAGGGCAGTGTTTTGAGGCGGGAGGAAAGCATCCCTGCCAGCACCCCCCACTCGCCAGCCAGGTTGCTAGGGAACTTTGTCATGGCAAAAGTGTCAAACAGAGCTGTTGTCACAGGGCTGCTGCTACCACACTTCCAACCCAAAAGCCAAACCACTGCCCATATTGTGTGAAAATCCTCACTAGCTTTGACACCCTTCAAATTACATCAGGACCTCTATCCCCCGTGGAGAAAGAGCCGCTGCATTATGAGGCAGATTATGTCGACTGCACATCAGTATCTAACATCACGATAGAGCACCCTTGCATATGAAAGCACTGCATTATTTGCTGGGTGCTGGTTTGTGGTGTGTTGTGGTTTCAAAAAAAAAAAAGATAAAAATTAAAATTATATCTTCCGACAACAGTCAAATCACACTGTTTTACAATAAAAAAAAGCTATGTCATATGTTAGATGAGAACATTATAAAGGATTAAAAATAACTAAGAATAAAGAATAATTGTGCACTGCACCATAAATGCTGTATTACACTTTTTGATAAAACCATGCAACATGGATTTACTGCTATCTTAGTGAAAGGGGGAGGGAGGGTGTGGATAACAGCAGAAGAATACCATTCTGCCTTTGGCACCTGCTGGAGAAAGCACTATTGGATCCAACTGAGCCTCTGATCAAGCAGAAATCTGTGGATTGACAATCTGGTTATTAATTTTCCTTGCAAATGCAGGTAATCATTGAGGGGGGGAGCAGTGAAGGGGAAGAAGTAGAACAAACACTGCAACCATTCTACTTCCTCACCCATAGTTTCCATCCCTTTAACTGCAAATTGTACCAAATGCCAAATCAATTGTTCCGTGACCTTGCACTAAGTGAAAGGGCAAAACAAGAATCTCTTAAAATGATAAAGGTAAGCTATCACAGCTTGTGAAAATAGTAATCAATAAACCACTTCCCATTTAACAACCCTCCTTCTAACCAGATCGGGATTGAATGCACTCTGCCTGCACTATTCATTTAGGGGAAAAAAAAACCAACCAAACACACACACACTCAGGCCAGCTAAATGCATGCAGGACACTGAATAATCCTTTTATCACCATGATTCCAACTCACAGTTGCACAATTTAACAGTATGCACCCTATCTAGCCACAGAAGTTACAGACTAAAAACTTATGATCACTTCTGTTCTCACAGCAAGAGCAGCAAAATCCATTCTAATTCTGTGCCCCTTTCTCCCAAGTATCCCAAGTCTTATTTGTTTTTAATCTTTATCTGCACTGAAAGGTCAAGAAAGAGGAAAGGCTCTATTCTCAGTTCTGCCAGATATTGGGAAATCTGTTCCCACTATTTTCTGCTCATGACTAAGAACTGCTATTCTGTGAGCTTAATTTATTTGATTTTTGCCATTTCACGGTTATTCTTCACTTCCCACCTATGTCCTCCTTTTTAAGCTGTAACATATTGCTGGGACTTTTACAAACAGCTTCCCTACAGTGATACATAAATACACTTAAATTGCAGATTAATTATTTTTAAAGCGTCTGGGCTCTTCTGCTGTTTACAACACTTGATATAACAAGACTCAGACCCTGACTGGGGTCTCTGGTCCCTCCCACACACAATTAACTGGTGCACACACCCAACATTAGATTGAAGAATGTTAATGTCCCCATTCGGTGAAGGGGAGAAACTTACAGCACAGGGGAATGTAATTATTTTTTCAGTGGTTGTCAGGGTCATTTATAGTAGAAGCAGCTCCCACAAACATACTTTTTGGTCACAAGACACTTTCAGTTTCCAAATTCCTTTTGCCCACTATGCTGGAATATTTCAGTTTCTCCATTTTCCCCTCCATGCTCCATTCCTCCCCTTTCCCTTTAGAGTACATCATATTGGACATTAGCAGCCTTCCTGACTTCTACCCCCTGCTTTAATTTCCATGGTCTTTTCCTTGTGGATGTATTTACCATTACACACATCTGGAGTGCCCTGTGACAACCTCTCGTGCAGCGTTACTCTGCTGCACTGTCCCCACAGAGCTGCCTCCTCTGCCTGATGCCCACCCAGTTTCTCTCTGGGTACGCGGCGCCTTCTCTCAGGTGGGCACCCAATGCTGCCACAGTCCTGCCCTTCCCACGGGGTTTCTGATCGAGCCTGGGAACCTCACCCCAGGCTACTCCATTTTGCTTCCTTAGTTGCTGACCTCCAACTGCCCCAGTGCTCCAGGCAGGTCTCTCACAGTGCCTTCATCATGGCAGTATTACACGCTGAAGTTGTTTGGCCAGGCTGCTGTGTGAATCAGCTCAGGATTTCTAAAATAACATTCTCTGTTACAGCTGTAGGCTTGGCTTTATGCACCACTGTGTCCCAATGCTTTGTTCCTCCTCCACGAGCAGCTGCCATTCCCTCCGGAGCCCCGGCAAGCTGCTTTCCTTAGACTGACCATCAACTCCCCTGCTGCACTAAGTGCCTCTCATCATCAGGAATGGGAAGCAGGACTTAATTCCCAACCAGTTTCCCTCAGTTGCTGGTCTCCGGGAGAGAACAGCAGCAGTTTGCGCTCCCTGGGTGCTGGCCAGCTAGGCAAAAAGCCCAAAGAGAGACAAGCAGAGCAGCACAAACGATTCCCTGTCTGGTGCATCATCCCGATTTTAATTCAGTATTCTGTTTATTATCCAGAATATTAAATTCATGTCCCGCTTCTCTGCAGCCAAGAGAAATTTAGACTGCGAGGGTGGGTCATATCTTTGGGAGCAAACCAAGCCAGGAGTGCCAGGTTACTTGTACTCCTGCTCTAATTTGTTGACACATATGTATATACTTGGAGAAGATCAGGCTTGGCAATAGCAATTTGTGGCTTATAACTCACAGATGCAGAACCGCTCTGAATAACGGCTGTGTTTCGCAGCATCAGTCAGACTGCTTCTCCAGCTCTGTTGCTTCCAAACATTACGTGCAGCTTCATGAAACCCCGCAGACCTAATCCACAAGGTCTGCTTTTGTCCAAGGCCTGAGCTTGCCTTGTTACGTGAAAGAATAACTGAATACACAAGTCTGCACAGTCTCCCTCTGAAACACTGGAGACATGGAGAGCATAATTTGCCTACAGTGAAATAACAAGTGGTAATAGAGGATTTACTCTCCATCCATTACGAAACTCACAGAGAAATGGAGTTCTGAGGGAACAAATGTTCACAAAACCACGTCAAATTCAGCAAACAGGTTTTAAACAGATGTGCAAATGGGGATTCTTGAGAAGTTTAAATACTTAATTTTGAGTTTTTCAGATTAAGTTATTCTCTTGGGAAATACCAAGATATTTTGGTTTCACGTTGTCAAAATGAGTCTTTAACCTGTCTGAAATCATATTTCTAAGAATCTGTCCCAGGGGGCAGGGAAAGGTGAAATAATCAAAAAATTCTATTTTGCTTCACATCAAGAGAAGAAAAAAGGATCAGTTGCCAAAGTAAGTGTTTATACATTTCCCATTTTGTTGGGAACTACATGCACAAAGTTTGTTTAAACAGCGGTGGGTTTGTCTTTCCATTTTTCAATTTGGTTTTTATACCAAAATATGAGTTTTTGAGCAGCTCTTTCTAGCATTAGTCTCTAAATCACTCTGCCCTCTGAATCCTACAGGCTCTTCATAACTGTAGAACTACTAAGCAGGCAAATACATTTTTGCAAAAGCTGAGCCCAAAACAGCAGTAGATTAAAACTCTTCAAACTTGCACCATCTCATAGACGTATGGATACATCTGAAAAAAATTGGATTTGTTGCTGGAACAGCTGGATGAATTTGCACAGGGCAACTTGGGAGGTCGCACTACAGAAATCTCACCATTTCCTGCGGACAAACATTATCTCTCCCATCTCTGTCTCACATGACCCCCTTTGAAAAAGGTGTGATTGTTCCTGTATTTTCAAATATATGTAGCAGCCAACTGCATTTCTTTCAGACTGTTTGATGAAGCCACTAGAGCATTTAAAATGCAGTTCAATTCCCAAGAAAATATTGTATATTTGAGTTTGAATAATGCCTCAGCAAACACAAAAGGGATATACATGCATTTCTAGAGGAAGAAGTCTTACATCTACACAGTTGGATGCCTATGGCACATCATTTATAACGCAGTCAGCCATGCTGCTCCTAGAGCTGCTTTTTGCATACACTACAGGATTATATATATAGGACTTACTTGTTTATTTTTTCTACTGTTTTGACAGCAGTCCTTCTGAAGCAGTATCTAAGTTTAAAGGGCTGTTTTGCAAGTCAGCCAATTTGAAATCAGATCCAAGATCAACAGAGCTGGGTCCTTGAAGGCACGTTTTTCCAGCTGACACACACAAATACACCTTCTTTTCTCAGTTACTAATTAGAGCCACGTGAACTTTAAGTCCAGCTCTGCAGTATGCTCACAGAAACTTCAAAAAGACAGGAAGAGGCACAAGATTATTTGCTCTGAACGTTTGGCTAAATTGCTATTTTTTCCCCTGTGGTTGCTGGGAGTGCTCGTAGCAGTTCTTTTGGTTACAGATTACTGTATTGTTTATGGCACTCTGCGTATTGCTAGTTTCACGTACTTGAACACTTCGCTGAAAATAAACAGAAATTACAGTTACACCCACAAAGAACTGAAGAAGACCATAATAAAGGAAGCCTTTTTAATTTTTTTTTTTTTTAAGGTCCCCGACAGTGGCATACACCATGCTCTGCAATTTTTATGCATTACCTGAGATCAGCCTAGTTCACCCATTAACCAATATGAGAAACTCACATACTACATTGGTATCCTAGGACACAAAGAAGGGCAAGTCACAGAGAGCTTCCTAAATTATTTTTGCAGTGCATAAGCATGTACTCATCTTCAAGATGATGCAAGTTGATGTCAAAACTGTAAGACACCCTACTAAGCAGTTGGAAAATGTTACTGGTTTGAGGCAAATAAGGCACAGCTCTTCCCTGGAAATCAGCTTATTGCCATTGGAAGACTTTCTACAGTAGGGATAATGCTGCATACTATCTTTGTGTTTCTCTGTTTCAGGGTGAGTAAACATGTACATACATAAATCAAGTTATATATACAGTTTATCTGCAATGCAGTCAAGAACTGTATCTGCAGCACACAAGAAAACACTCAAACTAGCTTTGAGCTAGACAGCTGTTATCCATAGCAGAGACTGCAGATTCCTGGTATCCATTAGGGCCCTGCACAAGCCCGTTCAAGATCCCAATTGTGCACTCAGTATATCTTGGGCCATGCCCCCAAAGCGTGGCTGCTTTCAGAGGGCAGCTTTATCACAGCTGTCATCCTTGAGCCTTCACATGGATCAGTTCTACTTTGGACTGTAGTAAAGGTATACTCCTACTAGTCCCTTAAAGTTTGCACCTGGCTGTTCCTCAGAGAAGCTGAACTACTGACCCTGGACACATTGCCACAACTTCCCACGCGATGCTGATGCCACAGCTGATCACTTGGACTGGAACAACAGGAAACAGCTTAATAACTGCGCCTGAAAACTACTGGAAGATTTTTGCATTCCTGTTCCTTACAAACAATCAGTCTTGCAGGATGATGTACATTCCTGTGAAACTGCTCAAAAACGTCCCGCAAACGCTGACATTAGTGATAAAGCTACTGAAAAACCTCACCTGAAAGAACAGTGCCTCACGTAACTGGGTATTCACTGGGGAGAAATTCTCAAATACTACACATAATTGAAAGTCATGCTTAGAAATTAAAAACCAGATAAGACACGAGAATTGACTTGTGTCTAACTGACTATTTTTTCTTATGTGACCTTATGCAATTTCTGTCTCCCTGTGTTCTTCCATGAAATATGTTTACTAGCAGACAGGAGAATTAATATACAGAACTATCATAAGCCACATTGGTCCCCTTGAATAAAATGTAATCAGTGCAAAACAAATTATTTGCTATATTCTGCAGGAGAGATATCTGTAGGTTGGACAAGTTTTTTGGTGGATGGTCAACAGTCTATCCATCAGATCATAATTACAGGATCTTACACACTGCTTTACTGACCAAGCCTGGGCAGAAGCCACACATGGTTTCTGCCCAAAAGCATAGCTCCACAGACCACTGCTGACCATAGATGACTCTGCTCCAGTTGTCCCAGGTCCTGACACCAGGACTAAGACTTCAAGTCTTTACAGTTGCTTAAACATGATCCTGAAAGAGTTCCAGCTCTTCAGAGCACACACTAATTTATTTTCAACCTTCTCAGACACCATATAGCAAGCTTTATGTAGAAAAAGTTATCATGATTTTAAAGAATGCCAAAGCAATGTACACTTTATATAGTTCCTTAGAAGAAGTCCCTTGTGTCAATATTAGTTTCTATCAGTGATAGAAGTGTCACGTTCACAGTCGCTCTCGGTGTTCAACCCTTTTAATTCCATTATTATTTTGACCTCCTAACTCTTTCCAATAATTCACAACCATATACAGCTAAAGTTTGATGCTATCAAGATCAAACTTGAAACAGTCAAGCACATTTTGACACTGCCTTTCAGCTGTGCTGAAGAAAGATTTATTTGCAAAAGCAAATCCAAAACAGCTTTCAGGGAAATATTTCCTAGAGTAGCTGCATCATCGTCTTTTGTTGTGTTCAAACAAATAGCTATTTCAGTAAAATTTTGTTTCATAAGTGTCTTACAAAAATCTTTACTCAGTAAATCATGCTAAATTGAAACTGTAGTCAGGTTAATAGAAGTTTTACATTCATGGAAAAAGGTCAGGATCATGCATGTGATAACTTAACTATGCTGAAAACTACACAGTAACACAGGTCTTGTCCATCAACCCACTAGTTAAAAATACCAAAGATTACAACCAGCAACAAAACCCTTCTAACTCATACGTGTTCAGTTTCACCCAATTTGATGAAGATTCCTGTGTGTTGCAGAATTCATTCCTCTATTTAAGCAAGCACCGTATTTCACAAATAATCAAATTCCAGAGATCCAAGAACTCTGACAGCCAAAGAACAATTATGAGAAGTTCTACAGCAAATGTAGGAGTTCCTCAGGAGTGCTCAGCTTTACAGCTATATCTATCTCATCATCAGTAATTAACACCATGTGCTGGAATTTTTAATAAAGGAAGCAAACATGACTTGTCACTTATGCTGACAAAATGGAGAGCAACCTTACTGAACTACCCTGGCATGAGATGGCAGCCAGACTCCCCATGAATCAAAGGATGCAGTTTACAACAAAACACAATGGCCCATGATTAAAAGCAGTCCGCAGAGAATAAGTCATCAGAAGTTAGGGAAAACTGCATCTTTAGGTGATTTCAAGACAGCCTTAATTTTAAATTTGAATTATCTTAATACCACTGAATACAAAATCATCCCCAGGAGATGAAAGGGTTTTGTTTAGGGCAGCATTAATGCACAGTGACTCTCTTCCTCCAAGCAAAGAAAAAGCCTATAGTGTTTTTAAAAAATTATTATATTGCCTGCTTCAGTTCTTGTGGCTTTTCACAGCATACATTTGTTTTTGTGTTGTTTGGGCTTGATGTTGTTTCCCCCTTCACCACTTTCTCCTCCTTTGTGTGTAATTAAGTGTTTCCCCAGCCTACGTTGTAAATGGGGTACCAGCGTTTAACATCTTTGTTGGCAAGATAGACAAAGAGATCGAGTGCACGCTCGGCAAGATTTCAAACACCAAGCTCAGTGATGTAATCAACACACTAGAGGGAAGGGATGCCATCCAGATGGACCTGGACAGGCTGGAGAGGTGGGCCAGCACAAAATTTGTGATGTCCAACAAGGCCAAGTGCAAGGTCCTGCATGTGGGCAGGGGCAAGGGGCAATCCCAAGCACAAATACAGGCTGGGCAGAGAATGTACTGAGAGCAGCCCTGGGGAGAAGGACGTGGGTGTGTTGGTGGATGAGAAGCTCAACATGAGCCAGCAATGTGCGCTCACAGCCCAGAAGGCCAACTGCATCCTGGGCTGCATCAAAAGAAGTGTGGCCAGCAGGGCGAGGGAGGGGAGTCTGTCCCTCTACTCCACTCTCGTGAGACCCCATCTGGAGTATTGTATCCAGCTCTGGGGCCCTCAGAACAGGAAAGACATGGACCTCTTAGATGAGGGCCACAAAGATGATCAGAGGGCTGGAGCACCTCTCCTATGAAGACAGGCTGAGAGAGTTGGGGTTGTTCAATCTGGAGAAGAGAAGGCTCAGGGAAGACCTTATAGCAGCCTTCCAGTACCTAAAAGGGAGCCTGCAGGAAAGATGGAGAGGGACTCTTTGTCAGGGAGTGTAGTGATAGGATGAGGGGTAACAGTTTCAAACTGAAAGAACTGATTAGATATTAGGAAGAAACTGTTTACTGTCAGGGTGGTGAGGCACTGGAACAGGTTGCCCAGAGAAGTTGTGGAGGCCCCATCCCTGGAGGTGTTCAAGGCCAGGCTGGATGGGGCTTTGGAGCAGCCTGGTCTAGTTGGAGGTGTCCCTGCCCATAGCAGGAGGGGTGGAACAAGATGATCTTCAAGGTCCCTTCCAATTCTAACCATTCTATGATAAGTTAGATTTTTAGTTGAGCCATTCTTAGCTA
Organism: Anarhynchus alexandrinus; assembly: GCA_008711295.1. Taxonomy (NCBI): domain Eukaryota; kingdom Metazoa; phylum Chordata; class Aves; order Charadriiformes; family Charadriidae; genus Anarhynchus; species Anarhynchus alexandrinus. The sequence goes on along the minus strand of VUYV01000201.1, from coordinate 1,632,522 downwards.
TAAAACAAATTAATCTTACATTGTACAAATACAGCTAGTTGTGTTTTACCATCTTCAGAAGAGACTTAGCTCAAAGGAGGCCACTGCGTTGCTCACAATGCGTTTCTCAAAGCTCATCTAGAGGGCTCAGACAGCAGCAACCTCCACAGAAGAATTAGCAGGGGTGCCAAGGTGTAGGTGGAAGAGAAAGGAAGGAAAGCAAAGAACTTTAGAAATAAACTAACACATGGTGGGTGTGACATAGCATGATCTTATCAACCATTGGTTTTATAGTAGAGCTATAACAAGTATATCAATTTTTGACACAACACAGTAAAGAGCAGAGGGGAGAAAAAAAAAAGCAAGTTCTGAGAAACATAAACGGTCAGTTAAATAACTGTTTTCCATGGTATATTTGATGTCTGACATGCAAATAATCCCAAGAGAACCTCCAGAAAACAGTCCATTCCTCCTGCTGCATCTTCACTATAAGAAAAATATTTCTGTGGCCTGTTCTTCTCATAGTGCCAGGAGTTATCTGCTAGCAGGGCAAATTATTCTTTTGGGGATAGGAAAAGAAAAGAAGGACTTCCTCTGTTATGCATTACTAATTAGCTCCAAGTTGAGGGGAGTTGGGGTTAGCATAGAAGATTGGCAATACAAAAAAAACATTCTGACAAAATATTCATTGAAGCAAGCTGTGCAAATGACTGCTGCCAGCCTGGAGACAATGGCTCCATTGTTCTGCAGAGTGAATTGATTTGGGAGCAATCTCAGAGGGTCCAGCAAGGAATAAAAGGTAACATTTTTGCAAATTCAGCTCACTTTCTCTGGTTCAAGGGTGGGTTCTTTTTTTAGGAAAGGATGTTGAGCTGTGCTTAGTGCCCAGGCTCTGTTATTGTAAGCAATAACTGTTTTGCCAACTTACTGTACGCCTATTTTACTGTAACTACCCCATTCAATTAGATAAAGCAAAGAAACATGCCCTTCATCATGTTTAAGAAGATTTTTAATGAAGAATGAAAGTGAGAAAGGAACATGTGACGCTGGGATGTGGTATTAAGTACTTAGACATGCCTTGTAGAAGCCTCTTCCCCCTCCACCCCCTTAATCCCAGTACTTTTAACAGTCGCCATGAGGCCAGGTCTTCTTTGAGGTGAAGACTCTCTGTTGCATCGCAGGGAGGTAGGACTGATACAGATACTGTACTGAAGAATAACACCAGGAGTCTGTTAGCAACATGAGAGGACAGGATTGTCAATTTTCTTCCTGCATTGCATTCTCCTTCCCTTGGTTGACTGGTATGAATGCCAAAATGGTGCTAATGGTACGCACATGGTCTGCAGTGAAACATATTTCTCAGACTATTAAGTCTTGGATATTTCCTATCCATATTCTTTGTCCTAACAAACCTGGAAGAAGTGTCTTTTTGTATCATAAAGAGATAGTATTTGCAACTCATGTGCTTTAAATGCCAACTGGCAGAAAAAGCCAACATTTCTTTAGTTGCCTCCCATCAATAATTTATTGGCGTAATAAAATCACACTGTACTTATCCAAATATCTTTATTCTACTGAAATGGACCACTGTAGACTTATGATCTCAAAACTAGTAAGTTAGACTTAAAAATTCATCAAGAATAACACAAGTTCATCTGTTCAATCCAGCAGCATACCTGCTTTTATGCAGGGCCTTAAAGCGATCCAGAATGAGCCACAAAGCAAAGAATTAAACCTTAGCAAGGCCACGAGCAGTGCTCATTGAGAGAAGATGGGGAAAGGGAAGAAAGAGAGAACGTATCAGTGCACTGCAAACTACAACAGTTTATGTGGAGTAAAGGTCTGTTGCTCACAAAACCTAATAGAAGGGGAATTGCTGACTGACCATGAATACTGCAGCCCTCATCCTCTTCCCTCTGTTGATGTTGCTTCCACACTGTTTCATTCCTTTTACCCATCTTCTCTCCACCTGTCTTTCTAGGCTGCCTTTCTCTTGTTTTACATATTTCCAGAGTAAAATGCATGGGTGCAAAACAGAAGTTCAAATACAGATATTCCCCTGTGACACTTCACACTGGGTGAATAACTTCTTGCTAACAATTTTATGGTTTTGAGCAACTGGGTCTGGATTCCAGAGCTCAGATATATTGGACGTCAGGTTTGTGCTCCCAAGAGTCTCCAGACACAGGGCTGCTGGAACAGGCATTCCTACACAGGAGGATCTGCAAGGGGTTTGATCCAGCTCCCAGAGGAAATTGTCTCATATGGCTGCTGCAGGGACTGCATCAGCCTCCCTCAAGCACCAGTTTCTCAGAGGGACTTTTCTGTTATGATTCCTTATGAGCACAAAATAGCCTTCAGTCAGCTGAGCACTAATGATTTTCATGACGTACAACAAGGTAAGAAAATATATAAGAACATAGCTTGGATCTGTTACATACACCAAAATATCCATAGGGTTAGGTTTGCACCAGAGAATATTCCATTTAAAAGTGTCACATCTATTTCATCCAGCACCAACGGATTCTTTGCATTAATAATTATCACTATAACGCCAGTATCAGGCTACTGGTTTTGGGCTGGGTTTTTTTTTTTTGGG